>JAWPEG010064501.1:1864635-1906608 GCA_035771395.1 Myotis vivesi
CAGGGCGGGCGGAGTCTCCATCCACATGCGGCCCAGACAGAGCGAGACTGCCTGCTCCCTGCTCCTCTGCCGCCCCCATCCGGCTCGGGCACCTCCCAGCCCCAAAGGTGCTGCTGGGGCCCAGCTTGCTCCGCAGTGACAGCGGCTCACTGCCCCCCCCTCCCCCGCAGCCCAGCCGGCACCCCAGACAGATCCCAGACGGCATCCCAGGCGGACCACAGATGGGTGGAGAGTCCCTGCATGACTGAGGGGAAGGCCCTATTCTCGGCAGGATGCCCGCTGGCCTCTGTGTGCCACCCTGGTGGGCATGACGAGGGGGGGGGCGGGGGTACAGCATGCAGCCTGCAGGGACTCCCCAGCTCCCCCAGCCTGGGGCCGAGGGGAGGGCCAGGGAGGCAGGTGGGCAGGGCACTGTCCTCCCTATAAACTGGGGGGCCCCGCCCACCGAAGCGCAGGAGGAGCCCCCGCCTTCCCCCTGCCACTCACTGAGGCTGCAGTCGGGCCCCAGGACCCCCGGGGGGCAGCGGCAGGTGCCCGTGGCCGCGTCGCAGGAGCCACCATTGAGACATCCGCACAGGTGCTCACAGCCGGACCCGAAGCGCCCGTGGGGGCACCCTGCAGGGGGTGGGGGGCAGCTGCCAGGGGTGAGAAGCTGGGCCTCCCACAGCAGAGACCCCCGCGTCCCTGCCCTCCACCCCTGCCAGCCCCCTGGCTCAGCTCAGTCCCAGCACTCACGCTGCCGGCAGCCGGGCCCGTGATGGCCCGAGGCGCACACGCAGGCCCCGGAGGCAGGGTGGCAGGTCTGGTTCTCGCCGGGACACTGGCACTTGTGCCCACAGTTCTCCCCGAAGGTGCCGGGTGGGCAGGCTGGGGAGCAGAAATCCTCCCATCACCCCGTGGCCCCTCTTGGCAGGAGATTTTGGGGCCCGGCTCAGGGGGACATGTGGCCTGAGCTTCAGGAGGCACCGAGCACCCGCCACCCAGGCCCACCTGCTCGGTCACCTACTCTGCTCACAGCCCGGCCCGGTGGCGCCCGGGGGACAGCGGCACTCCCCGGTGACGTGGTGGCAGGCGGCGTCCGGCGGGCACTGGCAGCGCAGGGCGCAGGCCTCTCCGAACCATCCGTGCGGGCAGGCTGCGGGAGGCACGGGCTGGGTGGGGAGCCCAGGGCCAGGACTGGCCTGGAGGGCTCACGGGTGACAGGCCACCCCTGGTGCTGGCAGGGCTGGGGGCTCACCACTGTCACAGCGCGGGCCCCTCCATCCCGGGGGGCAGAGGCAGGCCCCGGTGACGTGGTGGCAGGTGGCGCCCCGCCGGCAGGCACAGCGCTCCTCACAGCGAGCTCCGAACGTGCCCTGGGCACAGGCTGCGGGATGACAGTGGAGGGCTGGGCCCCAGGGGACGGGCAGCTGGGACGCAGCCCCGCCCGACGGGACGACTGACCACCTGGCTGAGGGCCGCCCTGCACTGGCCCAGCCCCGCCCACTTACGGCTCTGACACGTGTCCCCCGTCCAGCCCGCGGGGCAGAGGCAGCCGCCCGTGTGCGGGTCACAGAGACCGCCATGGAGGCATCCGCAGCTGCGCTGGCACCCGGCTCCGAAGCGCCCGGGGAGGCACTCTGCGGGTGGGTACAGGTGAGGGCCCGCCTCCTGGGGCAGGGCCATGATCCTGGGCCCCCCCCCCGTCCCCCCCCTCAATGCCTCTGCACCCGGAGCCTCAGATCCCGCCCCCAGGAAGGACAGGTGAGCTGGTCCCAGGCCACACACCAGATGCTGCCTCCCCCCCCCAGCAGGAAGCTTTGGCCACAGAGGGCGGGCTGCACAGGGGCCCGTTGGGGTGCCAGCCCGGCTCCCACAGAGCCCAGGGCCCCTGGTCCCTCCTCTGCCCACCGGGGCTCACCCTGCTCACAGGCTCGGCCGGCCCAGCCCTCCGTGCAGGTGCAGTTGCCCGAGACGGGGTCACAGGTGCCCCCGTTCCGGCAGAGGCAGGCGTGCTGGCAGTTCTCTCCGAACAGGCCCGCGGGGCAGGCTGGGGAGAGGGCAGCGCGTGCAGCACCCACAGCCAGGCCTCAGGGCGCCCCCTCCCCCAAGGAGGCCCAGCCGAGCCAACGTAGGGGGCTGTTCCTAGTACAACCTGCCCCCGGTCTGGTCCCCCACCCCCTTGCTCGCCACCCAGCTGTGGGGCTCAGCGCTCAGGGTGTGGCCCTGGGTCCTGAGTGCCTCCTTCCTCCCCTCGTTCCCCCGGGTGCCAGGGCCCAGCCACCCCTGCTGCCCTTAGGTGAGCCTGGCACCCACCCAGGAGCAGGGAGCACAACCTGGACCCCAGACTTACCCTGCAGGCAGCTGGGACCCATCCAGCCAGGGCCACAGTGGCACTGCCCGTGCACTGGGTCGCAGGAGGCCCCGTTGAAGCAGGAGCAGGTCTGGCTGCAGTTGTGCCCGTAGGTGAGGGCTGGGCAGGCTGCAGGAGAGGGCAGACAGGGGCCTGGGGAGACAGACCCTGGGAGGAGCAGCTGGGCCCCGGGGCCGCTGTGGCCGCCGTGCCCCTCTCTGGCCTGGGCATCACGCAGGGGTCCTCAAACTACGGCCCACGGGCCACATGCAAATACAAATATTGTATTTGTTCCTGTTTTGTTTTTTTACTTCAAAATAAGATATGTGCAGTGTGCATACCAATTTGTTCATAGTTTTTTTTAAAACTATAGTCCGGCCCTCCAACGGTCTGAGGGACAGTGAACTGGTCCCCCATTTAAGAAGTTTGAGGACCCCTGACTCAGGGGGACCACAAACAGGGGCCCCCATGCTGGCCTTCGTGGGCAAGCGGTGTGCCGGGGTGGCCACCTGGCAGCTCCGGACAGCCAGGCCAGGCCCCGGGAGCAAGTCCGGCACAGTGACCGCCCCCCCACCCCCCAGTACCACCCAGGCTGGCAGGCCTCACGCACTCTGGGCGCAGCGGGGGCCCTGGCGGCCAGCAGGGCAGAGGCAGGCGCCGCTCACAGCGTTGCAGGGCGCCCCGGCCGCGCAGTCACAGGCGTGGCGGCAGTCCAGTCCGAAGAAGCCGGCTGGGCAGGCTGCGGGAGTGGGCGGTGACGGGGAGCCGGCCAGGTCACCAGGCCCGTCCACACGCCTGCCCGCCCAGCCCCGGCCCCGCCCTGCTCACCTCGCTCACAGAATGTCCCCCTCCAGCCCGCGGGGCAGGTGCAGGCCCCACTGACATGGTCACAGGCGCCCCCGTGCTCACACTGGCAGCGCCGCCCACAGCCCAGCCCGAAGTGGCCCTGGGGACACCCTGAGAGACATAGCCCCGCCCGCCATGAGCTGGGTGACAGTGAGGCCCCCGCTTCCCCCATCCTGCCTGGGCCTCCGCCATCCCAGCGGCCCCCAGACCAAGGGTTTGGGGCTGGCTAACGGAGAAGCCCCTCCCTGCCCCAGGGCACTGGGCTCATCCCATGCCCCTCCCCTCCCTGCCCCAGGGCACCGGGCTCACCCCATGCCCCTGCCCTCCCCTTCCCTCCCCTCCCCAGGCAGGACCTGAGCCCCAGGTGAGGCCTTTCGGGCTACTTGTAGGAGGACCTGCCCAAGACCCCTCTCACAGCCACCACCTCAGGCCCAGGGGCAGGCGCTGACAGGCAAGACTTGGTTCTTAGCAGCCACGCGCCCCCCCTCCAGGTGCCCCTGGGCTGGCAGGCGCCTCAGCTCCCTGCTGCCCCAGGTGAGCCTGCTGCTGGGCCCTGGGGGTGGGAGGCAGGGGCTCAGGCTGGGAGGGGAGCTGGTGAGTTCAGGGGAGCAGAACCTCTGCTCTTCTGGGGACAAGAGGGCAGGGCCAGGTTCCCCAACACTTGCATATGTGCATCTGTTACACGGCATGTATGCACGCACATGTGTGCATGTGTCTATGCATGCCGGTACATGATTGTGCACATGCGGGTATGTATACATTATGTGGGGTATGTACATGTGTGTCTGTGCTTGGGGGAACGTGTGTGTGGGTGTGTACACGTGTGTGGCATGCATGTGTGTGTCTGTGTGCATGGGGTGCACGTGTGGGTATGTATACATTGTGTGGGACATGTACATGTGTGAGGGTGCGTGTGTGCAGGTGTCTGTACATGTCTGGGGCCTGTGCATGTGTGCCTCTCTGCGTGTGTACAGGTGTGTGTACATGTGTGGCGTGTGTACAGGTATGTGTGCATGGGTGCATATGTGTGGGGGTGTGCATGCGCGGGACATGTCTGTGTGCATGTGTGGGGCATGCACATGTATGTCTGTGCATGGGTGCACGTGGGTGGGTGTACATGTGTGGGACGTGTACATGTGTGTGCATGGGTGTGGGGTGGGACGTGTACATGTGTGTGCATGGGTGCATGTGTGTGCATGTGTGGGACATGCACATGTGTGTCTGCATAGGTGCACATGTGTGGGTGTGTACATGTGTAGGACGTGTACATGTGTGTGCGTGGGTGCAGGGTGTGTACATGTGTAGGGTGTGTCTGTGTGCATGGGGGTGCACGTGCACACAGACAGCCTCAGGGCGGGCAGGACTCACGCTGCTCGCATCGCGGGCCCCCGTAGCCGGCCTCGCACACACACAGGCCGCTGACGGCGTCGCAGCTCCCTCGGCCGGCACTGCAGTTGCAGGTGTGGCTGCAGTCAGGGCCCCAGTGCCCGCTGTCACAGGCTGCAACAGAGCGCTGTCACCAGCTGGGCCCAGCAGAGCCTGCGGGGACCACGGGGGAGGGGAGCTGCTGGGTTTGTGGGGGCCTCTCCCGGGGAGGGATGCCAGACAGCGGCCGCCTACCTCTCTGGCAGCTGAGGCCGGTCCACCCAGGGGCACAGCTGCAATGACCCGTCGCCGGGTGGCAGTGCCCGTCGTTGGCACAAGAGCACCTCATGTGGCAGCCGGGCCCAAACCAGCCTGCGGGGCACGCTGAGGGAGGGGGAGGGGAGTGTGGGGAGCCGCAGGGGGNGTGTGGGGAGCCGCAGGGAGGGAGGGGGAGTGTGGGGAGCCGCAGGTCTCCGGGAACTGAGGCCGGCGGGGCACTCACCGTCCTGGCAGCGGCTGCCCGTGTAGCCAGGGCGGCACCGGCAGGCTCCGGTCTCGGGCTCGCAGGCAGCGCCGTGCTCACACGCGGGGCAGATCTCCTGGCAGCCGAGCCCCCAGCGGCCCTCGGGACAGTCTAGCCCCCATGCCCCCACCATGGTGCGTCAGTCTCCTCGGGCTAAGCACCACACCCCAAACGTGCACAGGAGGGGGACTCCCGGCCCCTCCCCGGCTGCAGGGTGCAGAGTACAGGGTGCCTTCACCCGAGAGGAGCCCCGCCCCAGGGGGCCCGTCCGGGCCAGGAGACTCCCAGGGAGTAGCAGCAGCCTGGAGGGCGGCCCACAGCCCCTCGGGGAGGGCTGGGCTCTGGGGCCGAGCTTCCCTGAGGGCCAGGGCTCCTGGGGCCCCTCTGCTGGCACCACCGTCAGGGCAGCA
Source organism: Myotis vivesi (assembly GCA_035771395.1). NCBI lineage: Eukaryota > Metazoa > Chordata > Mammalia > Chiroptera > Vespertilionidae > Myotis > Myotis vivesi. The sequence continues at coordinate 1,870,112 of JAWPEG010064501.1, forward strand.
CAGACCCGGCCCCCAGGCCACAGGGTGGCCCAGAGTGGGCTCCCTGAGCCTCTCTAGATGGACCGGGGTCAGGGCTCCTGAGCACAGCCCAGGGCTGGGGTCTGCGAACACGGCCTGGGGCGGCCCCCGCCCCTAGTGGTCCAGCCCAGGGAAGCGAGGGGGCCACAGACGTGCCTGCCACTCACCTGCCCCACAGTCATCCCCCGTCCGCCCAGGGGGGCACAGGCACTGCCCCGTGACCCTATCACAGGGGGCCCCCCCGCACGAGCAGGATCCTGAGCAGTTCACGCCAAATGTCCCCGTCGGGCAGTCTGTGGGGGGAGGAAGGGCCTCAGCCACCCCCACATGGATCTGCCCGTCTCCCCTCGGGCCCCCACCCTTGGCACCTGCCCCCTAGCCCAGCGGGGCTGCTGGACACAGCGGGGTCCCCCGGGTGGTCACAGGAGTGGGCAGGGGACAGGGCCTGGAGCACAGGGGAGGGGTGTGCCGCTGGGAGGGCCCAGCTGGCAGGGCCTGGGCGGGGGGGGGGGGGCTGCCAGAGGGTTAGGCTGGGCACCCAGAACCCTGGCGAGGGACCAGGAGCAGGTGACCGGCTGGCTCTGCCCTCCCTCCAGCCACCTGGATCCCCGGGCCCCGGGCCGTGGCCCGCAGAGTCCCTCCCACCTGGGGAGGGAGAGGGTGCTGGGCAGCAGTGGCCCCGGGGCTCGGCTGCAGGAGGGCCTCAGGGAAGAGCCTGGGCACCTTAATCCCCACACCACCTGTGAGGGCGTTGCAGAGCCCTGTGCACCCACAGCTGCCCGGGCTGGTGGGAGCTGCCCCCTGCGGTGGGAGGACGTCCTCCAGGCCTGGGAAGGCCACACATCAAACCCCACACCCCGCACCTGCACCCCAGGAACCAGACCACTGAGCACAATGTCCCACGTGGGCTGACAGATAGGACGAGCCTGAGCTGGGACAGGGTGGGTCCCAGGCCTGGGGCCTTCCAGGGCCCCGATGGGGAGATAGAGGACACCCCCCAGGGAACCTTGTCACAAAGACCCAGCCCCTGGGGACCTTCTCACATCCCACCATGGGCACAGGCACAGTTGGCGAGCGCACATATGCGCACACACATGCACACATGCATGCACACACACGCGCACGCACACAGGTACCACGCTGCAGGCCACAGGCAGGGAGGCCCACAGAGCAGCTGACGTGGCCCCGCCCGGCCCCGGGATCTCGTCTCCACTAATTGGGGGCAGACGCGAGTTTGGCTCCGTAATACTTTCCAGACCTCACAACAGTGGGGAGGGGCATCATGTCTGTAAAAATATGTGTGTCATTTCCTGTGGCTCATCCTTGGGGCACCGAAGGCTTTTGACGAAAAAAGGGAAAGAAAGAATAAGACAACCAGCGGGAAGGGCTGGGGGCCCCCCTAGTCCCCCCAGACAGCGCTGGGGGCAGTGGGGCGTGAGCTGCACACGTGCGTGTGCATGCTCATGTGCGTTCTCGTGCGTGTGCTCGTGTGCACGTGTGTGTGCACGTGTGCGTGCGTGCTCAAGTACGTGTGCATGCTTTGTGTGTACATGTGTGTGTGCGTGTGCATGCTCGGTGTGAGTGGGGGTGGGGTGGAGAGGAATCAAGAGGACACGAGTGGCCGCCTGTGTGGCTCCCGGGTCCCGTGACACTTCCACAGATGGACGCAGACACATGCGGCCCAGACCTGAGCTCTTCCGAGACAAGGTCAGGCTGGAAAGGGGTCCTGCTGGGGTCCCTCATGCCCTGCTGTACCCAGACCCCTTGGCAGGGTCACCACTGGCGTCCTGGGGACCCCCACACAGGAGGGACGCGGCCTGGGTGCAGAGGGGACACCGACCCCTGGCCCCTCCTCAGTCCCCAGAGACGGACGCTGGGGGGCGGCTCTGATTGAGCGGACAGGCCTGTGGCTGGGGGAGCTCAAGCCGACTGCCCCGGGCCATGGTCACACCACTCACACCAAGGACACCCAGCTCTTGCCCACCTGGGGTCATGGACACTGAGGGCCGTGTGCCCAGGGAGGGCACCCTGCCAGCGCCGTCACCTCGGCCACAGCAGCCCCAACACGCGCACTGAGGACCCTGCCATCACCTGCACGGCCTGTAAGGGTCCAGCCTCCCGCCTCACCCACCGCCCTGTGCCACTGACAGGGCCCAGGCCTCAGCCTCCACGGGAGGGCGTCCCTCCTGCCCACACCCACGCCCACACCCCCGCCCAGGCTTGGCTCCCAGAACCACCCCAGGAGCAGCTGCCTGTCTGGCAGGCTCGGGCCACCCAGGAGGAGTCTGCCCCCAGCTGCAGCACCGACGCACTCAGCACATGTTCCCGTGGGGGGGCGGGGGACAGAGAGGGACGAAGAGGGAAGGGGGACGGAACAGTTTGGCACAGGCATCGCCCTCTGTGGGCGGGGCCCTGGGCACACCCCCAGCCCCAACCCCAGCACCTCCATCTTCACAGGTGCATGGGGGGTGGGTGTAAAGGCAGCACCAGGTGGCACCCCTGGTGGCAGCTCGGTGCCCAGTGCCCAGAGGCACTGAACAATCGCACCGCCCCCAGACCCCAGGTGCCAGGGACCAGCCGCTCACCTTGGTCACAGTCCTCCCCCCGGAAGCCGGCTGGACACTGCTTCCCACACGCGCCGCTGACGGGGTCACAGGCCGAGTCCGGGGCACAGGCACACGCCTGCTGGCACTCTGGCCCGAAGAAGCCGGGTTCACACTCTGAGGGGGCGAGGAGAGAGGGGCTGTGGGGTTCAGCAGCTCCAGGAGCACCCCTTGCACCTGGGCACCCGGCCCCAGGAGCACCCCACACCCGGCCCCAGGAGCACCCCACACCCAGCCCCAGGAGCACCCCACACCTGCCCCCAGGAGCACCCCACACCCGCCCCAGGAGCACCCCACACCCGGCCCCAGGACCCCGCTCTGGGCACCGGGCACACACCGTGCTGGCACCGCGTGCCCCGGAAGCCCGCCTTGCAGGAGCAGCTGCCGTCCCTCCGGTCGCAGGCCCGCGTGTTCTGCCGCTCGCACCGGCACTCCTCCGAGCAGCCCGGCCCGAAGGCCCACGGCGGGCAGGCTGCACCCACAGACATGACGGGCCTTCTGCTGTGCCCGCCTCCCCTGATCCTGGTCCCCACACCCCTACTGGGCTGTCTCTGGGACTCCTCCCCAGCACTGGTGACCCGGGTCTCAGTGAAGTTCCGGAATTTGCCCAGGGGCGCCCCACTTCCCAGCTGGAAAACTCTAGGTCCTGGTGTTCTCCCCTCTGAACAGTCCTTTCACAAAGCGCTTTGCAGAGCTGCTGGGACTGAGCTGCTCAGCGCCACCCACCTCTCCCTGCAGCCCCCGCCCCTCCCTCCCGGCGTCTGCAGCCCCCCTGGGCCCAGGGCCCGTGGTGCCACCAGGAAGCTCCAAAGCCAAGATGAGCGAGCCTACACCCCAGGAGCTTCTGAGGGAGAGGGAGAGGGAGAGGGAGAGGGAGAGGGAGGCCCGCCCCCCCCCCGCCTGAGCTGGGGCCCCCCCAGACCTCACCCCCCAGCCTCCTCTGCACTAGCAAACAGGCAATCCCACGCCTGCTGCGGGCGGGAAGGCCCAGAGGCCCCCCTCGGACACGGGCGCCGGGACAGGGGCTCACCCAGGTGGCAGAAGCGGCCGTACAGCCCCGGGTCGCAGAGGCAGGCCCCGTAGAGGCGGTGGCAGCGGCCCCGGTTGGCGCAGTGACACTTCTTCCTGCAGTGCTTGCCGTACAAGCCCTGCGGGCAGCCTGGGGAGCGGGGCCTGTGAGCGCCCACTCGCACTGGCCCCCAAGTCCCAGGAGGCGCCCCAAGGGGCCCAGCGCCCAGCACCGGGGCACGGCCAGTGTCGCTGCCCCCGTCCCACGGAAGAAAGCCGGCCAGGAGAGAGCCAGGCAGGCGCTGAGAGGCGCTGCCCTCCCCTCCCGCCCCCCAGCTGAACCCACCGTCCTCGCAGTGGGCGCCGCTGACGCCGGGAGGGCAGCGGCAGGCCCCCGTCCTGGGGTCGCAGGTCCCACCGTTCTGGCAGCTGCAGGCAGAGCTGCAGTTCTTCCCGAAGGTGTCCGGCGGGCAGGCTGCAGGGACAGGGGCGCCCAGGTCACGGCCGCAGCAGGGCTCGGCCCAGCGCCCCTCCAGGGTCACTGCGGCCCCCCCAGGGTTTGAGCCGCCAGTTCAGAAGCAACCGCCCAGAACAACACGCATGACGCTCGGGCCCCCGACGCCCACACGCAGGGCAGAGGTCCCCGGTCGGGGCCAGGTGCTGTCCCTCGGACGCCAGCATCCACCTTCCCCGGCGGCACTCTCAGCTGGCAGACACCCGGAGGCACTAAGGCCGAGACCACACCTCCAGGGCCACCCGGTCTGGGGTCATGGGGCGGGGCGTGGCGCAGGCTCCGGACAGAGGAGGGAGCCCCGCCCACTGTGAGGGGCAAACGCCTGGCACAGGGCGGGTGGTCAGTAGACACTGAACACGTGAGTGAGTGGGTGGAGGGGAGAGTGGGTGCCCACGTGGACCCTGCCCAGGAAGGAGCACCCTGGACGGGCTGCCCAGCCCAGGCCCGTCCCCACCGCCCCCCACACGCGGCCCCCACACACGGCCTCACTCTCATTGCAGACGAGCCCAGTCCAGCCCGCGGGGCAGTCACAGCCGTCCAGGCCCGGGAGGCAGGCCCCTCCGTTCCCACAGTCAGCGCAGGTCAGGCTGCAGTCGGGGCCGAAGGTGTCGTCCAGGCAGACTGCGAGAGAGGGTAAGAGCGAGGGCGAGGGTGAAGGCGAGGGCTCAGACCCACCGGCTCCAGGCCCCAGGGACGTCCATGAAAGCCCCAGGGCGAGGTGGGAGGTGGGAGGTGGGAGAAGACACAGGCCTGAGGGGCCTCCCCGGGAACTTGGGGCCCGTCTGGCCCAGGCTCGGCCCAACACGCTGTGCAGACTCCACAGGTGGCTGCACCTCTGAGCCGTGGTCTAAGGGCCATGACAGGGGTCCCTCCCCCACACCCAAGTCAGAAGGGTCCTCGGGGGCCTTGGCCGCCTCCCGGAGATCCAAAGCCCAGGGGCCCTGCTCACCAAACTTCTCCTCCAGGGAGAGGGCGCCCCGGGCCTCGGCCTCCTCCGCCTCCTCGGCCCCGATGTCATCGTCCTGGAAGAGGTGGGGCAGCCTGTCCGCCAGCACCGAGACGTGGGGCAGAGGCCGCACGAAGGGCAGCCGGCCGGCCGGGTCCCCCTCGGGCGCCTCCAGGGCTGCGCGACACAAAGGCCCTGAGCCCCTGCTGCCCGTCCTCGGGGCCACCGCCCCCTCAGTACCAGCGCCAGTCCCAGCCCCAGCCCCAGCCCACCCAGGGCCCAACCTGCTGCCCCCCCTCCCCGCCCGCCTGGTCTTGGAGGCTGGGGTCCCAGCTGCTCTCTGACCCTACTTCTCAGACACACAAGGCTCCGGGCCCTGAGGGCCGGACCCCCGCTCCGGCCGCTCCCTCCTGGACGTAGGAATGCTGAGCATGGAGGGGAGGGGGGGGACAGGAGCTGCTCTCCACCCTCACGGAGGGGTCCCCATGCGATGGGCGCAGACTCACGGGTGCAGCCCCTGCGGTCCTCGTCCAGCCGGAAGCCGGCCGCGCAGGAGCACTGGAAGGAGCCGGCCAGGTTGGTGCAGTGGTGCTCACAGCCGCCGAGGCCGGATGCGCACTCGTCCACATCTGCGGGCAGACCGGGCTGCTAGGCCTCGGGAGGCCCCTCCTGCCCCACTGCCTGCTGGTCCGAGACCCAGAGGCTCTGCCTGGGCGACGCCCCCACAGCCATCTCCCCCCTTCCCGCCTTCCCCAGGCTCAGAGTGATGGTGGACGCCCGCCCTGTGACAGAGACCAGCGACCACAGGTGGGGAGCCAGCAAGCAGGTCCCTGCAGACGACAGGCGCCCAGCCCCCGCCCCTGCCTGGGCCCGCTCACCCTCACAGCCACAGCCGTCGGGGCTGAGCCGGTAGCCGGCGTAGCAGCTGCACTCGTATCCGCCCGGGCTGTTGGTGCAGACCTGCTGGCAGCACGGCGAGTCCGCACAGTCGTCAACGTCTGTGGGCACACAGGAGCCCGCTGGCACCCGGGGACCCCGTGGGCACACCCCTCCCACCCGCCAGGGCGCGCACACCCACAGGCCCCCACAGGCGCTCCTGTTCCGCACACACAGACGCCCACAGGACAGATGTGTTGGCCACAAGGCCACCTGCTCCTGTGGGCCGGACTGGGAACGGCGGGGACCCTCACACCACAGTGTTGGGTGTCACTCGGGGGCGGGAGGAGCCCCCCGGACTCTGCCCTGCTGGCCTGGGCGGAGGGAGCTGTGGGTGTGACAGGCGGGGTCCTGGGTGTCAGGGTTGGGGGCGCGGCCTCGGGAGGAGCCGGTTCGCACCGATGCACGTCTTCCCGTCCTCGTGCAGCTCGAAGCCGCGGGGGCAGGTGCACAGGGGCCCTGCGCTGCTGTGGCTGCAGCCATGGGAGCAGCCGCCGTTGCTGGCCTCGCAGCTGTTCACGATCTCCATCTCGATCCCTGAGTGAGACCCACCCAGGGATGTGGGACGGGGCCTGAGTGACCCCGACCCGTCGGGGTGGGCCCTGACCCAGCAGCCGGCCAGGGCCCCGGGTCCTCTCTGCTGGGAAAGAGGCAGCAGGGAGCCCTGGGCAGCTGGGCTCTGGCATGGCTGGCCTCCTCATCACCCCCTGCCCTCCCCATCCCTACCCCCTGTCCTCCCAGGGCCACCCACTCCCCACTCCCCACTCCCCACCTCCACCCCCACGCCCAGCACTGCCCTTGACAGGGGAGCTTGGCCAAAGCAAGCTGCTGCCACCACCTCCGACCCCAGGTGCCCACCCCCGACCCCGTCCACTCACTGTAGCACTGTCGGCCGTCCGCCCCCAGCTCGTAGCCCGCGTGGCACACACACTTAAAGGACCCGCGCGTGTTGAGGCAGCCGTGGGCGCACTGGGCCAGCCCCACGGCACATTCGTCCACGTCTGGATGGGAGGGAATGGGGGAGGGCTCTGGGAGCTGGCCCCGAAGGTACATGGCAGGCGCGGTGCCTTGGTGTGAGGGACCCGCCACGGGTCAGAGCTCAGGCCCCTTGTGCCAAGAGGGGCCCCCTCACGCCCGCTCCTGCCTTCCGCTCTGGCTCCAATCCCGGCTGGCCCCTCTGAGCACCCGCTTGTATCACCCAGCTCTCCCTCCGGAGCCCCCCCACCCCCAGGGCCGGCCCTGCCAGCAGCATGGCAGCAGCTCCACCCCTCTGCGCCCTCCGGCTCTCAGCTGTGCCCTCCCCCGCCCCATGCTCACCACGCCCCTGCAGGGTGGGCCGGGAGGACCTTAGCACTCCAGCCTCTGGGGCAGCAGGCCCCCAGTCCAGGGTCCCGGCCTCTGCCGGGGTCACGCCCCCCCATTCTCGGGATGAAGACGTCTCCCTGAGCCCAGACACCCGAGGCCACAGGGGAGCCGGCCCCGCGCAGGGAGCACCTCCCTTTCTCTTCCTCTCGTCTCTCTAATCAGCAGGTCTTGCTTAGTGACACCAGAAACATCTAAAAACAAAAGCGGCCCCGGCCAGTGTGGCACAGTGGATAGAGCGTCGGCCTGAAGACTGAAGGGTCCTGGGTTCGATTCCGGTCAGGACACATGCCCGGGTTGTGGGCTCGATCCCGGTGGGGGGCTTGCAAGAGGCAGCCGATCCATGATTCTCTCTCATCATTGACGATTCTCTCTCTCCCTCTCCCTTCCTCTCTAAAATCAATAAAAATATTAAAAATAAGTAAATAAACAAAAACAAAAGCACAGCCTGAAGTCTGTCAACCGCGGCCCAAATGAGGCTCGGGCTGGGAGCAACCTTGGCGCGGTGGCCCCCCCCCGNCCGCCCCCCCAGCCCCCCAGCCCCCAGCCCCCAGCCATGCAGAGGAGCCGCCCCATCCCAGGCCGGCCTGGGCCCACAGCCAGTGCAGCCGGGCGCCGCCGGACAGGCCCCGGGAGACGCTCCACAGCGGCCCCGGGCAGGGCTGGCCCCCGGGGAGGCGCCTTACCTTCGCAGGCCTTGCGGTCAGCAGCCAGCTGGTAGCCGGCACGGCACCCGCAGTGGGCGAGGCCTCGGAGCACCTGGCACGTGTGCATGCAGCCACCGTTCCGGTCCGCACACGGGTTTCTGCCTGCGACCACCGCCCGGAGGAAGAGAGCCAAGGGGAGAGATTAGGGTGGGAGGCTGGGGACCCCGAGGGCTCCCGGCTGCCCCAGGGCCCCGACCTCCCTGCTGGTCTGCAGGGCGGGCCGTGCTGCCTGCCGCTGCCCGGGCTCAGGCTGCGGGCTCCCTCCCGGGCCGGCGACACTCACGGACGCAGCGCTTGCCGTCCTCCTGGAGCTGGAACTCGGGCCGGCACTGGCAGCGGTGCTGTGTCACCGTGAGCTGCACACAGTCGTGCTGGCAGCCGCCGTTGCCCACGGCGCAGGAGCTGATGGCTGGGGGTGCAGAGAGCCCAGGTCAGCCCGGGACAGCGGGATGGCGAGACCCAGGGGCCTGCGGAGCAGGCGGTGGCGCGACCTCAGGGCCATTCTGAGCCCCTCCTTCCCACCGCCATCCCAGAGGCCTGAGCTTCAAGAGGGCAACACCGCCTATCTGGTTCCCGGGCGCCCCTTCTCGGCCCACACTCAGGGGCTGTGGGGCGCAGTCCGTCTCTGGGTGCTCTGACCTCACCGGCCCCCTTCTTGGCCTACACGCAGGGGCTGCGGGGCACAGTACATCTCTGGGTGCTCTGACCCCACCGGCCCAAGGACTGGCCTCTCAGGGAAAGCCAGGCGCCGCCCAGCACCCGTGGGAGCCAGGGTGTCCAGGGTTCCGAGGCAGAGCAGGCCAGGAGGCTCCCTGGAGGAGGAGACAGGCCAGCAGGGTGGTGGAGGCCCAGACATTTCACTATCTTGGTCATCAGGCCAGGCGTGGGGTGGCCGTGGACAGCTGCCAGGGACAGCGGTCATGGCCCACAGGCCTGGCCCCTCGTTCCTGACAGACCAGTGCACCTCCTGCCCACCCCAGCCCGGGCCCCACTCGAAACTGGAGCTCACACAGTCCCCGCCCCTCCAGCAGCTGAGGGAACAGCACTGGGAACGGCCACAGAACACGGGACCCCAGGCCCAGGCCCAGGACAACCTTGGTCCAGGCCTCCGTGAGGCGCCCACAGGGAGAGGCTCGACCGGGCCAGGCGGACCGACTGGTGCCGGGCCTGGGGGAGGTGCTGAGCGGGGCGGGTGCCAGGGCGGCAGGGGCCTCTGGCAGCTCCACGGAGTCTCTGGTAGTGGCCTTGTGGTTAGGGAGGCGTCGGCCCCAGAACCCCAGAGCAAACCCACAGGAATGCGGCGCCTGTGTGCCGGCACAGACCTGGGGCCGCGGGGGCCAGGGCTTCACCCCGAGACGCCCTGCAAGTCTGGGGGCCAGGAGCATGCACCTGGCACCGCGAGGGCAGAGCGCCGAGGCCAGGGGAGCTGGTGCCGCACGGCTGCACGCGGAGTGAGTGACCTGGGCGCCCAGGGAGGCCCCTGCCACGGCGTCTGCCAACTGCAAAGCTCCCTTCAAAGCAAGTGTGTTTGAAACAAGCCAAACACGGTACTCAGGACACGGCCGCTCCCCACGTGGGCGAGAGGGTGGGCGCCTGCGCTGAGGGTCCCTCGGGGCCAAGCCAGCCCCGGGGGCAGAGGAGGGCGCAGGGCGGGGGGGGGGGGTGCTGGCAGAAACAGCTCTGTCCCCTGCTCATAGCTGGCCTGACCCTCCTCCCCACCCGCCCACCCCCTACTCTGCCCAGACCCCCAGGACCCGCCTGCCTCACCTGAGACAGCTCTGCGCCAGCACCCCCTCACCGAGCTTTCCGAGCGTGGCCTGGGCAGCCCGCCTGGCTCTGCCTTCCCAGCACCAAGACGCCTAATAGGAACCAGAGCGCGTCGCTGGCAGGCGCGAGACTCACCGAGACAGGGGCTGGGAGCCCAGGCGGGGCCAGAGCAGAGCTGGGGGGAGGCCCTCCAGACGGCAGAGCCCCCCAGACGGGCCCAGAGGCACTCAGCACTGAGCCCACCAGGGCCAACGGGGGAGGAATCACAGGTAGGTGGGTGCAGGTGGAGGGGGTCCAGGTCCCTGTGCAGCCTCACAGCCCCCGAGCCCCCCTCTCCCCACCCTGCTGCACGCGCTCTAACGTTCCAGAGGCTCCCGGCTGCGCCAGGAGGCAGCCGAGCTCAGTGCCGCTCGCACAGCCTGAGCCAGGACCCGGGAGGCTGAGCGGGCACATCCCTCGGGCACAGGGCTGTGTGCTCAGGGCAGGGCCGGCCACGTGTGAGCAGCGTCCAGAGCTGGTGCTGCCGTTCCCGGCCCCTGGAGTCGCCCATGTCCCAGGGACCCTGCCTGGGAAGTCCTCTAAGTCAGGACCACACTCCGGCACGGCCAGAGGGGCTCAGCGGCTGAGCGCCAGCATATGAACCAGGAGGTCACGGCTCGAGTCCCGGTCAGGGCACAGGCCCGGGTTGCAGGCTCGATTCCCGGTGTAGGGCGTGTCACATGGTTCTCTCTCATCATTGATGTCTCTCTCCCCCTCTCCCTCTCCCTTTCTCTTTGAAATCAATAGAAATATATTTTTTAAAAAAAACACACTCAGGCCTGAAGCAAAGCTGAGAGCACATCAGAAGGTGGGAGGTGCCCTGGCCGGTGTGGCTCAGTCGGTTGAGCGCTGTTCCATGACTGAAAGGTCGCCAGTTTGATTCCTGGTTGGGGCACATACCCCAATTGCGGGTTCAGTCCTGGTCAGGATGCTTACAGGGTGCAACCAATCCATGTCTGTCTGTCTGTCTGTCTCTCTCTCTCTCTCTCTCCCCCTCTCCCTTCTCCTCTAAAGTCAATAAAAAACATATTAAAAAGAAAAAAAAGAAGATGGAAGGCTAGGGGGCTCCACCACCCCTAATAGGATGAACGCATACGTCCCCCTAAAATTCAACCCCCAATGTGACTGTATTGGGAGGTAGGCCTTTCATGGAGGTAATTAAGGTTAAATGCGGCCATAAGGGCAGGGCCCTGATCCAATAGGATTTGTGTCCTTATAAGAAGACACACGAGCCGAAACTGGTTTGGCTCAGTGGATAGAGCGTAGGCCTGCGGACTGAAGGGTCCCGGGTTCAATTCTGGTCAAGGGCATGTACCTGGGTTGTGGGCACATCCCCAGTGGGAGATGTGCAGGAAGCAGCTGATCGATGTTTCTCTCTCATCGATGTTTCTAACTCTCTATCTCTTTCCCTTCCTCTCTGTAAAAAATCAATAAAATATATTAAAAAAAAAAAAAAGAAGACGACACACGAGATCTCTCTGTCCCCTGTCCTCATACGAGGACACAGCGAGAGGGCAGCCAGGAAGCGGGCTACCAGGACTGACCTGGATCTGAAACTTCCAGCCTCCAGGACGATGAGAAAATTAAGGTCTGTTGTTTAAACCTCACAGTCGGTGGTATTTGTTACAGCTGCCTGAGCTGACAGATACACCCTCATTCCCCTGCGTGCACAGTCCAGGACACGGGGCTTCAGCCAGGGGACTGCAGGTTCTAACAGAGCTGGGCTGCAACCCCACCTTCTGCCAGCGGGGGCCGCCCTACTCAGGAGCCTCAGGTGTGAGGCCTGGAGAGGTGCAAGGGAGCAGAACCTCACCTGAGCAGGAAACTGGGCGTCTAGAAAACAAGTGTCACACAAGGTGGGGGCGCACTCTGCCAGCGATCTCCCAGCGGGGGGTGCAGGTGGCAGCACCCGAGAGTTGGGCACGGATTCAGGCTGGAGCCCAGGGTCAGGTGCACCAGAGTGCCACAGAGGAAGGGGCAGGTGGGGGCTGTGAGTGGCCGCCCTCAAGGGTGGCTCCGCTGGCAAGGCCCTGGCCCCCAGGCCTGGCACAAGGCCAGCCTGAGTGGTCAGCTGGGGGCTGTGAGGCAGGCTGGCTGGGGGCGAGCCTGCCAATGGTGGCCGAGCCCCAGCTCCCCCTGAGGCAGCCTCCACCAGCTGGCTGTCTCGGGACTGGCTTCCTGGGGTTCCGTAATTACTGCCCTCAGACTGGCTGGGCTGCTAGACCCCAGCACCTCATCCCACGTGTGGTCACATGTGTGGTCAGCGGCCATCCGCAGCCCTTCCTCCTGGGAAGCCCTGCTGGGGGCAGGGCCAAGAGGGCAGGACCGGGAGGGTGGCTGCCAGCTGGGCCAGGAGGAGAGAGTAACTGGGCTCTGCCCGCCCCCTCGCCCCCACCCTGGCAGCTTGGGGTCACTCGCTGTTCAGCCCTGTGCGTCCTGCCCTGTCCCCCCGCCGATGGGGCCTCGGCACTGCACAGGACATGATGCCCTTACAGGCGTGTCCACGGCCGCCGGAGCCACACTCCAGGGCCACGAGCAGGGGTGGCACCAGCCCCACGTCACAGATTGCACACCAGCCAGCGGGTCCCTGCGGCTCAGTCCCCGAAGAAAGCACAGGGGACAGGCCCCAGGCTGCAGGCCACCCCGTCCCGAAGCAGCAGCCCAAGGCCACTCGTAGAGGCCGAGATGGGTCCCCCCGAAGTTCCAAAGGGTACCTCCCCTATGCAGGCTGCTGGCCTATCACCCCCGCCAGTGTCTCCTGGAGGCCCCCATCAGCGCAGGTGGGGAGAAGAGGGGACAGGAGGGTGTGTCCCAGACCCAGGCCCCTCACGGGGGAGTCAGGGCAGGGAGGGGCCAGCGGTGTCCACCAGGCCCGGCCCCACAGACGCCTCCTCCAAGGAGAACCTGCCCGAGGGGCGTGGGGAGGACATCGGGGAGACCTGGGCCCCGAGGACAAAGGGCGCGTGGCATGGCCCCCGAAGCCCCCCCCGCCCGCGGGCAGCAGCTGGGACCGCTCCGTGGGGGTGTCTGAAGGGCGCCACACACCATAGCATTCCTGCATCTGTTTCCACTTTCTGACCAGGAAACTTTACGGGCAGCAGCCTCGCTCCCAGCAGCAGCCTTGACATGTGAGTGCACGGGGGGCCCCCCGGGGCTGGCAGGCCGCCTGCCACACGGCAGCCAGGCACGCAGGAAGCGGCCCTCGGAGCCCACCCCGGCCACGTGGTCCCCAGGGTGGAAAGAGGGGGCATCTCGCCCCCTGCCCCAGAGGACGACCCCTCGGGGCCTCACAGACAGTGGCGAGCGGGGAGGGGTCAGCCCTGTGCCCGCAGCACCTGTGTCCAGGGCCAGCCGGGAGGGGTCGGGAGGGGGAGGGGGGAAGGGGGAGGGGAGGGGGACCAGGGGAGGGCCCTGACCGCTCAACACCAGGCTCCTGGCCTCCAGCCCCTCACCCTCTACCTCAGTGGGTGCCTGGTGCTCTCGACTTCACCCCTTCTCTCCCTGTAACCCTCCCGAACTGGCAGGGGCCACAGTCTGGGGCTGGGCACCTCCGCCGGCCCCTTCCCCATGGGGCTGTCCCCACAGCAAAGAGCCCGCAGAGGAACGGGGTCAGGATCCCAAGGCTCAGTATCTCCGCCCGAGGCAGCGCACCCCCAGGCTCCTGGGGCCCTGGAAGCCCAGCCTGCAGAGCACGAGTGGCCTCCCTGCCCCCCCACCCCCATCCCCTGGCCCCCAGACCAGCCTCCCACAGCCCCGCTTGTATCTGAGTCTCCCCGAGTTCAGGGCAGCACGGCCAGCCTTGGTCCCCACCTGACGGGCCACGGTGGCTTCTGCTGCAGCCCAGGGCCCCTCCCAAGTCACGAGAACACGCCCCCTCCAGGTAGACCACCGGGCCTCCCAGCCCGCTCAGGTGTGGCTGCAGACGGTCCGAGGCCCCGGGTCACAGGGTCCTGCCCACGGGGGAGCCGGGCCCTGGGGACCTGACCGAGCCTCGGCTCTCATGGGGGTGGGGCTGGAAGGACTGTGACAGGCTGGGCTGGGCCCTCGGCCTCCCACACGCCGCTGGAGGGGCCCTAGAACAGTGCTGTCCCTGAGCCAGGCCCCGTCCACCTCTCAGCCCAGGGCAGGGACCCGGCCCTGGCCCAGACCCAGGCGGACCCAGCAGGGTGGGGACCAGCGAGGCCAGGAGCTGGGCAGGAGGGGCGCCGGACCCAGGGGAGCTCACCCAGGCAGGTCCTGCCGTCCACGTGGAGCCGGAAGCCGGGTTTGCACTCGCACAGGTAGGAGCCGGGCGTGTTCACACACCTGTGGTGGCAGCCGCCGTTGTGTAGCTGGCACTCATCCACATCTGGGGCACAATGGGTCGAGGGTTACCAGCCAGTACCCACCCGGCTGCCCCTCGCTCTGCGCTGACCCAGGGTCTGCACGCCCCTCATTGAGGGCACCACCCAGGCCCCAGACCCTCCGTCTCCAGCCACGTCTGCAGCCCGCCCCTCACCGGCTCTGGCCAGGCAGAGAGAAGAGAAGGGGGGCCTGTCCCCCACTTCTGGCTGGAGGGAGGAGCAGGACTCTGACCTGCGGGGTCAGCCGGAACACGGGGAGCAGAGGTTGGACCAAGGCAGAGGCTGAAAAGGGAGCAGCAGGGTGGAGAGCCCCTCCCCAGGACTGGGGGCCTGAGCTGCACCTCATGAGGGCCCCCTCTTTCTGCAGGAATGCAGAGGTGTGGGGGCTCCACTGCCCTCGCCTCTCGCCCTCCCTCAAGCCCACTCCTGCCCAGCTGGGCCTCGGGGAAGCCAGGCAGCAACTGGGACAGGAGGACGGGAGGTGGCACCAGGCGGCACGGGCACCAGGGTGTGGGGCTGAGCCTGGAGGGACCTGCCTGCCCCAGGGACACGGCGAGAGGGAGGAAGGAGGCCTCTGCTCAGACAACAGGGAAGCAGTGGGGCCTGGAGTGCGGGCACCTGCCCCTCAGGCCGGAGCAGCCCGGGAGGCTGCCAGGAGGCAGCATCCAGGAAACACACCCACAGATGCTCCTCACCCCTGCGGTCTCCCAGCCGCGCACCAGCAGCCCGGGCACCCTGCCCAGGACAAGAGGCCCTGACCACTGCCGGCCTGGCCAGGGAAGGCCACAGAGGCTGTGCAGCCTCGTCAGGAGGAAAAGTGATTTGGGGGCGAGTCCTCAGCTGCGGGGAGACCTCGGTGGCAGACAACATGCTCCCAGTGCCTGCAGAGCGAGGTTCCCCCTCATTCTGCCCAATGATCCACAGAGCCGTGCCCTCCGCCCTCCAGCACCACCAGGAAACGCCACCCCTCACACCACCACCCCCCCACCCGCTCCCATCCCTGAGCTGCAGCCACCTGAGCAGACCTGGGAGGTGACACCGGGGAAGAGTCCCCCT
Organism: Myotis vivesi; assembly: GCA_035771395.1. Lineage (NCBI taxonomy): Eukaryota > Metazoa > Chordata > Mammalia > Chiroptera > Vespertilionidae > Myotis > Myotis vivesi. Next base: position 1,885,411 of record JAWPEG010064501.1, read on the forward strand.
GCCGCCCCTGAGGCCCCCAGGCTGCGCTTCCGCCGCATGGACCTGCCACCAGTCCACGCGCTAAGAATGTGCCTGGCGCTCCAGGAACGACACGCAGAACCCAGGGTCTCTGCCGGGGCCTCAGGACCCTCTGCTCCGGGGAGCCCCCAGGCCCCTCCCAGGCCCTTCAGAGTGGAGGGCAGGGGCGGCCACAGCCTCTCCGCCTGCACCAGGTGACCCGGGGCATCCTGGGTCGCAGCCAGGAGGACACACAGGGAGGAGCTTAGAGGCAAGAAGTTAATGGCTCCCAAAGAGGCTCGGGCGCAGAGGGAACCAGTGTGGTGGGACGGTGTGGTGGGAGGGCTCAGGCCTAGGGCTCCGTGGGAAGTCAGCCCCGGCAGGGGGTAGAGGGCTGACCCATGCCCGTGGGGCAGGGCGGCGGGAGGCACTGGGTGCGGGGAGGTGCTGTGGGGGAAGGGGTGCCTCGCGTGTTGTCTGAGGGGTGGGCAGGCAGGGGGAGCCGGGGTAGGACACCGATGTGCCCTGATATGACCCCCGGAGGCCGGTGCTGGGCAAGCAGGCGGCAGGGGTGCTGGTGACATCATGTCCCCCCCGGGCTCCCTCCAGCTGCTCAGCCAAGGAGAGACGGGCCCAGGTGGCATTGCACCCGTCCCCGAGCAGAGACACCCTGAGGCCTGCAGACACCTGGCGGGAGCCGAGCCTGCCCTGGGGCCACGTCCGCAGGAAGCTCTCCGCTGGGCAGGTCTGCACCACCGTCCAGGACACGCAGGGGCCCAGGAGGAGCCGACACAGTAGCCCCACGGCCCAAGGACACCAAACTGACGACAGTCTGGGCAGAAGAGGGGGTGGTAGGGGCAGGCTCAGCCCTACGTCCCTGAGGGCCAGCCTCCTTCCTGGTCTCACCTGCTGCCCGCAAGACCAGCTCTCCCGCGCCTGCTGTGTGGAGGGAACGTGGACTCCAGCATCTGCCTCCAGCCCAGCCTCTCAGATACCTGACTCCAGCCCTGCCCACCCCCAAAGCGGCACTGCCGGCAGTCGGGGACCCGCCTTGCCCTCCAGCCCGGGCCCCGCCACCATGCCCTGGGCCGCTGAAGCCTCGGAGTGCGCTGGCGGCCGCCGGGACCGTCCGTGGCCCTGACTGCCCTCAGCTGACATACGTGACGGAGGACTCTGGCAGCCCAGACATGCCACACACACTGGAGCAGTGACATCACTGCCGGCACTGGGCTGGGTCCCTGGGGAGCCCTCTGGCCCTGTGGTGTCTGCAGAGCCAGGGAACAAATGGCGGTGCCTCGGGGAGCCCATCGTGAGGCTGTGGAGGGCCCGTAGGATCTCTATCAACCGTCACCCATAACCCAGCTCCCGCCCAGGAGCCCACAGCCAAGGTGGAACCAGCTGCCCGGACAGAAACCACTGTGCCGAAGCCCCGGAGTTCAGGGACCGAGCGCCCAGGCTCCTGCGGGAGCCCCGTCAGCGGTGAGCAAGTCCTGCCCCCCCCCACCACATGCCTCACCCCGGGGAGTGCACCCCTATCTCAGGGCCGGTCCCCTCTCCCTCACAAGCCCAAGCAGGTCCCATGGCAGGGCCTCCCCTAAGCCTGGCCCCGCCCAGCCCACACTGCATGCTAGTCTCACGGCATCCAGTGCCACCTGTGGCCTGGCCCGGGGACCTCGTGGGGACGGAGCCTGCCCCACCCCCCCACTCCCTGCTGGCAGAGTGGCACAGCCAGGAGGCAGAAGAGCTTGCAGCTGGGGCTCTGTGTGCCCTCTGGCACGCAGAGGGCAGGAAATGCCGCCCTGGGGACTGGAGGGCCCGCAGCCCACCCCACCCCCACCCCCACCCCGTCCCTGGCTCCCAGCTCCCAGGAGCTCCCTGAAGGGAGGCTGGCCTCATGGGGGCCAGACCTGAGCTTCGGGGAGGGGGCAGGGTGCCCCCACTTCCCCTGGGCTGCTGTCCTCTCTGCTGGCCCTGCAGCTCGCTGGGCTCGGAGGGGTGGGGAGGGAAGGGGACAGCACCTGCCACCTCCACAGGGGACCTCAGGGCCTGGCCCCGAGAACCCTGGACCCGAGATCCTGGCTCCCCGCCTGGCCTCTCTCCTGAGCCTGCATCTGGGTGAACCCCAGAGCTGCCGGTGCCGGCCCCTCGCAAAGACTGGGGCTGTTCTTCCCTCTGGCCAGGCGGCCACCCCGCGGTCAGCAGCCCACAGCCGCCAGGAGGGCAGGAAAGTCTTCGGACTGGGCGCAGGCCTGCCCCGCCCCGCCCTCCTGCTCTCGGGCTGTCAGCCCCGCGCAAACTTTAAAAAGAGGCAACAAAGGCCGCACATGGAGAGGCGCGACCGCACCCGCACCAGAACCAGAACCCGTCCCGCCGCCCGCGCAGAGCCCGCCCAGCACCCACCTGGTCTCCGGTCCCCGGCGCTCAGGGGGTGGCCGACCTGGCCCAGGTGGCACGGGTAGCAGCCCCTCCAAAAGTAGCGGTAGTGCGTGCCCGCCACGCGCGCCAGGCCCCCCAGGAGCCCGAGGCACCAGAGCGCGGCCAGACCGCTGCGGCGCTGGGACTCCCCCATGGCGGATGCTGCGCTGGGGGGCGGGCTCGGCTCCGGCTCCCCGCTCCCCGCTCCCAGTCGGCACTAGCAGCCGCGCCTCCGGCTCCGCTGGGCGCCACCAGGAGCCGCTCCGCCCAGTCTCCCCGCCCCTCGCCTTTTAAGTTCTCAGCTTTTCTTCCACCCCTCCCTCCCCCCTTTCCCCACCCCCACCCCCCACAGGTAAAGGCCAAATCCTAGGCGCTGAGGGTCCGCCCTCGCCCCGCCGCCCCCACAGCAGCGCGAGTCCCCCAGGCTCGCAGCCCACAGCGCATTCCTCCGCGGAGTCCCCGCACTGGGACAGTCCCTCCCCCGCCCCCCCCCCCCGCGCGCACAAACGCAGGGACCCAGGCCCCAGCCAACACTCAGACACGTGTGTGCACACAGACCCACGTGTGCAAACATGCACGCGAGACAGAGCCCCGCAGACAGGCACACACTGACACACGCAGATGCACAGTCGTGCGTTCCCAGTGTCAAGGAGGAGAACTCCAAGCAGCGGAGGGGCCGCCCTTGCAAAGCACTGGGTTCCCGAGGCGCTCCATGGGGTTCCGTTCTGGCAGGTTGGGGGGTGGGGCTGGGAGCAGCAGGCCCTTCGGGGCCACCCACCAAAGTGGAAATCCTGGAGGTGAAGATGCCTGTAGCCCCCACACAGGTGCCCCCACCTGGCACTGCCATGCTCTCCACTAGCCCAGGGCCCCGCCCACAGGGCCCAGGCAGGTAGGTACCCAGAGGGATCAGGGCTGTGCCCCCAAGGAGCCTAGCAGAGTCTGGCCACACCCTCCAGAAGGAAGGGAGCCTGGCTAGCGGGGACAAGCCCACCCCCACCTCCACGCCCCACCCCCGTGTCCAGCTAGGAAAGCCCTGGACACACCTCTAACCCCAGACCCCTGGCCCCATGTTACCCAAGGGCACAGGCCTAGGCCCCAGCTCTGTCCAAAATGGCCCTCCCCTGGGTCATCAGAGCCACAGCCACTGGGCATCCCTGGAAGGCCCTGGCCTGCAGCCCCAAATCCCGTGCAGCCCGGCCGGCCGCTGGTGCCCCACGCTGACCCCGCCAGGCCTGGCCCGTCTCAGAAGCTGCTGGGACACAGGCCCCGCTGCCGTCACTCTGCACCCCCTTTTGTATCCACCTGGACTGCAACCCACATCCCGGCCTGAGAGGGGTCCCTCGCTCCCAGAGCCGTCCCAGGGTCAGGCGGGCTGCTCCGCTGCTCGGGCCCCTGTCCTCAGTGCCCAGCAGAGCAGGGCTGGGGACGAGCAGGCGCAGTCTGGGAGCACACACAGGTCCCAGGACCCCGGGGAGCCTGTTTCCTCATCTGTACAGCAGGCAGGGGCCAGATTAGACCAGCTGGGGGCCATGGCCTGCCACCACGGAACACAGGTGACAGAGAAGAGAACCGGACCGGGTGTGCCCCTGCCGCCACGGAACACAGGTGACGGAAAAGAGAACCGGACCGGGTGTGCCCCTGCCGCCACGGAACACAGGTGACGGAAAGAGAACCGGACCGGGTGTGCCCCTGCCGCCACGGAACACAGGTGACGGAAGAGAACCGGACCGGGTGTGCCCCTGCCGCCACGGAACACAGGTGACGGAAGAGAACCGGACCGGGTGTGCCCCTGCTGCCACGGAACACAGGTGACAGAAAAGAGAACCAGACCGGGTGTGCCCCTGCTGCCACGGAACACAGGTGACAGGAAAGAGAACCGGACCGGTGTGCCCTGCCGCCGTGCCCACGGGGCCCAGGGAGGAGGAACTTGGCCAATAGAAAAGCAATTCGTGTGCAGGGGCGGCTCCCGCAGTGCAGCCAGGCTGCCAAGTGCCCGACAAGTCTGGGCACAAGTCCTTCCTGTCCTGAAAGTAAGTCCTCGAGAGCCTAAGAGCCCTGTGGGTCCCACCCCCCCATGCCCCCCGCAGCACTACTCCGCCCAGGGCTGCCCACCTGGGGTCTCCCTGTGGCACCCAGGGCCTCCCTCTGGCACCCGGGGTCTCCCTGGGGGGTGCCCAGAGGGTCTGAGTGGAGGGGCAGAGAACCTGCAGGAGGGGGTGAGCTGTGAAGAAACGGTCTCTGTGGCTCCCGCTGTCCCTGGTGTCCCGGCCGCATCCCTGGATTGTCCCCCAGAACCCAGTGCTGGCACCTCAGCCTGAGCCGCTGAAGGGCCCGAGCTCAGAGTCCGAGCTGGACCCGGGCAGAGGGTTTCTAGGAAGTTCTGGTCCGGATCTTGGCTCCTCCGGCCTCTGGGTGGCTGGCCCTGGGGAGACCCCGCTTCCACAGCCAACTCAGAGGTCACCTTCTCCACAAAGTACCCCCAGACCCAGCTGCCGCCGCCCTGTGCTCCCCCACACCTGGCCCGTCCTTCTACACTTACCCATTCACTCACTCACACATTCGTGCCTTTCACTCAACAACGGCCTGTGTGCCCGCTCTGCGCTGGACACGGTTCTGGGGTGCAGTGGTCTCCCCACCCAGCGGAGGGTTACATTCGGAAGGAGGTGCGGACGGCTCTGGGCCTCTGTGCCCAGTAGGCCGGGTGTTTGGACTCGGGCATGGCCGTGAGGGGCCGTAGCTGCCAAGTACGGAACGCCACAGGCAGCCCAGCGGCGCCTACAGCCCCCACGGCCTCCCGCGCTGCCGCCGAGCGCACCCTGCCCGGGGCGGTGGGTCTGGATGCGGTTTGGGAAATGCCTTCCCGATGCGGAAACACGGAATGTCTGTGTCAGCAGCAGGGCTGTCCCCACCGCGGCCGGCCCAGCCCTCCTCCTCCGCCAGGGCCCTGGCTGGGCGAGGCCCATGCCCCCCCCCGACCCCGCCCCCGTGCCATGCCTCCCTTAGCGCCGGCCCATCCCCCGCAGACCCCCCCGCAGGGAGCTCAGGGCCGGAAGGAACTCGGCAGGGCCACCCCCTGTGGCTGGTCCCTTGGTGCTCACCAACACGTCCTCCATGATGGTGCAGTGAGGCCTCCCCACCCTCTCTCGCTCCCCGAGTCTGACGGGTCACGTGACTGGTTTGGGGCAGGTTGGTGGGCCTTGAAGGCTGAGAAAGCAGTGTGGGTGCCTCTGGGGAGCCTCAGGGGCCAGGCTATCAGCAGGACAGACCCCCCATCAGTGAGGAGAGGCCATGAAGGAGCTGGAGGAGGCGTGTGCCCATGAGGCTTGGCTTCGGTCACCTCCCAGCCCGGAGCCCTCCTCACACCTGGGTCCCAGGTGACACACACCGGCCTGGCGTTTCCCCCGATGTCCAGAGCCCAGCCCAGAGCAGGGGGTCGGCTTCGGGCGCGGGTCACACACGATCCCCCTGCCTCCACGGAGACCAAGCAGGCGGGCTCCAGAGTCCCCCCGCCCTCGCCCAGGGCCGCCGCTCCGTCAGCCTCATGGTAAAGCCATTACCGCCTCAGCCCTCCCCCAGTCAGAGGAAGGGAAATTAAAACCAGGTCGTTTCCGACAGTCCGGCTGCCACTCCTGCTGCCGCTGCCCTTGGCTGGGCCGAGCGGAACTGGGGAGCCCCCTCTGACGCACTTGGCCCTGGAGGTCCCAAGGGGGGGCAGCCCGCATCACCCGCCCTTCCCGCTGGGGCATCGGAACCCAGCCCGTCTCTGCCCAGGGGGGGCGCTGTCGAGAGCCAGACTCAGGGCCTGGGAGGCCTCCGAACACGTGTGCACATGTGTGAGCACGTGATGAGCCCCCGCCTGGGCCCTCTGCTGCCCAGGCTCTCGTAGACACGCAAAGACGGCGAGGCCAGTCCCGCTGGGAGCGCCTGTGGCCAGAACGCTGACGCGGTCCCCGCCATGGACACAGTCCCCATCATGACACGCCACCCACCACAGCATGGCCCCCACCACGGGCACAGCCCCACCACAGGCACAGCCCCACCACGGGCACAGCCCCACCACGGACACAGTCCCCACCGCGGGCACGGCCCCACCACGGGCACAGTCCCCACCATAGCATGGCCCCCACCACGGGCACGGCCCCACAATGGGCACGGCCCCACCACGGACACGGCTGCGAAGACCTGGCTCTCACTGGGACACCTGAGCAGCCAGGCAGCAGGGAGCACAGAAGGCCCCACAGCCCGGCTCGCACTGCACTCAGGAGACGGTGAAGGCTTCCTGGGGGAAGCGGCTGAGCTGGCCTTTGGACAAGTGGACATCAGAGGACAGGAGGGCCAGGGGGCTGCCAGTGCAAGGGCAGGACAGGCCATGGAGGGCTGGATGCCATGGGGACTGCTGCCGACACGGGTGCCTGGCCCTGGCCTTCAGCCGGCACCCACCGGGCAGAAGGAACGAGCAATTGACCCCCGCCCCCCGGCACACAGCCAGACCTGCTCCCAGCAACCCCGCAGCCTGCTGGACCCGTCACCCTCCTACCTGGGGGCCGAACCTGATCGCAGGACACGGGGTCACAGCGCAGCAGCCAGCTGCGGCCGGGCCAGGGCCAGCCAGCACTTACGCCACCTTCCAGGGTGCCCAAGCCTGGAGCTGGCTGGCAGGGTGATCATCCCTGCCATCTGCAGGGCACAGGGCCACCTGCTGCACAGCCTGAGCTCGGGGACAGCTGCCGTCCCCTAAAACACAGATTCAACATCTAAGACCCCGGACTCCCCAGCTCTAATGCGACAGCCGCGGTCCCTGCTGGGCACCCAGCCCTCCCCCTCGAGCCCAAGACCCACTAGCCCCATGGGTTCTTTTGTGACAGGCACCCCGTGTCCTCGCCAGCAGCAGCGACAGGCTCGTCCTCTGCGTTCGGCCCACCCCCCACCCCACGGCTGTCCTGAGACCTCAGGAAGCAGAGATTCTGGGGTTGGGCCGAGCTGGGTGAGGTCAGGAGCCCACCACCCAGCGTGGCTGGGAGCAGGGAAGGGGGAGAGGGTGGGGTGCAGGCCCAGCCCAGACCCGCTTCTCGGGGTGCCTGGAGAAGAGCCGGGGCCCCAGGGGTGTGGCAGGGAAGGGGGTGGAGGGGACAGAGAAGACACAGCCAAAACACAGACAGCAGGAGAGGCCAGTCGGGGGCCGGCCGGCTGGAGGCTTGAGGCTGGGGCTCCGGGATGCGAGCGGCCCTGCGACTCCCCCGTCCTCTGCACCGTCCACACCTTCACCTGAAGCTCTGGTTTTGGCGCCTGCAGGCTGCCCATCTTGGGGTCCCCTCCTGGGAGCCGGCCCAGTGCCTGGGCTGGGGGGCAGGCAGGCCCGTGCGGAGCCGCTGGCCTCTCTGTCGCACGGAAAGCTGGCTGGCTGGGCTGTTCTTGTTCCCGCCTTGGCCTCCACCAAGAAGGCACCTGCCAGGATTGGTCACCAGGGGCCGGACTCAGCCGGAGCCAGGGAATGAGGCTCCCCTCTCAGCGCCTCCGACGGGGGGCGGGGGGGGGGGGCCTGCCGCAGACGCCTCATCGGTATGTCCCCATCCTGCCTGAAGACTGGGGGGGGCGGCCAGCAGAGGGCCTGGCCTGGGGGCCGAGGCCGACCCTCCTGAGAACAAGATGGGAGCTCTGCCTCCCAAAGGCCTGAGTCCACGTGGGCTCCACAGGGCAGGGCCAGCCTCGGCCAGAGGAGGCGCCAACCGAGGGCCCCCAGCCGCCCCCCTGCCCCTCCTTGTAGCCTGGCCAGTCCCCGGGACGGCACAGCTGGCCCCGGTCAGCCTCAGCCTCTGGACCTAGCCGAGCCCCGGGCGCCCCCCTCAGGGCCTATCACTGTCCACATTCCTGCTCCCCCAGGGGACCCAGCCCTGCAGCTCCAACTCGTCCCAGCCAGGCTGTGGGGTGTGAGAGGAGCGCCTGTCAGCCTCCAGGCCCCTTTCCCAGGCGTCCACCCAGGCAGGCAGGGCAGCCTGTGGCGCCCTGAGCACACATACCTGGGACAGGGGCTTCCCCCCTCCCTGCCCCCCCCCCGGGAGGGAAGGCGCTGGACGGGGCAGCAGACCTGCCCATCTGGAGCAGGTATCAGCCGGGCAGGGCTGGGGGCCAGGCCTCAGGGCCCGCAGGCTTTGCGGACACTCTGACGAGGACCCCAGCCCTTCCCTGGACGCCCCCAGAGCCGAAGAGCAGCAGGGGATAGGGAACATGTGGGGGGCGTGGGGGGATGTGGGGGACGCCGAGCCCCAGGAACGAGTGCTGTTTCCATGCTGGGTGGCGTCGGCCTCACAGGGAGAAAGCTGCTCCCCGCCCCACCCCGCAGCCTCATCTCCTGGAAGGAGGGTCAGCAGGGTCTCCGCAGAGCCCCACCCCTGGTGTGGGGGGAAGGCAGGCCTGGATCCCCGAGGCCCGCCCCCAGAGAGACACCTGATTTTCTCCGGAAGGTGGCGGTCTTTGCCCCCTGGGCAGGGGCTCCAAAGGCACAGGGTCCCCAGGCCACATACCAGCCAGTGGAGGAGGCCTCCCAGACTGCTTTCAGGGCTGAAAGGGGTTCTGAGGGGGGGGGAGGGGAGGGGAAGGGACAGGTCCCCAGCCTGGATGTAGGTCTCCATTCCTTGGCCTGGTTAGGGTCCTGGTTCCCCCGTCACCCCCAGACCTGACGTAGCCCTGACCCCTGGGACTGGTCAAGAGAAGACAGTGAGGCTGGAGCAGAGGGCAGTGCCCCAAGGCCCAGGCAGGAACGGGATCCCTCAGGTTGGGGCAGCCCTTCCCTCCGCCCCCTGCACCCCCTGAAGCCAGCGGGGGGCTGGGAGCCCGCTGCAGGCGCTGGGCCTGGCGCAGGCTTTCCCTGGAGCCCCCTGAGGGCCCTGAGGCGGGAGTGCAGACTAGGAAGAGACGAAGTTCAGAGTTACCCACCCAAGGGCCTCACGGACTCCGAAGTCTGGCCTGGAGCAGCTTCCCCTGAGGGGCCCCGCGGAGAGCTGGGCGGCCAGGACGAGCTCTGCCCTGGACCCCACTTTTCCCCCCGGGACCCACCGCCTCTGTGAGCCTCAGGTCGGAACCTGCCGAGGTCTGGGGGGAGGGCTGGCCCCCACAGAGCCTCGCCTGGGACACGCCACTCCGGCACCAGCCGCTCCGGTGAGCAAGCACACGGCTCCCGCTCCAGGAAGGTCTCCCAGAACATCACTCACACACACACACACACACGCGCGCGCGCGCGTGCTCTCACACACGGGCACACATGTGTGTCACACACGGGCACACATGTGTGTTCACACACATGCTCACGCACAAATGTGCGTGCACACACACATGCTCACATGCTCACACCTGGGCCTGGCGACGCTCTGGAGTGAGGGCCATGGCACCCTCCAGCCAGGCCCCGCGTGCTCGGGTTCCACAGGCCCCTGCACCAGCCCAGCAGGCTCTGCGCTCACCCACCATCAGCTCCGCACTGCCCTCCCATGCGGCCAGCAGAGCTTCCCCGCAGTGACATCCCAATTCCCTGTTGGCTCTGCCCGCACGTGGCCGTGGCCGCCCCTAAGCCCCACTCCATTCCACACACGCGCACAGGGCCCGGCTTGCAGGGGACAGAGAGACCGCCGCAGGCGCTTGCCTCTCCACGGAGCCCTGGCCACGCGGTGCCTCTCCTCAGAGCCCCGGCCACGCGGTGCCTCTCCACGGAGCCCCGGCCACGCGGTGCCTCTCCTCAGAGCCCCGGCCCCACAAACATGCAGAGCCGGTCAGCCAGCCCAGGGTGAGGCTGGGGAGGGCCAGGCCCACAGCAGCGGATGCAGGTCGGAGCCATTCCCTCCTTTCTGGCTCCCCTGCTGATCATCCCGTCCCCATCCGCCTCCGGCCGGCTCTGCTGGTGACAGCCGCCTGTCCTCCGGGACGTCCTCGAGTGAGGGGTTCCACACCCCCCAGGGAACACTGTCCAGGCGGGTTAGCCCACCTGTGCCCGGGGCCAAGTGGTGGACTTCCGTTCCAAGACCTGCAGACCCCAGGCTGGGCCTGGCGCTGGTCTGGTCTGCCCTGGGGCCCGGAGCACGCTTCCGCAGACCCCTGTGGGCAGCTCAGCATGGCCCCTGGCCCGGCACAAGCCCTCCTGGGGGAGCCAGGGGCCCCAGACGCCAGGGGTGGGGGGGCCACAGGTCTGAGCAGACTCTGGGGCTGAGGAACGAAAGGGTCAGGGGATGGGAAGGCTGAGGCCCAATCTGGGGGCCCCTGGGCTGGGGAGCCCTCTGAGCTGGGGAGACCCCTGGGCTGGGGAGCCCACGGCAGGAATCTGGAAGCAGAAGAAACCAGGCCAGGCAGTGAGCCACGGCAAACCGGATAGGGGCCCAGATCCCCCAAGGGCACCTGAGGTGTCAGAGCCCAGAGCCTCGAAGGAGGAGGCTGTGTTGTGGGCTGTCCTGTCCTTCGAGTGGGCACCATGGGCACCATGGTCTCTGGGCACCAGGCTCTGTGGGCCTTGTGGGCCAGGGTGAGGGGCATCTGACACTCACAGGGAGCCTGCCCCGGGCCTGCATGTCCTAGGACCCTTGGTTCATTCCCTATACCAGCGGGTCAGCCTACTTTAGAGGGCACTGCTGGGAGATGGGGGTTGGCAGCTGGGGGCCCCTCCTTACCCGGGGTCTAGTGAGGGGTACGCCTCCCCTCTGCCCAACTCCCTGCCCTCAGCGTGTCCTGGAGTCAGGGCACAGGCCTGGGTGGGCTCCGCACACCAGTGGGCGCATCTCACAGAAGGGAGGTCACAGTGAAGCCATGGCTCGGCGGGTGACGTGGAGCCTCTCCCCCCACACATCCCCGGCTCCCGCTCCCCCCTCTCACCCAGCCCTGGCTCCCGCTCCTCCCTCTCACCCAGCCCTGGCTCCCGCTCCCCCCTCTCACCCAGCCCTGGCTCCTGCTCCCCCCTCTCACCCAGCCCTGGCTCCTGTACCCCCCTCTCACCTAGCCCTGGCTCCTGCACCCCCAGAGGCACAAGCTTCCAGGTCCTGGGGTGAGCAAGGGATCACAGAGGCCTCCCTGCGCCCCCCCCCACACACACACACACCCCGCCTAGACCCGCCCAGCAGACACGTCCCCGCCCTGACCTCCTACAGACTGGACAGACAGCTCCCAGCTGGTCCACAGCTGGAGACAGGGTTCTTGTCGGGAAGGAAGCGCTGGGAGAGAGGGCGGCGACAGCAACTGTCTGACCCCGAGGGAAAGCAGATGCCCTCACCCACCCTCCCCCACGGTCAGCCAGGGCCAGGCAGGTGAAGGGGTGAGGGGGGCATCCCACCTCGCCACCTGCCTTCTTCCCACCTCAGCCGCCCCCCCCCCCCGCCTCCGTAGCAGGGCTGGGTACAGGGCTGGGTAAGGAGTGATCCCAGAGCTGGTGAATGCTTCCAGACCCCTGGCAGGGGCACGGTGCCCACTGGTGCCAGCACACAGCCGCCTGTGCTCAGCCAGCTGCCGCCCCCCATCTCTCCACTGGCACCTCCCCAGGCACAGCAGCCTCCCACCCCGCACAGCCCCAGGGCCCCCCACCTACATCGGGTTTCTGAGTCTCCCAACCTCATTTCGGGAGAGATGTGGACCCCTAAAGGCGTGGGAGGGGTCGGCAGGGAGGACCCCAAGGACTGGGCACCACCCAGGACCCCTCAGAGGAGCCCAGGGGTGGGCGTGGCCGTGAGGCAGGTCCTGCCGTGTCCCTGAAGCCCCCGAGTTGGGCGCTGGCCCTCGCAGTCCCCACGGCCGATGGCACACTCATCCACGTCTGCGGAGGGAGAAGCCGTGAGCGCCACGGGACCTCCCAACCACGGCCACCCCAGGGCCTCAGACCCCCTCGCCATAGACCCCCTGGCCTGGAGGAGGCGAGCAAGCCCCACCCCCCCCAGACAGGCCCACGAGGGGGACACCCACCTGCAAACCCGGCACCTGTCCCAGGGTCCCTCCAGGCACCCCGGACGAGCGGCCGCCCCACAGCGTGCGAGTGCCACCTGACGGGCACAGGAGGGGACCCGCATGCAGCAGGCCAGGCGTAGCCACGGGCGCAGCCACGGGAGGTCACTGTCCCGGCCACACGGGAGCAGCCCCCTCGGTGCCAACAACCCTGCGCTGGCGCCCCAGACCCACGCCCAGGCCCGGACGGCTTCGGTGTGGCCGGGACAGGCTGTCCTTCCTCGGGAGGGACCCTAGGAGACCCCAGGCAGGTCAGGGGGCAGGGGCGGCCGTGTCCCACGGGAACGGCGGGGCCGGAATCCCTCGGGATCACTGGAATGCAAACTTCAGCTCGGCCGGCCAAGACCAACAGCGGGATTTTCTGGGAATTCCTACAAGTGACACAGGGCCAGCCGGAGGCAGCCCAGTCGGGGTCAGCGCCTAGGGCTTCCCGCCCGGCCCGGGGACAGCACAGAGGCCAGGCCCCTGGGCGAGGCACCCCCAGAAGCTGCCGGCCATTCTGGCCACTCAGCGGGGCAGCCAGGAGGGCAGGCCCCCAGACCACGCGAGCCCTCACAGCTGCCGGTGTGGAGGCTGCCACACGGCTCCCAGCACCTCACCTGGGCCCCGACACCGGGTGGAGCCGGCCACGGCACGGCGGCTGGGCTGAGCCCCGGGGGCCTGCAGCGGGCGAGCTGCTCACACCTGTGTCTGCCCACAGCTGGTCTGTGCCATCCTCAGCGTGGGTTCCGGCCCCACCCATCTGAGCCAACATCCCACTCCAGGGCCTCAGGGGAGAGGCAGGGGTGGTGCGAGGACCAGCCCTCACGAGCCCACTCCCCGCCACCTGTCCTGCGTCCCCGACCACCTCCCACCTCCCACCTCCCACCTCTGGGAGTCTGTAAGTAGAGGCACGGCTCGGGTCCCCCACCTGCCGTGAGGGTGGGGAAGGCTCACTGCAGAACGGAGGCCGGGACACCCAGGAAGGTCGCCAAGCCTGTGGGCAGGGGGTGCGAGGCCTCGCTCACCAGGCCTGGGGGACGGTCACCCCATCCCGCACGCCCTCCCCGGCTGTGGGCCCCGTCAGGAGCCCGGCATTCAAGGCCCAGCCTGTGCCCGGCCAGCGGGGCTCAGTGGTTGAGCATCGACCTATGAGCCGGGAGGTCATGATTTGATTCCCAGTCAGGGCACAGGCCCGGGTTGTGGGCTCGATCCCCAGGGTGGGGAGTGCAGGAGGGAGCCGATTCCTGTTTCTCTCCCATCATTGAAGTTTCTCCCTCCCCCTTCCTCTCTGAAATCAGTAAAAATATGTTTTTAAATGATAAACAAGTAAATAAGGGCCCTGCCTGTGGGAAGCGAGTCCCGCCCGTAGCCGGTGTCGCCCAGGCAGGCAGGCTGCCCAGCATCGCACCCAAGGGCGCCAGACAGCTCTCTGGAGGCTGTGCGGGCCTCTGCAGACAGACGAGGTGTGGGAGCGGCAGGTCCGGGGGGCGGGTCTGCCCGTGCTCGGGCTTCACCAGGGCCCCGAGCTTTCAGGGGCTGGCAAAGGGGTGTCCCCAGAGAGGAGCGGGCAGCCCGGCCCCCTCTGTGCTTGGCTGAAGGGCAGCAGGGCCCCGGTCTGGGCAGATGGCACTGACGTGGGGAACCCCTCCCCAGCGCAGGAGGTAAGGGCTGTCTATCTCCCCAAGAATGCTCCCCCCCAGACCGGCCACCCCTCCTTCCCGCGGGGGAGCAGGACACCGGCCCGTGCGAGCTTGCTCTGCGGGCTCCGTGCCTGCGCACCTCCCTCCAGGACGGATCGGGGCCTGCTCTGCCGCTGCGGCCCCGCCTGCATCACCCCTTCCCACACGCCCTGCATGTCGTGGGCAGGGGTTCCAGCCCTGACAGGTAAGATGAGGCCCTGGTGGGGGCTCCAATCCAGCCTGGGAGGCAGGCACCCCAGGGGTCAGACAAGAAACACGAGACGCCGGGCGGGAAGCACCTAGGTCGGCCGGCACAAGAGAGGGTGGCCCCGGGGGACCAGCTGCACGGGTGGGGACATGGGGAGGGGGGCAGGCCGAGGAGGGTGTGCCTAACTCAGGCGCGGTCCCCGGGCCCCTGGGGGGTCAGGGATGAGAAGCAGAAGGGCCTGGGCTCTGACCAGGGAGCCAGAAATGCCCTGGAGTCAGGCGAGGGCCCGGTCCTGGCACAGGGGAGGGGCCGTGTCCAGGGGCCGCTGTGCGGCTCCACAGGCCTGGCACTGACAGCAGGGACTGTCCTCTCAGTTCTGGACGCCAGAGTGCGAACTCAGTGTCCCCAGGCCAACCCAGGTCACCCCTTCCCTGAGCTCCATCCTGAGCTCTGGGGGCCTCCCGCCTGCTCCCTGCAGGGTCCCGGGCTGCGGCCGCATCGCGCCAGCCCTACACCCAGGCCTGACAGGGGCAGGGGGGGACCCAGCTGTGCTCGGAGGCCCCCCACACCCCCACCCTGCTCCCCCAGGCGAGGCAGTGCCCGAAAGCGGGAGTAGGGTCCCCCAGGCACAGGTCCCAGCTGCCCAGCTTCTCGGCTGCTGGGCAAACACGCCATTGTCAACGCCGCTGGCCTCGGTCTCCCATCTGAGACGGGTGAGGACGGCAGCCCCGAGGACAGCAGGGCCGGCAGGACCCCCGGGAGAGCGCCGCGCCCATCGGCATTTAATCCCATTTGGGTCAGAAATGATAGCCCGAAGCAGCATAGTCCAGGGCCCGGCCGGGACCCAGGCCCTCAGCACAGAGCCCAGCCCTTGCCCACTTAGGGCACACGGAGCAACACCCCCCATTCATCCCCCCACCTCGTGCTCTCCTTCACGGCGCTGCCAGGCGGCACCCGCCCCTGCGTGTCCCAGAAGCCTCCAGGCTCTCGGGCCAACGCTGAGCTTCCGAGACCAGGGGCACCTGCCAAGTGGGGCAGGAAGGAGGCGGCAGCCGGGACCCAGCCCTGCCCCCGGGCCGGGAAACAGCTTTCCCAGCTCGGAAAGCTGCCCCCACCACCCGGGGAAGGGGCTTGGTTGCAGGCGCCCCAGGCCACCCCCCGCCCCCCTGGAAATCCACCACGACCACCTGGTCTCCCGTCCACTCTGTCCCCAGGACGACCGGATCCCAGGGTCCCCAAGTGGCCGGAGCAGGTGCACTCAGCCCGCCCCACCGGGCGCTGTGATTTCCGCTGTGCCCACGGGACATCCTGTGGGTCCCTGCTTGCCCCCCCCCCCATTCCCCGGTTCCCAGGACAGGCCGTGGGGCCGGGCTGTGTGTGAAGCCAGCTGCCCGGGTCCCAGACTGAACTCCTCGATCTTGGTCCAAAGAGACCACCGTGAGCTCCTCAGGGTAGAGAACGTCACACGCCTTCCATGAGGTTGCCATGGCAACTGGCAGGCCCAGGACCACGCACTGGACGGGGTCAGACGTGTGGGTACCTCCTCCCAGAGCCAGAGCGGCAGGGGTGGCCGAGAGCCGTGCGAAGAGGCACCTGTGGCCTCCGTCAGGGCTCACCCACAGGCTCCCGGCAGCTCCGGGCAGCGGGCAGTCCTGCTGGGCTTGGGGCGAGGCTGCAACCCTCTTCCCTGCTCCCCCACTTCAGGCACTGTGGCCGGCAGAATGCTGGCCCCGGGAAACTCCCATCCTGACCCCCGGGCCCAGGGCGATGTCACTCCTGGGCAGGTGGGGTCCCGTTTGCAGAGCAGGGAGCTGGCCAAAGGGAGAGCGTCCGGGAGAAGTGGGCAGGTCCAGTGTCACCACAGGGCCTCCCAGGGGGCAAGGGAGGCGGGAGAGGCTGAGAGAGAGAGAGAGAGAGAGAGAGAGAGAGAGAGAGAGGGGAAGAGAAGAGAAGAGAAGAGAAGAGAAGAGAAGAGAAGAGAAGAGGAGAGGAGAGGAGAAGAAAGGACATGTGGGCGGGATCAAGGGTCAGAGAGGCTGCCAAGCTGGCCTTGAGCATGAGGATGTGTGCGCCTCTAGACCCCGGAAGGAACCGGCGCTCCCAGGAGCCTCCAGACTGAACCAGTCCTGCCCGAGGCCGGCCTTCAGCCCGTGAGACGCGAGTGGG
Source organism: Myotis vivesi (assembly GCA_035771395.1). Lineage (NCBI taxonomy): Eukaryota > Metazoa > Chordata > Mammalia > Chiroptera > Vespertilionidae > Myotis > Myotis vivesi. Next base: position 1,901,824 of record JAWPEG010064501.1, read on the forward strand.
ACTCGGGACCCCGGAGCCCTGGGATGAGGGCGCTCTCTGACAGCACCACACTGCAGCGCTGTGTCTCGGCCGCAAAAGACAAACGCATGCAGCTACTGTATCACCTTTAAAACGGGAGAGAAACACACCTCTTCAGAGAGGCGTTCATGCCGCCGCATGTCCCTGGCCTCCGGGCCAGGGCGAGGTCATTGCTGGGAGGCAGCCTCTCTAGGGGGCAGGGCTGCCAGGCCGGGCAGCCAGGTGGTTATCGCTCCTGCAGCTCAGAGCTCGGCCCACCCAGGCAGCCAGCACATTCCTGTGCAGCCGGTGGGACCCACCCCCTCAGCACCGCAGGGGGAGCTAGAGGAGGGCCCTCCTCTCTCACCCCCCAGCAGCACCTGCAGAGTGCCGACGGGTGCCCAGCCCCCACAAGGGCCCCCGGGGTCAGACAGGGAGGGGAAGCCCAAGGATGGGGGCGCGGGAGCCCAAGAAGCAAAGCAGAGGTGGGCGGTCACGGGGGGAAGCGCAGAAGGTGCATCAGGGAGGCCTCCTGGAAGAAGCGTGCGTCCAGCGGCTGAGTCCGCTCAGACAGGCTCCGAGGCCGCTCCACTCCACGGGATTGGGGTGGGGGGGGCAGAGTAGGGCAGCCCAGGTGGGCGTGTAGATTGCAGGCTGCACTCCCCGCCGCTCTGAAGGCCAAGCCCTGCCAGGTACCTCGGCAGGTACCATGGACCCTCCGCACACAGAAGGCTCTGCAGTGCCACCCGTGGCCACTGGCTCCGAAAGCTCAGGGTTGACTGTGGGGCTGGTGAGCGAGCCTTTCTCAGTTGGACCCTCAGCGCTGTCTGAAGGGCACACCTGTCCTGTCCATCCAACTGGAACACACCCGAGCTGTGCTGCTGCAACATCGCCCCCTGGTGGCCGCCCCAGGAACTGACCTGGCGGAGAAGGAAGCCAGGGAGCGGTCAGGAGCGTCACTTTAAGGGGCTGCCTTCTGGAGCGTGAGTCTAGTTCCCTGACCTCAGGGCCTTTGCAACAGGAGGCGCCCTCAGGTCCCCTCAGAGACTCAAACTCCAGCTTCCAAACGCGGCAACAGGAGCGATTATTAATCAGTGGAGGTTTGGGACGGGGTGGCAGGCGGAGATGGAGAGCAGGGAGCGATCCCAGGAGACAAAGGAAATGAGCCATGCACCACAAAAGCCAGGAGAGCGAGGAGGCCGCCCTGAGCCATGGCCAGGGAGGGCCCTGGGGATGGGGCAGGACAGGCCGGCCCCCAGGCTATGAGGCTGAGACGTTTCATTTTGTCTCATTTTGTCTCATTTTGAATGCACAGACTTTATTTCTTAGAGCAGTGTTAGGTTTATGGAAACCTGAGCAGAAAGTGTGGAGTTCTGTGAACCCCACAATGCCCCCCCTCACCAGCACCCACGTGGGCAGTTCCGACGTCTCCACCGCAGCCCAGCGTCCCTGCAGGGCCTCCGCGGGTCTGACCAATGGGCGGTGACCACGCCCACCACCGTGATGTCCGAAGGAGTAGGTTCGCTGCCCTGACCACCCTCTGTGCCCGCCTGGGCACCCCCGCCCACCTCTCCACTGCCTCCAAAGTCCTGCCTTTTCCAGCAGGTTCTGCGGTGGGAGCCGCACCACACGCAGCCTCTGCCCATGGCTCCCTTCACTCGGCCGCATGCATGTAAGGAGGCTGGGCGGTTCCCACGGCTTTCCCAGGGTCCAGGCAACCCCTCCCCATCTGTGGTTTCCGGGGCAACCATGGAAACCAAGAGTGGGTCGCCTAGAAACGGTGAAACAGGCATCACCCACTCTGGATTTCCAAGGTCACCCGGCACACCCCTCCAGGAGGTCACCGGGCCCAGGCCCACACCCACAGGCTCCACAGGGCGGGGGTCAGCTCTGGTCCCTCTGAGCCCCAGGGACAGGCACGGAGATGGCCCGGGGCCGAGTGAAGTTTCACATTTTCAGGAGGCACCTGCCACATCCCCCTTGTCTGTGGCAGGAGGCCGGGGGTGGGGGGGAGGGGGACCAGGAAGGAACAGCCCCCAGCAGGGCACAGCCTTCAGACGGGAGGCGGTGGGCACGGGCCAGAGGCTGGCAGGGCTGTGCCCGGGAAGACGGCAGAGAGTCAGGCCTGGAGCAGCGGGTGCCACCCGCTCTGCCAAAGCCCCAGGGCTACGGGGGGCAGGCATCACCGGGAGTCTAGGCAACTGGAGGCGGGGGCCCAAGGTGCCCGAGCAGAACCCCAGCAGCAGCGGGCATGCAGGTGTCATTGAGGCGAAGCACCCAGGGCAGGACCAGAGCGCCCTCACGTCTGCCCAGATCCCAGGCCCCCAGTCCCGCCCGGTGGGGACGGCACCGTCAGGGCTGAAGCCGACCAAGAGCCAAGGGCTCCCGGGTTCTTCACACGGACACCTGCCTGCCACCGGCTGACTGACGCGGCCCTTGTAGAGATGGGGACTTGCCCAAGGCCACCAGCCACAGGAGCCGGGCCCCATGACCGCCCGCGGCTGCCCTACACCGAGTGCGCCACGAACCAAGCCAGGTCAGAAGAGTGGACGGGGCCTGGGGAAAGCGGGGAGGGCCACCCGGGCCAAGGCACCTCGCTCGGTCAACGCGCTTGGCTGCCTGCGGACGGGGTTTCTGTTTGCTCTGCACGTTATCAGGTTCGGTCTGTTTATACAAATCAGCCTCCAGAAATGTGGAAATGGGCTTTTTCCCATGTGTTTCCCAGAAAACAGACAAAATGTAAAAGGCCCAGAAGGGAGCCAAGAACATTCCTCGGTTCCCCATGTCCAGGTCTCCGCTCCCCCTCCGAGGCCACGTTCCTGGGACGCTTCAGCTCTGGCTCAGCAGCCAGCTGCAGCCGGGGGCCAGCGCCCCACCCGGGGGGTGTATCTTGGGGAGGGCTCGAACACTCAGCCCATCTCTCCTGTGTACGTGCATGTGTACGCATGCTTATATGTGTGCATACGTGGGTGTGCATGTGTACACAAGTATATGTGTGTGCATACACGTGCATGAGTGTATGTGTGTGCACATGTGCCCAAGTACGTGTGCATGTGCATGTGTGTTGTGTGCATGAGCGCATGTGTGCACTGTGCATGTACAAGCATATGTGCACTCATGTGTGCATTGTATGCAGAAGTGTCAATGCCTGTGCATGTCTACGTGTGCATGTGTGCACTGTACATGTGTGTGCAGCACAAGCATGTGCATATGCATGTGTGCTGTGCGTTATGTGCATGAGTTTGTGCGTGTGCACACGTGTGCATGCTTATATTGTGCATGTAAGCAAGTGCATGTGTATGTGTGCCTGCATACACAGATGTGTGTACGTGCGTGCGTGCATGCCTGTGCCCTAGATGAGAGCTCCCAGCTGAGCTCCAGCACCTGGCTCAATACCCTGCTGACTCCCCGTGCCTCCCTGGGGTGAAACCCAGGCTGGACACACTTGCCCCTGGCCAAGCCCTGACCTGCCAGGAGCCCCGTCCAGGACATGAGGCCAGGGCAGCATCCTCCCTGGGCTGGCTCCTGCGCGGGCAAGGTCACAGGCGAGGTGAGGCGAGCAGCCTGCCCCTCCCAGGACTCACCCGGGGGGTTGTTGGCTTGTTTCCTACAAGTCCCGAGAGCACGGCGAGAAGAGCTCTCTGAAGACACAACCTGTTGCGCCCCGACTTCTGCCCTCCGTTGGCCTGCTCTCACCTGTACCCCTTCTCACCTGGCCCACACGGGGCACTTCGCAGAGGCCTCCCGCTCTGCTGATCAGGGCCCCAGCACAGCGAAGGACATGCGTAGGCACGCACACGCCTCCCCTGCTCCTCCCCTGGTGGCCTGTCCCGCCTGCCCAAACCCTCGTCCACGCCTGTCTCTCTCTCTCGATCACTTAAAGCCACAGGGCAGGTCCGTGCAGGCACCCAGAGCTGTGGCGTCAGGAACAGATTTAGGTGAGTGTAGAGGCGCACAGAGCCACCCCACGGAACAGCTGCCCCGGCCAGGCCAGGCCGGGCCCTGGTTCCATGCCCCCCTCCTCCACGGCCCACAGTGAGGGCAGTGATGGACAGCTGAATGAATGAATGAATGAATGAGTGAGTGAATAAACGAGTATGGTGTACACCCGGACCACCCCTTCCCCACTCCTGCCCTGGGACCCCGTCAGGTTCTCATCCTCTCATTCCCGCCTGTGCCCTCAGGCCTCAGCCGTGACACCAGGCATTGCGGCTGGACTCGCATCAGGAGCCGGTGAGGAGATGCGGAGAGCTTGCAGCTCTGTCCCTGGCAGTCACCACTGACATTAAACCCCAAGCAGCCCGCTGCACCTGCTCTGGCCTCTCACTGCCACCAGGGGGAGCCAGTGTCCTGTCCTGACCTTGCAGGCAGGGCAAGCAGGTGGGGCTGGTGCTGAAGCAGGAGCCCACCCAGGAGGGGTCTGTGAGGCCTAACCTGCCCAGTGGCTGTGCTTCCAGAGCCTTCCCGGGGCTCACAGGGCATGCGGGGAAGGGGACCCCCCGGGAGGCACCGTCCGCTGGCTCTGGACTGAGAGGCGGAGGGAAGCAGATGGACTGGGGCCAGCAGGTGTGTGAGTGAGCCGGCCACATGTCATTCATTCGTTCATTCATCCACTCGTTCATTCAAACAACAGAACCCCTGGGGTCCCGGAGCGCATGGGGAGGGGCCTGGGCAGAGTGCCCCCCTCTCCTGAGACCTGTGACCCGGGCCTGCCTTGGAAGGCCCCACCGTGGAACCCCAATCGGAAGCTCACTGTCCTGCCCCAAACGGGGGGGGGGGGGGGGGGGG
>JAWPEG010064501.1:1906628-1919290 GCA_035771395.1 Myotis vivesi
ACGCCCCCCCCGCTGCTCCTGGCTCCCAGCGAAGCAGATGCTGGCCCGGAGACTGACCAGCGCAGCAGCCCCACCGCCGCCCCCTGGCCGACCCCTCCGCCCCCGCCCGCCCACCCCATTATCAGCTGGCCTGGCTCCTGATGCTGCCCAGGCCCGCCTGGCCGCCTGGCCCGGGCAGGGCCGGCTGCTCTGGAATGCAGCCTGGAGCCTGGGACCAGAGCTCCCTCCTCACAGACCCTCATTAATCACCCTGCTGGGAGGGGAGACAGGAGCGCCGGGACCCTGAAAGCGGCCCCAGGAACCCTGAAAGCGGCCAGCAGCACCTCCCCTGGAACCCACCCGGACAGCGAGGCCCTGGGTGGCCAGCGCCCACCTCACTCGGGTGGGCCCAGCAGACAGGGCTGAGGCAGAGGGCCGCCCGCTGCAGGGTCACCCCGGCAGGAATTTCCCAGGAATTCAGAGGTAGCCCCCCCAAAGCCCTGCCCTGGCTGCTGCACTAAGCCCTGACACTCCCCCTGCCGGGGCCGGTGGGGTGCGCGCCAGCCACAGGGGATCCCGGGCTGGGGGGCAGGTTCTGGAGAGGGGAGGAGAGGGTCTGACAGAGGGCGGCGCCCACTGTGGCAGGAGCAGGAAGGCGGTCCGAGGGGGCAGGAGGGAGGCTTGCTCAGCCCGCAAAGAGTTTCCTTTCACACGTGCTTTCTTGAGGGCCGGAGGGTCTCCCCCAGCGCCAGGCCCAGGGCCCCCAAGTGCAGGGACCTCCCCACACACGCTGCCTCCCGGTCCCTCCAGCCCCCCCCACCCCCCGCTGCCCTCGCTCTGATGGGAATGCCCGTGGGCAGCCCTGGCTGGCATGGGCTCACCCACCAAGACCATAAGCACAGGGGGTTGGGGGGCCTCCGGGATGAGGCTTTGCCCTCTGCCCCTCCAGGGGTGGGGAAGGTCGATGGAAGGTGGGGAGAGCACCGCCTGGTGCAGTGCGAGGCCGGCCATGGGCCAGGCAGCCTGAGCCACGCCCCCTCCGCTCGGCTGGGCCCAGCCTTTCCTCCAAGAGGAGAAAGCGCCAAGCCGCTCAGCGAGGCTCTCGGGCTGTAAATTCGGGCGCCGCCACTTCTTGGCAAGGGGGCAGCTGCCTGGCTCCGCTCCGCCCAGGGGGCTGCCAGGGAAGGTCTGCCAGAGGCCCGGCCACAGCCCTCGGCACCAAAGGAAATACGATTGCCCATCCATCCGTGCCAAGCAGACAGTCTGGGGACCCGCACAGGGAACCTGGGCATCACTGATTCCGGAACTCAGCCACCACAGGGGATCGGTGTCCCCAGTTTCAACAGGACAAGCTCCCAGCCACCGGGCTGCCCTTGGGGCCAGAGGAGGCCTCTCACCCAGAGTCTGGGAGGGGGTGGGGGGTTCAGGTGGTACAGGACAGTTATCCAAGGGGCAGGGTCACAGGTCACAGGATCCCTTCAGATCTCACAGAGGGCGGGGCCTCTAGCCGGGGGCAGCCCAGGGGAGTGCGGGGCCTTGACCTCTGACCCTAAGCCTCAATCCTGCCTGGACAGCAGGCCCCAGCGGGCAGGGGCAGGTAGGGTGAGCCTCGCCCTCCACGCCCAAGGGCCGCTCCCGGTGTCTCCTGCCGGGATTGTCATGAAAGGCCCCCGGCTCCGAGGCCACGCTGGGAGAGCCCACGGCCCACTGTGTGCAGAGCAGCCAGGCACAAGCCATCCCCGAAGACAGAGGCGCCTTTGTGGGTGGGGGCGGGGGGCAAACCTGGTAATTAAACGATTTGCCAGCGACACGAATGCCCCTCGGACCAGCCGCTCGCTCCCTGAGCTGGGAAAGCAGCTGGGCCTCTTTCCCCAACCCCAGCGGGAAGCAGACTGTCTGCAAACCGCCCCCCTGGGCCCCCCCACAGGACCGAGGCCCACCCAGCGCGCAGGAGCGGCCCGAGCAGCCTCCTGTCCCAGCACCGCCTGTCATGGGCAGGGCAGACTGAGGCCAGAGGGTCAGAGGGGTGCCTGTCACAATGTGGGGTGCCTGTCACGATGTGGGGTGCCTGTCTCCATGTGGGGTGCCTGTCACGATAGTCGGTGGCCTGTTGTTGGAGTCAAAGCCACCCACCCCCTCCATCCCACCCCCGGGCGGTCTCCACCCCGGGCTGGCTCCTGCGGCGCGGGGCTCTCGGGAGATGGGGGGGGGGTCTGTCCTCAAAGGAGGGGTGCAGTGCAGCCGATGGGGTGTATGCAAAGCCCACGGCCACTCTGTCCACTCGGGCGGGAAGCAGAGCAGAAGGGAGCGAGGGGCCTGGTGACTCCCCCCCCTCCCCCCACGGGGAGCGGAGAGCCAGGTCCCAGCCGGGTCGTGCCCAGGGCAGGGCTCCCAGACGAGCAGCAGCGCCCAGGCCTGGCCGGGCGAGTGGCCAAGGGCAGCCCTGCCCCAGCCGGCCGGCCGGGGTCAGGCCGCACCCTCAGGGCCTGGGTGGCACCCAGAGCCCGGGCGCTGCTTCCTCCCCGTTAACCAACGACCTGGGTTAGAAACAGGGTCGCCCTTGAGCCAAAGCCAGGCCTGGTCACCTCCTGCTCGCAGCTCCCACTCCCGCCCCCCCTCCCCCCTGCTTCCTGAGGAACCGAGGCTCCTTCAAAAGGCGGACCCACTAGGCACACGTGGGCCTGGGTGTGCAGGCGCGTGGGCCCACTCAGGACTTCCCTGCTGGTGTGGGGCGGCCGGAGGGGCTGGCCACCGGCTCCCCAGGCGCCTGCCAGGCGGCCCAGAGCAGCCCTTCCAACCCCGAGTCCCGTCCCATCCGGAGAGGGAGGCTGAGGACCGGGAACTGCCGCTGGCCCTCCTGAGCCCCCACCACCCCCCTCCCTGCCCAGCCCGGGGCCCCACTGACTCCCTCCCTGCGCTCTGCTCCTGGCTCCTCTGGCTCCCATCTGGGAGGCCACCCAACCACCAGCCTGGCCCTCCCCACACCTTCCGCAGCCACGGCACGCCCCCTTCGGGAAGCCCTCGGGACTGCCGCCCTCCTCAGGGCACCAGCACTGAGCCCTGACCCCTCACCGGGTCCTGGGAGCCAGAGTCCGGGAACCGCCTCAGAGACCCGCCCAACCCGCCATTTCCCCAGTGAGGACACCGAGGCCCAGAGGGAACCGGAACCAAAGCTCCTCAACCAAGAAGGCGCTAGAGCTGTGGTTCTCAACCTTCCTAATGCCGCAACCCTTCAATACAGTTCCTCATGTTGTGGTGACCCTCAATTTCATTGTTATAAATGGAACATAATTAAAGCATAGTGATTAATCACAAAAACAGTATGTAATTAAATATGTGTTTTCCGATGGTCTTAGGCAACCCCTGAGAAAGGGTCGTTCGACTTCCAAAGGGGTCGCGACCCACAGGTTGAGAACCGCTGCGCTAGAGGCTGTCCTGCCCCAAGCGGCAGGTGGGACCGGGCAGGAGCCGGGACTGGTGGCCGAGCCGGGACTCAGCGCAGAAGAGAGCTTTGCTGAGAGGTGTGCTGGCGCCTGAGGTTATGAGGGCTCTAGCCCGTTTCCTCCTTAAAGACTCGACGCCAGCACCAGCACCAGCACCAGCACCGAAAGGGTGCTCGCCCGCGGGCGGGGGAGGGGGGGGGCCCGCACCTGCCGCTCCCGCAGCAGCACACGGGGCGGCCCGTGCACAGGTGAAGCTTGTTTCCTTCCGGCCGCGCACACCTCTCCTGGTCCGTCTGATGAGACATGTGCCCTGACAGGACCCCCGAGCCCACCACGGGACAGGGCGTCCCCGGGTCACCCCCAGAACAAGGCCAGCGCCAGCCACTGTCCCCCTGCCGTTCCCATGCCCCGCAGGCCAGGCCCTCGGGGAAGCACGCCTGCGCGGACGCCTGGAACCTGCGAAGCTGCTACTTTACCCCCCAGTTGGGCATCCGGGCGCAGGGTGGCAGCCTGGGTCCCAGGCGCAGCCGCACGCCCTGAAGCCCACCCTGGACCAACTGCCTGGGCCTGGCTGCCCCGGGGTGGGGGCAGGCGGGGCTCTGCACTGGGCTCGCCCAGGGCACCCCCACCTCCAAGCCGCCCACACAGGCCCCTTGTGCTCGGGCAGAAAGCCCCCGCTGGGAGGTGGGAGGTGGAGCAAAGCCCCGCAGGCAGGCCGTCTGGAAGGGGGAGCCCTGGGAGGGGGGCCAAGGCTCTTCCCGGGGCTCCCTCCCCCTCTGCTCACCACCATCGACAAGCAGATCCCTCTCCCGCCCTCCTCGCTTTTGTTCAAATGAGAGAATTTGGGGAAACCAGAAAAAACATGGTTTTTATTTTCAAAACTGGAATCAATTATAATTGGGGGTTAAATATCCCCAGCGCGCTGGGGTCCAGGCCCAGGACAGAGGGGCCGGGGGGGATGGGGGGGCCGCTGCCGGGGGTTGGGGCCGGAGGGAGGAGAGGAAGGGGCTGCCGTGCCGGTGCCTGACCCCCACACAGCCCCTCACACCCGCCCTCCCACCCCAGAGGGGCTCCTGGACAGGCAGGCGAGGAGGCCCTTGTGGAGCCGGGCCCTACGGTGTCCCTGCCGCTTCTCAGAGGACGTGACCAAGGACAGGCGGCGCTCTGGAGCCCCTCCTTCCGCCCCCACCAGGGACCGCAGCACAGGCACCTCTGTGTGGCTGGCTGTCCAGCCACAGCCCGGGTCCCAGCCTGGCCTAGGGCTGGGGTTTCCGGATGAAACCAAGTCAAGCAGCAGGAATGAGCCGGAAGCTCCTCTGAGCATTTCTCCACACCCACCTGTCACCCCAACGACAGACCCCGAGAGGAGGCGCAGTGCCCGGGCCTCCATCCCGCTGGGACCCCAGCCTGCGCCGTCGGGGGGGGCGGGGGGGGGGGGTCGCCTGTGGCCAGCCCTCGGACAGGCGCGGGGACTAAACCACCAGGAGGCCTGGCTGAGGCAGCCCCCAGACACAGAGTCCCGGGCACAGGACAGAACCTCCCGGGGAGCCCCCCTTTCCAACAGGCCTGGGCACGCCTGGCTGCCGGCTCCCTCCCAGCACTTGGACCCAGCACCTCCTGGCCCTCAGCGGGCACGGCAGGCGGGCACCGCATGTGAACACGCAGGGAACAGCCACAGTGGAGGCTCCCCCCTTGAGCGGGGGACCTCCCGCTCCCCACGATTTCCTGATCCCCCGGTTGCCTGCTGGGCGTCGGGAGCGTGGACGCTCCTCTCAGGATGTCTGCCCGGCGTCCACCCGGAAGGAGCCCCGGCGGCTCCCAGAAGCAAGTTCAAAGCCCGGGAACCCGGCCAGGAGTGTGGTCTGCGGGGGGGGGGGCGGCGGGCGGCAGGGCTCTGCGCCCTGTTCCCCGGACCCCAGCGAACTGCCTCCCCTGCGTCAGGAAGCGAGATCCAAGCCAGCCCCGCCCCAGCACGAGGTGGTCACGGTGAGTGGGGTGCTCCGACAGCTCTTCATGCGCGTGACCCCACAAAAACGCCGTCCCCCCCACGCTCGCTGTGAGCCCGTCCGCGCCTGAGCGCCCACCAACGTTCCCCCAAATGCTGACTTCCTTGGGTGTCAGGCCTCAGCGTCTCGTGCGCCACCGTTTCCTCCACCCACCGCCCAGGCAGGACCCCCGGACCCCACCCTCCGACATTGAGGACACGGAGTCTCCGGCGAGGCAAGCGGGCAGCTCAGAGACCCAGGGCCGAGCCCGTCCTGACCCGCCCGCGACCCCGCCGGCCCCTGCCCTCTCTCTGCACCTGCTGCCCCACCCGCAGAGGCACGGTCGAACAGGGGCCCCTAAGTTATGGGGTGCAGAGGCCTCTCAGTCACCCCCTCCTCTCACGACCTCGGGTGGGCTGTGGGGCGCGGTGGCGGGCATTGGAGAATGACAGTCACCAGGGTCTCCCCCACACCGTGCCCCCCCCCCACGGCTGAGCCCCGGAGCCTGGCGGAGGCTGCACTCACCGTGCTGGCAGCGGGCACCCTGGAAGCCTGGGGGACAGCGGCACAGCTGGGCAGAGCCGGGCACGCAGCTGCCACCGTTAAAACAGAGGCCGGCGCCGCACTCGGCTGTGGAGAGAGGAGAGGAGGCCCGTGAGCCCACCTGCCAGGACCCAGTCCCTGGGGGGCCCTCCCCTCATGAAGCCCACCCATGGGGAGAGGTTTCAGGCGTGGAAGGGACCCAGACCTCCCCCCACTGCAGCCGGGACCATACCTGAGGGCTGAGCCCCCAATCCTGGGAGATCATGGTCCCAGCTCTGCTGCCCTGGCTCACAGACTGCCCCCACCCCTCCGTGGCCGCATGTGGTCAAGGTTCACGGACCCTCTGGGCGGTTTCCCACCACAGCACCTCCCGACGGACCAAAGCACTTAGGGGGGAAACAGCTCGTTTCACGCTCCCCCCACCCCCAGCCACAGGCTCTGAGAGCAGCCACTACCCCACCTTCATCACCACCGTGTTCCTCAGCGACTCTTAGAAGGTGTGGGATAAATGTTGTTGAATGAGTGAATGAATGAATAAGCGAATGAGTGACTGAGTGAATGAGTGAGTGAGCGAGTGAATGAGTGAATGAGTGAATGAGAAAATGAATGAGTGAGTGAATGAATGAGTGACTGAATGAGTGAATGAATAAGTGAATGAATGAATGAGGGAATGAATGAGCGAGTGAGTGAATGAACAAATGAGTGAATAAATGTGTCAGTGAATAAGTGAATGAATGAATGAGTGAGGGAATGAATGAACGAGTGAATGAATGAGGGAATGAACGAACAACTAAACAGCAGGCAAGGCAGCAGGTGAGTCATTTGCCTAGAAGCTCTGGGCAGGCAGGAGCCCAGGGTGCAGACGAGGATGCTCAGGGCAGCCGGCCCACACCCACGGGAAGGAAAGCAGAGCCGCACAGAGCTGTGCCCCAGAACAGGCAGGTGTGGGCGCCGGGCCAGGCTGAGGCGGCCGGGCTGCCAGCGAGAGTGACACACGTGTGGACGCGCCAGCTCTGCCAATTCCCATGCTGGGCAGGGAGGACGCGTCCGGATGGAAAAGGAACAGTGAGCAGGGGCAGGAAGGCAGGGGGCTGCCTCCTGGCGACTCCTTCCCACGGGGCCGCCAGGGCAGGCAGGACCAGGGCTGGTGACTGCAGTGCCGAGGCCACAGGCGCGGTGGGCGGGCTGCGTCCAGGGGCTCCGGGGGGCAGGTGGCAGAGACCACACAGCCCTGCCCAGGTGCCTGCGGCCTCACACTGTCCGCTCCCTCTTCCCCAGGCAGGTGCGAGGCCCACCCTCCAGTCACAGGGGCCACCCGGGCCCTGACAGGGGGCAGCATTCCCAGAGCCCATGGGGCCAGCACCACGTGCCTCCTCACTCGTCTTTCTCCGTAGAATTCCCCACTGACTGGCACGTCATTTACCCTCCTCCCCGCCTGCCCCTCCCATAGGACATGAGGCCGTGAGGACAGGGGTGCGGATCTCTGCTCACTACCGCCCTCCCACGCCTGAGAGCGGCGCCAGCACAGCAGCCCCGAGGACGTCTGCGCGAGGCATCACCTGGGCCAGCACCTCCCAGATGCGCTTTAGGGACACTGTCTGACTGTTCGGACCCTGTTGTCACTCCCTGTTGTCAATATTCCCTCCTTTCCTTTTAAAGAATCCCATTGTAAAACACTACAGAGTCTGTCTCAGGAATCCACGGCGCTCATTAGCACAACAAAGGCTCTGAGAAGTCCTGCAAAGGGAACTGCTTAATGGAGCTTAACTGTGCTGCAGGGGTGCTTCCTGGACTGCAGGTCCCCTCCCCCGGGCTCCTCGCACCCCTGGAGCTGCCTCCCTTCCGCAGCCTCCTGGATGGGCTGAGCCCAGCGCACGAGTTAGGGCTGTGTCCATCCCAGGGTCTGCGTGCGGGGCCTGGGGGTACAGCTGCTCCCCCTTATCCTTCGAGGAGGGGGAGCCGGGACCCAGGGCTACTATGGCTGAAACATCATGAGGGTCCAGGCAAAATCTCTTATCCAGCCTCATCAGCGTGGCTCAGGGGTTGAGCATCGACCTATGACCCAGGAGGTCAGTGTTCGATTCCCAGTCAGGGCACCTGCCCGGTTGCAGCTCGATCCCCAGTGGGGGGCGTGCAGGAGGCAGCCGATCGGTGATTCTCTCTCAACATTGATGTTTCTCTCTCTCCCTCCCTTCCTCTCTGAAATCAATAAAAATATATTTTTAAAAAGCTGTTAGCCAACTGGGATCGAGGTGGCAGAGATCCGCTGAGCAGGAAAACTCGAACCCCAACAGCAGAGGGTCGGAGCCCGGCCACCCCAGGGCGTGTGCGCGAGGCCCCTGGGCCAGGGAGCCAGCACTTTTCCTCTCGGGTCGCCTCCCAGTCACCGGGCCGCAAGTGGGTCTCCGAGGAATCCCGACACCATTCCGAGCTTCCTGCCATTCTCTCCTCGGGCACCAGGCCTGCTCCTCGGCCCTGCACAAGCGCCAAGGCCCCGCATCATCACGCACGCGCCTGCGTCTCCAGGTCCCGTGGACTCAGGAAGCCCACGTGGCAGGAGCAGGGGGACGGGCAGCAGGTGTCAGCTGCTCCTGGGCCACCCCCGCCTGCCCCAGCCTGACCACCAGGGAGCCTGGCCTTGGACAGAGAGAAGGTTCTGGAAGGGCTGGAGGGATGATGGAGAGGCGAGGCGAGGGGCAGAGGGTAAGAAGTGGGGAGGGTGGAGGCAGAGCCCGCTGACCCAGCCCCCCGATGCGCAAGGCAGTGCCAGTCCCGCGTGGGGGCCCTTCACCTGCGTCACACCCTCACCAGCCTCGGGAGCCCAGCGAACCCTGCAGCCCTGCTGCCCGCAGGCACGCCAGCCAGGCGGGGCCAAAGCAGCCACCAGACTCCCAACCGAGGCAGCGGGCAGGGCTCCTGCACCTGCGCACCCGGGCCAGTGAGGGAATTTGAGCCCCGAGAGTGGGAGGCAGAGGCTGTTCACGGCGCCAAGGCCACTCCCCGCAGAGGGGCAGCTCCAGGAAGGTCCTGTGCGCTGCCCACGCTCCCCAGACACCCACCAGTGGCCGCACTGACTGTTCCCCTCTGCTCCCACCCCGCTTCCTCCTGCTCTGCTCCAGCTGCCCCTCCAGCCTCCCAGGCCCGCTCCTGCCTCGCCTCCCCCTCCACAGATGCCCCCGTGGCCCTGGACTCCACGTCCCAACCCCGGTGTCTGCCCGCAGCCTGCCTCCCTGTGAGACGCGGGCTCCCCAGCAGGCACTGCCCGCAGCCCCTCTGCATCCCAGCGCTCGGTGGCGGAGCAAACCCTGACGAGTGGACGAGTGAGGGGAGGGAAGAATGAACCAGCACCCCGGGAACCGAGCTGCTTCCAACAGGACAGCAAAGAGTCAACTGTCAGTCACTTCAGCCTAGAAGTCCAGGTGTGCAGTGCCTTCGCTGTCACTCCCGCGAGTGCTCACGTGGCCGAGCGAGGAGGGGTCCCGCTGACCAGCATCCATTCCAGCAGCAGCATGTCCTGCGGGTTCTCGGGAGGCCGGGTGCTGAGTGGAAGAGCAGAAATGGCCCGGCCGGCGGGGCTCAGCGGGTGAGCGTCGACCTATGAACCAGGAGGTCACGGTTCGATTCCCTGTCAGGGCACAGGCCCGGGTTGTGGGCTCGATCCCCAGTGTGGGGCGTGCAGGAGGCAGCCGATCCATAATTCTCATCTTTGATGTTTCTCTCTCCCTCTCCCTTCTTCTCTGAAATCAATACCAAAAAAAAAAAAATTTTTTTTAAGTAGAAATTACGCTCTCGCGTGCATTTGCTTGTCCCACGTCCTGCTCAGTTTGAGCCTGAAGCTTGTCCCACAGCGGACGCGGGAGTGACCCATACCCTGGCGATGCCTCACGCTCCCCCATGCAGAACGGTCCGGACTCGGCTGTCCCTCAGGGTGACAGTTCACGGATTCCTTTCCCGGCGCCCCCGTGACAGCGAAGTCTACGCTTCCTCGCGGCATGGGCTCCCAAGGAGGAAGCGATGAAATCCGCTCGGTATTTACCCAGAATCTTCCCAGCATCCTCTACTGCCCTTCTTCTCAGCGTTCTTGTCACTGTCATTCCAACCTCCGTCCAGGACTTCAGAGCCCAGCAGGCAACGGAGTCGCTCCTGGCGCCCGGCACGTGCCCGTGTGTGTGACGTCTCCCCATAGGCAGCCCCGGCTCTGCGTCCCTCGGACTCAGCGACCAGCAGGACGCGCGTCCGGAGCTTCGAGGCTTCTCGCCGGAGCTGAGCTTCCTTGGGATCTTCCAGGATTTCGTTTCCTCGGAGACAAAGCGAAGAAGCCAGCGACGTGGCCACCTGATCACTCATCCTGTCCCTCAATGGCTTTCTGACGTGCAGTGGCCTCGGCAGCGGCTCCTCACGGAACCAGCCACTGCGCTGCTGCGGCCCCAGATAGGACCTGGGGGGCGCACCCACTCAGGGCGAGATCCGGCTCCTGCCCGGCCCGCCCCCCCGTGGCCCCCACTCCCTCCCCTCACGCTGGCCCCCGGACATGAGGACACATGGGCTTTTCCCGGGTCACTGAGACAAACAGATACAAGCCAAAGGCACAGACAAGTAAATCCTGCCCTAAACACAGGGTTTTTAAAAACAACAACCAAGAAAGCCAGCGCTTCAAGTTCCGCATACATGTAGTGAGCCTGTCCTATGGAGACCCTGTCCCGTGGAGACCCTGTCCCGTGGGAGTCTGTCCTGTGGGATCCTGTCCCATGGAGACCCTGTCTGTGGGGATCCTGTCCCGTGGGAGCCTGTCCCGTGGGATCCTGTCCCATGAGGACCCTATACCACAGGCACCCTGTCCCATGTCTCCTGGTAGATGTGACAACCTGGACCCCCCAGGCCAGGCCTAGTGACTGAGACCCCCCATTTCCCCACACCCCCTGCCCTGCTCCCAGCCCAGCTCTCACCTCTGGGAGGCCAGGCTGCCCTGGGGCGGGGGTACCAGCCCAGGCCCCACCCGGGATGAGGAACCTCATGTTCTGCCATCCTCAGTGGGTTCAGGCCCACCTGCCAAAACCTGAACCCCCACCCTGCACCCCCGCCCTGCACCCACTCCTTCACCCCCACCCTGCGCCCACTCCTGCACCCCCGTCCCTGCAGGCTGGCCTCCCTCCCGGGGTCTGGCCGGCCCTTGGCCCAGCTGCTCCTCCCACCCAACCCTGGGACGGTCACTCCAAGACCCGGGAGAAACCAGATGTAATCAGGGCTGCTAGACACGCCAGGATCTGCGCTGGTCCCCTCCCCCAGCCCAGGAACCAGCCACGTCCTGCACCTCGTCCCTTCCGGGGGGACAGGCCCAGCCTCCCCCACTCAGCCTGGGGACACGCCCCCCACTTATGTGTCACACTTGCTAGCGCCAAGTTGGAAGGCCTGAGGAGCCCCCAGCAGAGCGGAAAGGGGGACCTGGCTTTGATGTCTGCCCTGCACCCACTCAACAGACCCCTTTGTGTTCCCAGACACCAGCCCGAGGCTGCACACATCAGCGCTGCGATCAGACCGGACAGAGGGCGGCTGAGGGGCGGGACACCCCCCCCAGGGCAGCTGGCCGGCGTCCATCCACCCGTCCCTCCTGCCCATGGCAGGGCTGCTTCCCTCTCCTCTCTCCTCTCTCCCTTCCGGAGAGAATCATTCATTTCCTCTCTTGAGAAAACACCCGTCCTCTCCTCTCCCCGCCCCTGAAGTTCACCTCAGGTCTCCTCTCCCCAGGTTTCCGTGAGGAGGGAGGGACCAGCGGCCGGAGGACAGGCTGCGACACGGCCCCTACAGTCTGGTTCCCATCCTGGTCACCCCAGGAAAGCCCTGGACGTGGGAAGCCGGGACCCCAGCCCCCTCACGGCACAGGGATGCCATGTCAGCTTCAGGGTACACCAGACATCAGGCCGACCTCTCCTCGGCCGTGAGCCCCGCCTTCCATGAAGCAGGGGTGTCCCAGCCGCCCGCTCGGCCCAGACGCCCCGATTCCAGCCCGGCCGCACCTCTCGGAGCCACCTGGCCACGGGCTCCCCACTGCTGCGTCCACCAGGACTCGCTCTCAGGGCAGGGGCGGGGGTCAGGGGTGGAGGTACAGGAGTGGGGGTGCAGGAGTCGGGAGGCAGCGACTCCATTCAGCAGACAGGGCTGAGGCAGACAGGCTCCGTGCCCAGCCCGGCCTTCCTGGAATAAAGTGGGCCCGGAGGGCAGGATGTGGGCATGGCGGTACAGGACGCTGACCCGAACCGGCTCAGAGAGCCCCTCCCAATGGTGCCAGGCCCCCGCGGCCAGCATGGGCGCAGGGCGTCCCAGCTCCTCCTCCCCCGCGTTAACAGGTTAACAGTCTTCGGGAGCGAGCGCACTGGCGGGAGGCGTGGGCCCGGGCGCTGCTGGGACCGTCCCATAGGAGCAGAAGTGGGGGGGGGGGGGCAGCCCCAGGAGACGGGGCTCTTCCGAGGCAGGACTAGTGTCTGCAGGTGGCACAGCTGGGGGACACTCACCGGAGAGGCAGCCCTGGTCGCCTGGCTGCTGGCTCCACCCCGGGCAGCACCTGAGCACGGGCTGGGCCTCCATGGCGTACACCTGCCTGTAGGCCATGTAGTAGACGGTCCTAGAGAAAAAGGGAGGAGGGACGCGCTGGCGCATCTCACCCACCGTGTCCGGCTCTCACCCCCCCCCCCCCCCCGCACCCACCCTACCGAGG
>JAWPEG010064501.1:1920034-1962501 GCA_035771395.1 Myotis vivesi
TCCGTCGCCACCCAGGGAGGGTGGTGTTGAGCGGGGACACGGGGTTGCCAGGAGGAAGCTGCCCACGTAACAGAGGACAGAGCGCGCTCAGTGCATGCCTGGGGGGGGGGGCGGCAGAGGGGAGCAGGCAGAGGGCTTATGGGGGGGGGCGGGGGGGCAGCCTGGAGGCTGGAGTGGCCTCAGTCCCTGCTGGTTCCTGCTCCGACCGGGTGGGTGTGGCCCTCACGAAGGCTGAGGAGCTGGGAGGGACTCAGGCTGGGCCCCTGGAAGCCCAGCCACCCAGGCAGCCTGCCTGGCCCAGCCCCGCCCAGTCTCTCCACCATCCACAGCCCCGGGGGCGGGGCATCTTGGTGGAACAGCCAGTGGGGGGCCACCCCCAGCCCAGGACTCGCCCTGGGCCACAAACCTGGAGCAGAGGCGGGGGGTGGGGGGGGAGAGAGGGGGCCTGGCCCACAGCACCCCACTCAGCTGCACCCCACACCCCAGGGTCCCAGATCCCAGCTCCTCAGCTGGGCCTCAGGCGTTGGGAGGGTCTCTGCCCACCCAGAAAGCCCCTTCCTGCTTCTCCAGAGGATGGGCTGCCTCTGGGGGTCACCTGGGCGCCACCCTGACTCCCCTCCCCCCAAAACCTCCCCCTCACCTGCTGACACAAGACAGAGGCTCACTGCCCCTGCCCACCGTCACTTCCTGCTGTGCTGGCTGAGCAGTACCCCGAGTCCAGCCCCCCCAGAACCTGGGATGTGACCTCATCTGGAGACAGGGCCTTGGCAGGTGTCACCAAGCCCAGGTGAAGCCACACTGGCCTAGGGTGGCCCTGGGTCCCATGACCAGGATCCTTACGAGGAGAGGGAAGTGGGCAGAGAGCAGAGGCCACATGACGCAGCCACCAGCCCCGGCGCTCAGCTGAAGGCTATGGTCACGGGAGCTGGAAGGGGCCTGACCAGACGCCCATCCAGCCTCCAGAGGGACCACCACCCACCCGGTCATGGGGCTTCCGGCTGCAGGACCAAGTGCCCTGTGGTTTCAGCAGCCCGTGCATCACCACCTGTTACAGCGGCAGCGGCAACACACACTCCGCGCCCAGCACTCAGCCGTGCCCCGGGTCCCCTGGCGGCGAGGGCCTGGGTCTATGACGACCACACTGAGCACCGGGTGTGGGGGCAGGAGGGACAGGAGGGAGGCAGGGAGGACGAGACAGTGAAGGTACCAGGGAGAAAGGGGCTGGCCGGCCACCCTGCGGCCTTTGGCAGTGATTCCTCCCGGCTCCCACCGCGTCGTCGGCAGGAAGGTGACCAGCCACCAGCCACCAGGGTCAAGGGCCCTTGAGCTGGGAGCGGCCGGAGGGGCTGGGCTGCCGTGTCCCCAGGAAACGAAACCCGCTCCGGGGGTGCTGGGCTTGCCCTCAGCAGCCTGGGAGCCTGGGAGCCGGTGGCCCCGGGGGCCGGGACCCCACAATCAGGGCGGCTTCCGAGAAGCGGGTTGGGCGCTGCCCGCGGCAGCCGGGAGGTGGGGGGCTCTGCACGTCCCGCCTGGAGGACAGGAACCGCCTGCACCTGTGCCTGCGGGGACCCCGCAGCAGGACAGTGTTTGGCAGAGCGAGTGTCGGGGCCCTTCCGTCGTAAATATTTATCCCTCTCCCGGCTACGTGCAGGGCCTGGCGTCGCCCGGAAGCCCAGCTGACCCGCCCATCTGCCACCCTCCCCGACGTCCCTGGAGACAGGCGGTCAGCCCACAGCCCCCATGGTCCCCAAGAGTGGACCCCTACTCCCTTGCAGCTCACAGGGGACCCTCATGGGCTCCAGCCACCACCAGGGAGCTGGTCCACAGGGGCCACTGTCACAGGAGGAGGGACGCCAGGCTGGTGCGGTCCTCCCCTTACTGCCACCCGGACCCCCGACCACAGCGCAGCAGCATCTGTGCAAGGGCCTGTGGCAAAGGCCTGAGGCAGCCCCCATGAGGGCTGTGGCCCAAGCACCCCCTTCCCCTCCCTCCCTCCCTCCTTCCTCTCTCCCTTCCTTCTTTCCTTCCTTCCTTCCTGCACCCCCACCGAGGGGGACAGCCCTCTCCTGGCCTGGTCTCCCTGCCTGGGCGGCCTGTGTGGGCAGCGGTTCATCGGGGAAGCGCTCCTGATGCACTAGACGCACCGTGGAGAAGGCGGCCTGGCTGCTGGTCTGGGCCGATGGGGTGAAGGGGGGCAGGGGGCTCAGGGGCTTCCCAGGGACCCTGAGCCCCTGTGGGGTCCCGAAGAATGCACGGGGGTGGGGGGGTGGGGGTGAGCCAGCAGCAGCGGCCTCCCCGGGGCGGCCACAGCCTCGGCCGCTGGAGGGACATCTGGCCCAGGCCTGTGCAGAACCTCCTGCTGCTTCCAGGATGGGGCCCATTCACCACGCATTGTGGGGGAGGGTGTGCGCCGGTGTGACCTCATCCTGTTCTGTAAACATGTGCCCCTGCACACGCACTGTGCCCCCTGCACACGCACTGAGCCCTCTGCACACGCACTGCACCCCCTGCACACGCACTGAGCCCTCTGCACGCGCACTGTGCCCCCTGCACACACACTGAGCCCCCTGCACGCACACTGTGCCCCCTGCACACACACTGAGCCCTCTGCACGCGCACTGTGCCACCTGCACACACACTGAGCCCCCTGCACGCGCACTGTGCCCCCTGCACACACACTGAGCCCTCTGCACACGCACTGAGCCCCCTGCACACGCACTGAGCCCTCTGCACACGTACGGAGGTGGGTCTGGGGACAGGTGAGGGCCCAGGGCTCCTTGGGCGTGTCCCTTGTAGGGTGTCCAGCCACACCCCTGCCTCCACCTGTAGGCGACGATAGCCGTGTCCTCCCAGCTGCAGTCACCACAGACACTGTCCCCAGCCCATCCCAGGTCCTCGGGAGGGAGGGGGCCCAGTCGTCTGTCCCCTGAACCACTGAGGAGCTTAATGGACCCCTCGCCTCTCCTCTGAACCTACAGCAGATCGACATTTAAATGAGAGGTGCACCCCCCTCCCCAGGTTGCAGGCAGGTGCCCCAGAGCCCTTGGCACAGCAGGTGCATGGACGACTCCCCCAAACCTCCTGAGAGGCTGGGCACCACGCCCATCAAATCATTCAGCGCCAGCTTCCCCCACCGGCCCAGCAGCGCCAGCGTCCAGGCGGGAGTTGCCCAAGCGGAGCCGCCCCTCCCGCCCCCCCCCGCACCCCCCAGCTCTGCGATGGGCCCGGCGGGCTGAGCGCAGAGGAAAGGTGCACAGAGGCACTCCCTCCCCACGTTTGGTTTTGAAATAAAATCTTGAGCAACAGAAGGTTTCACACGGGCTCGGGCGCGAGGCCAGGGGTCAGGCTCCGGCGGGAACTCACAGGCTGGGCCGGCTTCCACCTCTCACGTGGCCCGCACCCCCCACAGGGTCCCCGCCTCCCCAGGGGGTTCTCCCCCACAGGGTCCCCTCCCTCCTGCCAGGTCCCCATCCCCACCCGCCCACAGAGGTCCCAGGGGCCGCCCAGCAGGACAGCTGTGCTCCAGCCTCAGCCCCTGGGGGGTGGGAGGCCTTGGCCTCAGGCAGACGAGAGGCTTGGGGGGGCACAGGTGGCCCCGATGCCAGGACCATCCCGGCCCGGCCGCCCTGCTCCTGATGTGCGCACAGCCCCGCTCCCACCCGGGACCCACGTACCTGCGCTCGTGGCTCACGCACCAGACCTGGCGCCCGCAGCCCGGCTTCCACACGGGCACCGCGCGGCTGAAGGCCCGCACGCAGGGTTGGCGGTGGCCCACCCGCGTCAGCTCCTGCTCGGCACACACGTGGGGCCTGGGACAGAGGACAGGGGTCAGCGGCCCTGCCCCTTCCCCAAAGCCATCCAGCCTCACTGCCACCCTCCACCCCGCAGCTGTCTGCTGGCCGCCGGGTCCTCCCGGACCAGCATCTGCCCCGTCCAGCCTCCCTGACCCAAGGCCAACCGCCCCCACCCCCCCACACACACAAACGTATTCACAAACTCTCACACACACGTGTGCACTCACAAGTACACGCACGAGCGCACATGCACACGTGTGTACGCACATGCACGCACACATGTGTTCACATCCTTGCCCTCTGGCTCCAGGTGGGTTTGGCCAACGGGAGGACCAGCAGAATATGGAGGGCGAGGGGGGACCGCCTGGGAGAAAGACACTGGGGCTCTTGTCTTTCCCAGATTTGGGGGGCTGAGCCTCACCCGGGCCCAGCACCCTTGGGCAGCTCTCTCTGGCTTCCATGCCCTTCACCCCGGGGGTGAGTCGCCCTCCCACAGCTGCCCAGCAACGCCAGCGCCTCTCCTGGGAACTGGTCAGAAATGCGCGCGAGCGAGCGAGGAGCACAGCGAGAGAGCACACACACACACACACACACAGTCCTCCCCGGATCGGCACTCGGACCCCCCAGCCCCGCCCGTGGCCACAAGCCGGGTCTCCGGGCTCGGATGCAGACTGGCCTTTGAGAACTGCCGGTCCAGGTGGCTGGGTTTGGGTCTCAGCCTCCATTCCCACCAGCACTGGGCCTCCCTGCCTCCAGCCCCACCCCCAGCAGGAGGACGCGGACTGGGCACTGGGGCACGCCCAGGCTGCGGGGCCAGGGGGAGGAGAATGCCCCATAGGGCGGGGCAGGAATCAGGGGAGCAGGGTGCTGCTCTCAGAAGGGCCCCCTCCTTCCCAGCCCCCCGCCCCCCTCCAACCTCAGCCACGGTGGGCGGCTGCTGGTCAGGGAGACGACCCGCCTCAGAAGCACAAGTTAGCAGCTTCCCATCTGAGGGGTGGAGAAAGTGGGGAGGGGGCAGGGCGGAGGGAGCAGATAGGACCCTCTGCCCACCCAGGTCAGGGGGAGGGGTGGCTGGCAGTTGGGCCCTGCTTCCACCTGGGGCAGGGAAGGCATCCCAACCAGCCCTGAGCCCAGCTCTGTGGAGGGCGCCTCCTCCAGGAAAGGGGGCTCCTGGGGCTGGGGGCCTTCACCCAGAGTCGGAGGGGAGGGTGGGCCGAGCTCTGTCCCTCTGGGGGGCGGTCCAGGCCCCAAGACCACACGATGAAGGCACCGGGGGCAGGAGGTGCGGATGGGGAACCAGACAGCCAGCGTCTCGCAGCTGGGAGGGTGGCTGGGCTGTGAGAAGCGTCTCCATGGTGTCTGTTTCCACCAGGTTGGGTTTGGGCCCTGAACCTGCACCCCCCGGCCTGGCTGCAGCCTAGGGGGGAAGCGCTGGGGTTGGCGGGCCCAGTGGCAGCCCTGGGGCCACGAGGGTCTGAAAGGGTCATGGCAACAGCCACTTGCAAGACCAGACTTGAGCTTGCAGGGCCCTTCCTGCCGGGGACAGGGGGTCAATCTAACCAGCTGCCTGGCCGAGTTCCCAGCACGGCTGCCGAGGGGACCCCAGCCCCCAGGGAACAGATGTCTCCTCTGAGCCCTGCTCCCACCTCCGGCCAGAGTGCCAGGGTGTGGGGACGCCGTCCCCCTGTCCCCCGACCTGCTCCCATCACCTGGTTCCCCTCACACTACCTCCCCCGTGGGTCCCCCAAAGGCCCCCGCGGAGGGTCAGGACCACGTGCAGGTCAGGACGGCAGCGGGCAGCACCTCCGAGGACAAGGCACTTCCTGGGACCTTGCAGCCCCTCCTCTGCCCCTCTGGCAGCTCCAGCAGCCCCCCTGCCCTCCCCCCCACCTTCTGCTCAGCAGCAGCCTCGGCCTGAAAACCTCTGGGAGGAGCAGGACACTTTCCCCTTCAGCCGCAGCCCCGCCCAAAGCAATCCCACTGCACAGCCCACCGCGACCCACCTCCACCCACTGCAGGTCCCACCTCCACCTACTGCAGGTCCCACTGCAGTTCCCACCTCCACCCACTGCAGGTTCCATTGCAGGTCCCACCTCCACCCACTGCAGGTCCCACCTCCACCTACTGCAGGTCCCACTGCAGTTCCCACCTCCACCCACTGCAGGTTCCATTGCAGGTCCCACCTCCACCCACTGCCAGTCAGACAAGTCAGGTGCTTCAAAGACAGAGGGCCATGGGAGGTGGGCTCAGAGGCACCACAGAGCTCACCACGCACAGAGCAGGCTGAACAGCGGCCCAAGTGGCTATGCTCCAGGTGGGGGCAGGGGTACCGCTGCCCAGGGAGGGGGGGCCCCAGGAGGAGCCCAGGCCCTAGGGGAGCAGGTGACGTCACAACACATCCCCTGGGGCTCAGGAAAGGGGCCCAGGAAGGGCGGCTGGGTCTCCACACCGGCCCTGGGGCGAGGGCCCTCTGAGCATGCCTACCCGGCCAGCCCCCGGGCTCCCCTCCGACACACTGACTCCCCTGGGGTCGCAGGAGGCAGGAATGTCCGACAGAAGTCACGTGCAGCCGGGACTGGGGCTCTCACATTTCTGGACGCGAAGGCCCCCACCCCAGAGGCCGTGCCCCCTGGAGCAAACCCAGCCCCAGGGCGGGGGTCCGGGGGCGTGGACTCGCCCTGCCCGCTCCACCTGCACGCGTGTCCAGTGGGTCATCGGGGAGGTGCTGGGCCGGAGCCCTCCCCCAGGCCTGGGCCGCTCGCCCGCCCCTCCGTGGCCCCCAGCAGCCTTCCTGAGCTGGGCAGGCCCCCCCGTGGGAGCGAGCGCGGGGCTGGGGGAGGCCGGCGGGCTCCCCGCTTCCCTCGGGGCGGCACCAGGCCCGCCCAGCTGCGGAGAGACCGCTAGCCCCGCGGAGTCGTCTTTCAGGATTCAGTCGGCTCGCGGCTGCCCGACCCGCGCTTCCGGCCGCTCTGCTGGATTCCTGCGGGTCCCTCGGCCCCAGAGCGCACGTGCTTCACACACAAACCGAGTGTGTGCGACCCGTCTGGGCGCAGCCCGCCCCGGCCCGGCCCCCGCCCCGGGAGGCGGCTTGGAAGGAAGTGAAGCTGGCGGCTTCCTCTGCCCCCTCCAGCGGACCCCGCCTGGCCAGGACCCAGGTTCCCTCACCTCGGGGCATCCGCCTCAGCCTGCAGCCCCCTTTGCAGAGGGAAGGGAGGCGAGGGAGGGGAAGAGCCCCAGCCCGGAACCTCGTCTCCCCTCCCCTCCCCTCCCCTCCCCTCCCCAGCTACGGCCAAGAGCCCACTGCTCAGGGCCCCCGGGACAAAGCCGCCAGGGCCCGGTCTCCCGGCGTTGCGCCCAGCACCCCCGTCCCCCCACTCACATGCTGGGCTGCAGGCGGAGCGGGGCGCCCCCGGGCACGACAGTGAGCAGCAGCGCCAGGGCCAGCGCGCGTCTGGCCGCCTTCGCCTCCGGAAAAGCAGGCATCGCGCCGTGTCCCTCCTCCGGGCCCCAGCTCACGGACGGCCCCGGCGCGCCCTCCGAGCCGCCTCCTCGCGCGCCATGGCCCAGTGGGGCCGGGGGGACCGGGAGCGCGGCCGCAGGTGCCCGCGCCGCACCCGCGAACCCGAGGTCGCTGCAGGTGCGGGGTTCGGGGTTCCGCCCGCGCCCGGGGCAGCGGAGACCGGCGCGCCAGGAGACACCCCGCGCAGTGAGCCCCGTGCGCGCCCAGCCCGCGCGCCCAGCTGCCCGCCTTCGCCCCGCCCCCGGCTGGACCCCAGACCCGACCCCGCCCACAGCCGGTCCCACAGCCCCTTCCAGCCCCGCCCCCCACGGCCACGCCCCCAGCGCCCGGCCGCCGGGCCCCCGCCCCGCCCACAGACCCGCCCACAGCCCCGCTCGGGTCCTCGCCAGCCCCGGGCCCGGCCCGCGCAGTCCTTTCGAGCTCCCCGCGCTCCTCGGGCTCAAAGTGCCAGGTCCCGCGGGATCCAAGTGACCAACGCCGGTGGGGGCGCCCCTCACCCGGGCAAAGGCTGCTCTCCGCGGAACCCGGACCCCAGACTCCGTCGACGGGGCAGCCCTCAGCCCTCCTGCCCTCCTAAGTCCCAGGGCCCCCAGGGGAACGGCCTTGGTTCTCCTGCCTCGATGCTCCGTGCACCGTCACCCCTCAAACCCATCCCCTCGGTGGCCTGTGGCCTGGGGTGCTGGGCGCCCTGCTCCTCAGGAGGTGCAGGCAGGGCTCTGTTGTGGTCAATTCTCCCCCGAGGACATTTTTCCATTGATTTTTAGAGAGAGTGGGAGAGGGAGAGAGAAACATCCATAGATTGTCTCCACCACGCACCCCGATCAGGGCAGGGGAACCTGCAACCCAGGTCCGTGCCCTTGACCGGAATCGAACCAGGACCCTTCAGTCCCCTGGCCGACGCTCTATCCATTGAGCCAAACCAGCTAGAGCTCTTTTAAAAAATATTGTTTTATTGATTTCAGAGAGGAAGTGAGAAGGAGAAAGAAATAGAAACATCAATGATAAGAATCATTGATTGGCTGCCTCCTGCACGCCCCCTACTGGGGATCACCCTGACCTGAGCCCTGACCAGGAATCGAACCATGACCTCCTGGTTCATAGGTCATCGCTCTACCCCTGAGCCTCCTGCTGAGCCAGGACTCTTTGAAACCCGTTCGGGTTTGGAATCACATGCTCCAGGGGGAGGGCTGGGCGCGCCCTGGGCCCTGGGGTGGGACAGTCCCTCGCAGGTGTCAGAGAGCAGATGGAGGGAGACGCAGTCTGGTGGGTCCCGCTGAATGGCCAGGAGCTGGGCGCCCCATTAGTCACATGCAGTTGCGTGGAGCCTGGGCCACCCCCTCCACACGCCCCCTCCATCAGGCCCCGCACAGAGCCGGCACAGGGGCAGCCTCCCTCGCTGCCCAGCGGGCAGGGCGCTCCTCCCCCTCCACCCCAGGTGTCCACGTGACCTGCAGGTTCCAGAACCCCCCCCCCTCATATGGACTGGAGCCCTGGGCTGGGCAGGGCTGAGGAGGGGGCCCCAGCTGTGCAGAGGCAGTGGAGGTACAGTGCCCCCCATATCTGAGCCCTCCTCACCGTGGGGGGGCTGTCAGGGAGCGGCAGTCACCTGCTGTACAGATAGGAACCGGAGGTCAGGAGGGGACAACACCCCCAAGTCGCCATGTGGGGACTGAACACGGGTCTGGCCCTGGGGACCTTCACTCAACCCCCTGCTCCGCTGCCTCTCACTCTAAGAGACTCACTAACACGGGGGGGGGGGATGGGGGGGAGAGGGCCTCCGTGGGCTCAGGCTGCCCACAGAATGCCAGGGCAGACATTGACTGGCAGTCGGATCTGACCTGGTGAGGGCTCTTCCCGGCTCTCAGATGGCAACCTTCTTGCTGTGCTCACGTGGAGGAGAGATGGACAGAGAGACGGACAGAGAGACGGACACAGACAGGCAGCGCCTGGGGTCTCTTCCTCCTCTTGCCTGGCCCCAGCCCCGGAGGGTCAGCCCTCACCCTGATGACCTCATTTAGCCCCGTCCCCAAAAACAGTCACGTTGGGATTCAGGGCTTCAACACATGGATTTGGGGGGACACCGCTCCATCCACAGATGGAACTGTCACTGAACCCCAGATGCAGGTTAGCATCCTGCTCACTGATGCTCCAAGCGTGACCTCGTGTGACTGCACTGCTGGGTCCCGCTCCTTGGCCCCTGGCTGGGATCCCAGGGCAGGGCCGGCCCACAGCGGGGCTCCAGGCGCACCCTCTCCTGGGCTTCCTGCCACCTCATCTTCCAGAAACTGCCTGGAGGAAGCCTCAAGGGCCCTGCCTCAGCGCCCACCTGACCCGTGCACCTAGATGTGTGAGCCCCCTCCCCACCCGCCCCTGCCAGGGGGCTTACCCCTCCCCTCCAGCATTGCTCTGGGCTCCAGGAGCGGGTGCTGAATGAAGGAGTGAACACCTTTCAGATGGTCACCAGCACCTCCACCCACCTCATCCTGCCCCGCCGGCTGTGGGCTGAAGGCGCCTCATCGGTCCAGAAGGCCCTCCAGCTTCTCAGAGGAGGAATTCGGGCGAATCCTTGGAGTTTAAACAGAGGCTGCTGGGCAGGGGTCCCCAGGGTTGGTGGGGCTGGGACATATAAAACTGGAGGAACCTCTTCAAGAAAAGTAATGTAAGCCCTGGCTGGTTCGGCTCAATGGATAGAGTGTCAGCTCAAAGGGTCCCGGGTTCGATTCCAGTGAAGAGCATGTACCTCGGTGGCAGGCTCCTCCCCAGCCCAGGACCTGGTTGGGGCAGAAGGCAACCAATCGATGTGTTTCTCTCACATCAATGTTTCTCTCTCCCTCTCTCTCGCACTCTCTCTAAAAATCAATGGAAAATATCCTTGGGTGAGGATTAACCAAAAAAAAAAAAAAAAGGATGTAAAATTCAGTTACTTTGCTAATTTGCTAACTTACCAAAATGTGTCACCTGTGCACAGTCCAGCTCCACCCCTGCCCCCAAGTGGGGAGCCCCTGAAGCATAAACTATTGGCATCACCACCTCCACCCACCCCTCTGTCCGGGCACAGCTCAGCCAGGGCCAGGAGGGCGGGAAGAGTGGCACTTCCTGCGGGACATGCTTGCTCTAGGACCCCGTCCCCCCGGTGCTCCCCCCACCACACCTCTCAGTAGGTCTGTCGCCTTCCCGCTGCCCAGAGCGGCCGTTCTTAGGCTGTGTCTCAGGTCTGGGCGAATGAGCCCCAGCACAGAGCTCCAGAGACCGCCGGACATCCCCGAGTCTCGCGGGCACCCCACAGGCTCCTTTCCCAGCCGGAACCCATTCAAGTGCTCAGCGTGTCTTCCTGCACAGATGACCTACGGGCCCCCAGACAGGCGGGCTCATCTTGTGTTTGAAATGAGTAACCCATCGGCACATGTGGGCGTACACCACCTTGGCAAACAGGTGAACTCAGACAAGTTTCTGTGTATAGCAATCCGTCTACACAGTACAGGGTGCCCACCTTCAATCCGTCTACACAGTACAGGGCGCCCACCTTCCCTGAGTCGCCCGTCCATCTACGCAGTACAGTGCACCCATGTGGGGAGCTGATATAGGATTAAGCCTCGGACTGACCTGTTGGCAAAGTCACAAACAACTCCCAGCTTAGAGGGCACAGTCCTCTTAGCATAATTAGGCTTGACCTTATAACACTCCCTAGATCTTATCTGGGAAGCTAATGGGCTGAGGGAAGTACAGGAAGTGTAACTGTGATCAAAACAAGTGAAACTCACAAGAACTGTGTAACTATGGTAACCACTACCTTGTTTACCTCTGACTATAAAATAAAGGCTCAGCTTGCCTTTGGATCTTTCTCTGTGGCCTCAGCCAGGCACAGGAAGATCCATCGAGACTAAAGAGAGCTAGAGAGTTCTGAACACTGTCTCCGTGTAAAACATTCTTCGCCGACTCCATCCACACCTTTGGGAACCCCTGGACCGCTGGGCCTGGACCCCAGCACCCCAATATTTCCAAATTATCTCTTGTCTCTTCTCTTTCATTTGTGTGCAGCTCCTCTTCCAGATCCTGAACCCTGAACCACACGGGACATGGAGGGAAACATTTACAACAGTCCCACCTTCCCTGAGCCGCCCATCCGTCTACGCGGTACAGGGCGCCCACCTTCCTTGAGCCGCGTCCGTGCCCGTTTTCTCACTAAGGACAGTCTGTGGGCGTCGCAGACTTTCCTGCTCTGCAGCCCGGGGGGGGGGGGGGGGGGGGGGGGGGGNCCCCCCCCCCCCCCCCCCCCCCCCCCCCCCCCCCCCCCCCCCCCCCCCCCCCCCCCCCCCCCCCCCCCCCCCCCCCCCCCCCCCCGGGCGACAGTCCTTCTGGGCGACGCGAACTCCTTTTGCTTATTCAGACCCACGGCTTCTCCCTCTGCAGTTGCCTGAGTTGCTGAGAAATAAGCGCTTAGCCTGGCCGGTGTGGCTCAGTGAGCATCGACCACTGAACTAGGAGGTCAAGGTTCAATTCCTGGTCAGAACCCATGGCCAGGTTTCTGGCTCAATCTCCAGTAGGGGGCGTGCAGGAGGCAGCCGATCCATGATTCTCTCTCATTATTGATGTTTCTCTCCTTCTCCTTTCCTCTCTGAAATCAATAAAAATATATTTTTTAAAAAATAAGCACTTAGCTTGGAAAAATGATGACTGTTTTTCTCTTTGTTGCCTTTCGCACGCAACTATCTCAGGTGGGACTCACCCTGCTGTGTGCTCCGGTGGCTCCAGGGCACCCCCGCCGGGCAACCACTGTGACAGCTCTTCAACCGGACAAATGGCTTAGCCCCGTCTGTGGGTATTGACGCTGATTCTCGCTCCACCCCGCGTGGTTTCTCGGCGGCCCTGCACCGCTGATGAGAGGGGGTGCCCGCCGCTCCCGGAAGCTGGGGGAGGACAGGCTGAGATGGCACCAGGGAGCACCCCCCATTGCGCTACTTTCCCCACAGATCACGCCGCTCGTTCTCGCCCATCATGCGTCCAAGTGGATGCTGGAGTCCCTTTGTCTGGTTCCTTCAAAGTTGCGCTGGACCTTTTGCAGCAATTGCACTGAACACTCATTAATTCCTGAAGAAATGGCCTCTTCCTAGAATCCAGCTTTGAGAAGGTCCAGACTGGGGGCGGGAAGCTGCTCTGGGGCACAACCGAGCAGGGACGCACACCCCGGGGGTAGGATGGAGGAATGGAAGCCTCGGGTCCCCACCTGCACCCACCCGGCTTCTGTAGACACCCTAGGAGTCAAGGCGGGAGCTCAGGCGGGTGCTGGCCCACCTCAGGTCTCCAGCCCCAGCCCCAGCCCCAATCCCCAGCCCAGAAGCCGTTAGCCAAACCGTAGCAAGAGGTCCCCTTCCACCTTGGGATTCGCTGACTCGACTTGTAAGAAACAGACGTGGTTTCGTTTGCAGGTGTGGGACACCAGGTAGAAGGGTGCATGCGACTAAAGGACACCTCATTGAAAATGGAGGTGAGAGGCCAGGAGAGTCCTCTCCCACCAGCGCTCTGTGCCAATTACATACCCGGCAGGAGGAGAGACATAACCTGCATTCCCAACAGGAAGTGTCGCTGCTAGCCCAGCAGGAGGAAGATTTTCTCCTTGCCCAGCAACAAGCTCAGCCAATGAGATGCATGGGCGCCTGGACTCTCCGGTGCCTCTAAAGCAGCCTCCCCGCCTCCTCTTTCCCTGGAAAGGAGCATTCCTCCTCCCCTTTGCTTGCTGGGCTTGCCTATCGTTTTTGCTACAGTGTGCTTGGCCCGAATAGCAATTCTCTGCTATTCCTGAATAAACCCATTTTCGCAGGTAAAAATAACTGGCTGCGTTATTTTTATGGTCAACATTACGCACCGCACTCAGGCCAGAGAGCCCTGAGCAGCAGGGCCACACGTGGAAGCCAGAAGTTCGCAGTGGCCTGGCCTGCTGCCGCCACACAGCTCCCTCCCCTGCCCCTTTGCCACCCTGTGGCCTGCCTGCCCTGGGCGGAAGGAGGCCCCTGGCCTGCCCGCTGCAGCGCCCAGGTGACCACACAGGGGTCACGGAGTCGGCGGCGGCTTGGAGCTCATGCAGGCAGGTGTGCAGAGGGAACACTTCCCTTCACATCTGGCAAACCGCCGCCCGAGCGACCGTGGAAGCATTTTTAAAAGACACCGCTGTTCAGTGTTTCCGTCTCACCCTCTGGAAATGATAAAAATAGCCTGGGCCAGGGGAAAACCTATGTGGAGGAGGGGGGGACCACACGCCAGCGTGGCTGGTCGTTTCCAAAGCCTCCTGCTCCGCCCTGAGGTCCTGCTCTAACCCCCCTCCACCCCCAGAGCAGAGAGGGGGTCCCACAGCGAGGTCAGCACAGCCCCTGCATCTGCCTGAGCTGAGCCGCGGGCCATGCTAACCTAGTCCCGTCTGGATTTTCACTCCCGGCCGAGGGCAGGCGAGCTAATTAACGAGGCATTTCCAGGTCAGGGCCTCGCACGCAGAGCAGCCACAGCGGTCCGCCAGCTTCCGCGGACGGCCCCACAGGAGGTGACCGCGTGGTCAGCACCGTCCTGGCTGAGACACAGCGGGGCGGGGACTGGGTGCGCCATCCGGACCCTGTCCAACCTCAGCAGCAGCCCTCGGCGGCCCAGCCCGCCCCCTCGTTCCTGGGAGGAGGGAGGGGCTGCCCGCGATGCAGCTTCTCTGGAAGGTGAGCTCCGCCCGCAGACCCTGCACAGGAGTAACCTCCCGGCTGCACGTGAGCCGCCAACCTGGGAGCCGCCGCCTGGCACCCGGGCACCCAGCTCCCCGAGCACCCGGCGCCCGGTGGCTCTGAGGTCTCATCTGGGGCTCCTGTGCACCGCCCCCCCCCGCGCCCACGACCCGCTTCCATCAGAGACAGATGTCAGAGGCGGGACCCACCGACCCTGAGAAATGCGAACACCTGGAAGGAGAGAGAAGGCGCACACCTGCCGCTGAGACCTCATCCCGCACTGAGGTTCGCCCAGCACTGGCCGGTGCTCCGCCCGCGGGACGACGCTGCCACCTGCCGGCCGGCGTGGGACCAGCCTTTCGAAAGCCCCAGGAAAGAAGCACCAAAGACAGGGGCCGGGCGGTGTGGGCCGCGGCTCCTGTGGTTGGGCATCCTGTGCACCCAGAGGTTGCTGGTTGGACTCCAGGTCAGGGCGCATGCTGGGCCCCCGTGGCGGGGCGTGAGGACGTTTTCTCGGGTCAGAGGGTGTCATACTGGGGGTCACACTGCTGCACCTGTGCTGGGAGCAGAGACATATTTGCAGCACATCAGGCACTTCGAGGCTCAGCAACAGCGTGGATAACAGTTGACGCTGAGATGGCGCTGCATGTGGGCCAGGCAGAGTGCTGAGCGCGTCCGTTAGTAGAAACCCCATGTACCAGAAAAGGAAACTGAGGCACGGAGAGCTTGTGTCCAAGTCCATGGACAGAAGTGGAGCCGCCCGATGCAACCCAGGCAAGCAGGCTTCCGCAGGCACGTGCTCAGTGCGTCACCGGTGGGTCCCTGGTTCTGCTCCTAGCCCCTCCGTCGTGAAGGAAGACTCAGGAGAGGGTCAGCGGGCACCGCCAGCCCCATCGGCTCCGGAGCCTGATCCTGGCCCGCCCCACAGGGACAGGGACGGAGCATGGCAGGCTCAGCCAGACGCACACACCCGGTCCCAGGGCGGCAGCTGTCCCCACGCCACCGCGGCAGCTCGGAGGGCTAGACCCACGCTGTTACCTCTATCTGCGCACTCGCCCAGCACTCTTTAAGGGCTTTTTTTAGGAGGCAAAGTGCCAACAATATTTCAGTATCGGTGGCATGCCAGTGCCCGTCCGTCAGTGATGACATCTCAGCATAGGAGTGTGCGGCTTCCAGGACCCGCGGTGGGGCGGGGGAGGCTCGAGGAGCAGAAGGCTGGGAGGGCCCTCGAATTGTGCACGAACCCTCTGGGCATCGAGTCCGCACAAACCTGAGGGCCTTTGCTAATGAGTGGAGCTGTGCCAGCCGCGCCTGGGCGGCCACCAGAGCCACCCACGGCCGCGCCTTCAGCTGCAGCCTGCACACAGTGCCCACACCCGGGCTGTGGTGGACGCGAAGGACCCGGGAGGCGCGGAGAGTCCCCAAGTGCCCACCCTGCGGAGGAAATGGTCCCGGCGCCTTTTCCTGACAAATAGGGCGCGCGCAGCCGGGACCGCGCAGGGAGCAGGTCGTTGGATGAAAGAGCAGCGAGCGGAGCAGTGAGCCGAGTTGACTGACAGTGTCCCGCGGAGGGTCTGGAAACGGGTGTTGGATGGACGCGGGGCGATGGGGTAGGAGGGGCGCTCGAGCGGCGGCAGCAGACGTCGCAGGGCAGCAGGGTGAGAGCCACAGGCGCGGGCACAGCCCTCGGGGCGGGGCAGGGGCGGCGGAGTGAGCGACCCCTGGCGGAAGGTAGTGGCCATGCTCGTGTCTCCCCCACCCCCACCCCTACCCCCACCGCGGGAATGAATCCTCGTGCGCTCTGTGGGCGTGATTTCGGCCGCGTCGGGGCGGCTCCTCGGCGGAGGTCGTGGCCGGGTCCGGAGAGTCTGCCGCACGAGGGGGTCCGGTTACTGCGAAGGGGCGTGGGCCTCCGGCGCCCCTCCCCGTCTCCGGGCAACTGGCCTTGACCCCGCCCCCACTCGTAAACAGGAAGTTGGTGTGCACTTCCTGCGCGCGAGGGGCGGGAGCGATTGTGAGCAGCGACGGATCGAACCAATCGCGGAAGACAAATGGCGAAGAGCCAATCGCGGGGACCGGAGGGTCCTGAGCCCGAGGCGGGGCTTGTGAGGCGGAGCCAATCGTGGCAACCCAGAGGGCGGGGCGGGCCGGGCCTGGCCTGCTGGCGGAGGGCCGACGGGTGGCGACGGCGTCCTGATCGGGCCCTGGTCCGGGTAGGCGGCGGGCGCGGCGATGCTGCAGCTGCGAGACTCGGTGGACTCGGCGGGCACGAGCCCCACGGCGGTGCTGGCGGCCGGCGAGGAGGTCGGGCCGGGCGGCGCGGGCGGCGCGGGTGGAGGGCGGCCGGACGCACCGCTGCGGCAGACGCTGTGGCCGCTCAGTGTCCACGACCCCACGCGCCGCGCCCGCGTCAAGGAGTACTTCGTGTTCCGGGTGAGGCTGGGGTCGGCCGGGCCGGGGGCGGGGAGCGGGGGGCGGCCGGGCGGAGGGTGACCCCGCCCTGTGCCCGCGCGCAGCCCGGCACCATCGAGCAGGCGGTGGACGAGATCCGCGTGGTGGTGCGGCCAGTGGAGGACGGCGACATCCAGGGGGTGTGGCTGCTGACCGAGTAAGCGGGGCGCCGGGTGGGGCGGGCGGGGGCGCGGGGGCGCGGGGTGACGGTCGGGCGTGCCTGCCACAGGGTCGATCACTGGAACAATGAGAAGGAGCGGCTGGTGCTCATCACCGACCAGTCGCTGCTCGTCTGCAAATACGACTTCATCGCGCTGCAGTGCCAGCAGGTGGTACGCATCGCTCTCCGCGCCGTGGACACCATCTCCTGCGGACGGTTCCAGTTCCCCCCGAAATCGCTCAACAAGTAAGTGTTCAGCGGGGCCCAGCGCCAGGGCCTCGCCCCGCACTTCTCCCACCAGCCGCAGAGCCCAGTCTCAGAGTAGAAACCAGTGCGGCACCAAGAGGAATTCTGGCACCAGAACCGCTGCTGGGCTTGTAGGCAAGTGGATTCCACGTACAGTGAAGGACCAGACAGCGTTTTACTCCGACCAGGAACACACCCGCGGGTCGGGTCAGGTGTGCCCTGCCCGCTTCTCAAAGGCAGCAGTGGCACTGCTTTAACCAGGAGCTGATCCTCATGCTGGAGCGAGTTTCCTAAAATATGAGCAACCAGGCAGGAGTGTGGGCCACCGAGTTACACACTGGTGCTGAGCTCCGAAAGCAGAGAGCAGCTGCAGCTGCGGCATTAAGCAGGCGCCGGCGCCAGGAGGTGTCGGCCCCTCTGTGGAGTCCCCTTGCCTGCCGCGTTAGTCGTTAGCTTAGCCCGAACACTGTCTCAGAAAGCACGTAAAATTACTCGAGTGAACGTCAGTGCAGATGCGAGTGTCTCATGCCCGGCCAGCCAGGTGGGAAACAGCCCTTCTCTCTGGGGACGGCTTACTCCCGAGGCCACAGGCCTTGTCTTCAACCACGACCGGCTTTTTCACGTCACACCCATCACTGAGCCGCTGCCGTGGGAGGCCGTGGCCTGCTGGTGAAGTCGGATTGTTTCTCTAACCCCGCAGGCGAGAAGGCCTGGGCATTCGGATTCAGTGGGACAAGCAGAGCCGCCCCTCCTTCATACACAGGTGGAACCCCTGGTCCACCAACGTGCCCTACACCACATTCGTGGAACATCCGATGGCGGGTGCAGATGAGAAGACGGCCTCTCTGTGCCAAGTAAGAGCCCGTGGCTGCAGCACCGCCCCGGGGGTGGTGGGGTTCTAAGCCTGCACTGCCTGCTGTGGCGGCCACATGTGGCTGCTGAGCACTGAGGAATGGGTAGCAAGACAGGAAACACGCTCTTAATTCTCAGTGGTGTTAGCCCTTGTGGCCGAGATTGTCTTGGGAAAGGGCCAGAGAGCTTTGGGGCAGGGCAGCTGACCGGCCTGGGCCCACTAGCCTGCCCTGCACCTGGCCTGCTTCCTGGCTTGGTGGTGGTGAGGGTTGGTCGCTCGCTGTGGCTAAGCCACTCAGGCCTGTGGAGAGCGAGGCTCCGGGTCNGGGGGGGGGACGGGCGACAGTCCTTCTGGGCGACGCGAACTCCTTTTGCTTATTCAGACCCACGGCTTCTCCCTCTGCAGTTGCCTGAGTTGCTGAGAAATAAGCGCTTAGCCTGGCCGGTGTGGCTCAGTGAGCATCGACCACTGAACTAGGAGGTCAAGGTTCAATTCCTGGTCAGAACCCATGGCCAGGTTTCTGGCTCAATCTCCAGTAGGGGGCGTGCAGGAGGCAGCCGATCCATGATTCTCATTATTGATGTTTCTCTCCTTCTCCTTTCCTCTCTGAAATCAATAAAAATATATTTTTTAAAAAATAAGCACTTAGCTTGGAAAAATGATGACTGTTTTTCTCTTTGTTGCCTTNCACCACATTCGTGGAACATCCGATGGCGGGTGCAGATGAGAAGACGGCCTCTCTGTGCCAAGTAAGAGCCCGTGGCTGCAGCACCGCCCCGGGGGTGGCGGGGTTCTAAGCCTGCACTGCCTGCTGTGGCGGCCACATGTGGCTGCTGAGCACTGAGGAATGGGTAGCAAGACAGGAAACACGCTCTTAATTCTCAGTGGTGTTAGCCCTTGTGGCCGAGATTGTCTTGGGAAAGGGCCAGAGAGCTTTGGGGCAGGGCAGCTGACCGGCCTGTGGCAGCGCCAGGCAGTCCGTATGCTCATAACAGGCCGTGGCCAGTGGTGAGGGCAGTGCCGAGGCCTGGGCCCACTAGCCTGCCCTGCACCTGGCCTGCTTCCTGGCTTGGTGGTGGTGAGGGTTGGTCGCTCGCTGTGGCTAAGCCACTCAGGCCTGTGGAGAGCGAGGCTCCGGGTCCTGGCTGTCGCCCAGCACAGTGAGCACAGCTGTGATCCGAGGCTTCCAGAGCCCCACTGAGCAGGCAAGCAGAGGCCACAGGGAGGGGAGGGCTGGGCTGGGCTGGCTCGGGCTAGGGGCAGCGGCTTCCTGCCCTGGCTCACTCTGACCAGCTGTTTTCTCTCTTTCAAGTTGGAGAGCTTCAAGTCTCTGCTGATCCAAGCTGTCAAAAAAGCCCAGAAAGAGAGTCCTCTGCCGGGAGAGGCCACCAGCGTGCTGGTCCTGGAGCAGCCGCTCCTCATTGAGACCTACGTGGGGCTGATGTCCTTCATCAACAACGAGGCGAAGCTGGGCTATTCCATGACCAGAGGCAAGATCGGCTTCTAGGGCTGCAGCGCCTCGGAGAGCGGCTGGGTCGGCACAGGCCTGGGGCCAGCTCGCCCTGCGGCCGGGTCCTTCCCTGTAGGGGTGAGTGGGGTTACAACAGTCACATGACTTGTATACTGGAGGTGGGTGTGGACACGTGGTCACCCGCTAGACAGGCGCAGACTGCATGCAGCTGTCCCTGCTGGCCGCTGCCACCTCCGGGAGCTCCCTTTGGGCCTCTCCTTCCCCCACCCCCACCTGCCTGTCAATAAACGTGCTGTGGTTGCACTGGAGCGTCCGCTGGCCAAGCTGGGCAGTCGTCACCCCGGGGGGCACCACACACCAGTGCCTGCGTCACAAGTGAGTTTACACTTGTGTCCAGCCGTGCGTTCAGGTACATAATCCACGTTTTAAAGCTAAAGACAAAAGCAGCCAGCAGCCTGGTGCGGTGAGCAGGAGGCAGCCTGCGTCAGCTGCCGGGTGGGCGGGAGGGCGGGCGGGCAACTGCTGTGTGAGCAGGTGTCGGATCTGAAGTTCACCGGCACCTCCTCTCCCAGAAGCTGCAGTCCCTACAGGCCACTCCTTGGTTGACGCCCCAAGCCGTCCGCCTGCCGGGACAGCTGCTGCGCTCTAGGTTCGTGTTGTCACGCTCGTCGTGTCTGAAAAGGGCATCGCTTCGTTTGCTCTTAAATAAAGCACTTTAACAAGGAACCGTGTTCTCAGGAAGCAGCACCCACGAAGATACAGGCTTCGCCAGGGTCTCGCCTACCCACACCTGGCCTCCCACCCAGGGAGCACGCCCCCACGGGGACCACAGCCCGCCGCCCTGTGCAGGCCCAGCTTGCGGCTTTGACAGGACATTTGTTGATAGGCTTGTTGCTACAGCACTAGCTGGCCGGTTCCCTCCTCACTTCCAGCCCTGGGTGGCTGGACTGGGGTGGACGGGACCCGGACGCAGTGCCTCTCGCTGGGCAGGCTGCCTACACGGCCTGGCCCCGAACCTCTGCTTTCAGTCTCGCAGTAAAGACATTGAGAATCGATTGGGTGTCGTTCCTTTTTTGAAGTTATTAAAACAAGGGCAACAACCGAGACGGTTCCTCTCCCATGAGTGCATCCTGAAGCCCAAACTGCTCCCGCTCTCGTCCCGGGAGCTGGTCCCTACTGGCAGGCAGTGACGAGGCTCTCGGGCTCTCCCCCGGCGGCCTGTCAGACACACCTGGGCCAGCTGCCGACCGTGTGTTCAGGGCTACAGCTGGGGTGGAAACTCCCCGCGGGACCCACTCCGCAGGTGGACTGACCTTGACCACCACTCTGTGGCTCACCCTCCGGTGCCCCGGGCTCCCCCTGCGCCCAGAGCACGCCGTCCGCCTGAGACTCGGTGGCGGCAGGAGCTCGGAGCCAGCACATGTCTGTCTCGGGGAACCGGCTGCTGGGGACTCAGTGCTGCTCCCTAAGACACCGAACCTAGAAAACCGTGACCAAACCCTCCAAGAAAACCAGCATCAGCCTTTTTATGAATTAGCAAACATTTACATTACAAAATTCAGCTTTATACTTTACATATTTACAAGAGCGCCTCGCTGTAGGGAAACAAACGCAAGCTGTCTCCACGGACCACGGTCGGAGCTGCCCCAAGTCCGCTCCCCACAGCTCTGCGCGTCTGCGTCCCTTCCCACGGCTGCCACTCGTCCTACATGTGGTCGCCCAGCTGCCCGAGGGCGTCAGCCCCGTCCTCCGTCTCCAGGAAGCACAGGCAGAAGTGGTCCTTGCTGAGCAAGGCCAGCGCGTCCCCCGTGACAGGCCAGCACAGAGAGAGTACCTGGAAGTCCCCTGGGGAGGACACATGGCCGAGGGTTAGAGGGAGGCCAGGTCCCAGGAGAGCAGCCCGGAGCCTGTGGTGCAGGGACGGGGCAGTGACCCAGCTGGAGCCCCAAACAAACCGCCTCAACCCGGCTGGGCCTCTCTCCAGAGCTCAGAGCCTCGGGCCCCTGGAGCCGGCTCACCTTCCCCGGGCACCTGCACAGACATGCAGCCGGCCGGCGACCACAGGTACACCTTGCTGCCTCCCGAGCAGATGGCCAGCCGGGGCTGCTGCGGGTCCCACTGGAAGGAGCGCACGGGGCCCAGCTGCTCCAGCACCACAAACAGCCGCAGCTTCTGCATGTCCCAGACCCACACGGCGTTCGGGACGTTGTCTGAGGGGAGATGGGCAGGTCCCCGGTCAAACCCGCCCCCAGCTGCCTGCTTCAGCCCCACCTGGCCTTGCCATGGGCCCTGACACGGTGGATGTGGGGCCCTGGGGGGGGGGGGGGCTCGTGCTCCCAGGTCTGTAGGGGCCACTAGTCACTCCCTGGGGCTCACTGGCCGCACGGGCATGTTCTGGTGTCTTAAGAATGACTTTTAACGTGTAAAAGCCCTTCTCACAGGAAGAGGCCAGGGCTGTAGTGAGCCTGGGTTCCTGTTCACCAAGGACGGAGTGCGTGCAGGGAGGCACGGGGCAGAGGGGCCGTGCAGCCAGCTCCGAGCCTCTGGGGAGGACCCGTGTTTCGGCAGCGCGTCGGGAGGATGCACAGGCAGGCCTGTCAGCTGACACCCTTTCAAACTGCTGGTGTCCCGGCCACACGGGGCACAGCGAGGGCTCGGCACAGCGTGGGCACAGCGCTCACCGTTCCTCGTGGCCAGGAAGTAGCTGTCGGGACTGAAGGCCAGCGCGCCGACACCGATCTTCGGGTTTGCTCGGTCGGCAGCGGGCTTCAGCGTCTGCAGGGACACCGGCACCGCGGCGATCTCATCTAGAACACGACACCCGTCTCAGCACGGTGCACACACCCCAGATACGCCGCATGGCCCGCGATCCTGCCCGTCATGGGCAGAGCCTCTGACCCCGACTGTTCGGTTTAGACAGAGGAAGAGGTTACACAACCTTGAAAGCATCAGAAGGGCCGACAGAAGGGCCGGCGGGACGCTGGCGTGAGGTCCGTGGGAGCACCTTCCGAGCGCGATCCTGGAATGTCCTGCTCTTCCCAGTCCCAGCCCCTCAGCTCACAGCCCGCTGCTGCCCACCCTCGACAGCCTCGCTCTAGACCTCTCAGATGAGAAAAGGCGTGTGGGACACAGGTTTAGGGAAGTGACAATGCGATGTGCTATTTTAGGTTCATGTCAATTCAGGGTCACCCACTGTGACAAACGTCCCCGTGGGGGGACTGAGAATGTGGGGGTAGGGGAAACCTGTGCCTCCCCTAAGCTTCTAAAAAGATCATCGAAAGGAAAGAGCAAGACAAGACCAGAAGCGCAAGATGCTGACAGGGCGTGAGCAGCGCGCTGTGTGCCCAGCTGCCCGTCAGCGCTCGCCGAACCCGGGGCTGCGTTCTGGGTGCCACTTAAAGCGTGTCTGATGCCAGGTCACAGGAGACCCAGGCCACAGCCAGGACACGGAACAGCCCGCCAGCCCTTCCCACTGTCGCTCCCAACCCTCGGCTCCTCCAGGGAGTTCCACTTTGAAACAAGGCCCTTGGGGCCATCAAATCGGACTCCAGGGCTGACAGTCCGTAAACAAAAGCCACGCCCCCTGGGGAAGTAGCCCCGGCTGTGGGGCTGTGGCTGCGAGGAGGTGCCGGGACAGGAGGAAGGACCTCTGACAAGGACCGGACAGGGAGCCCCTGTCCACAAACAAGGAAAGGCTCACACTTGCTCTCGGCGACCCTGGGTGGCGGGCAGGCAGGCCGGCCAAGCACCTCCCGCAGGCTCTTCTCCGCTTCCTTGTACACCACCTGCAAGACAGGGACGGCAGTGCTGCCGCTGCGGGTGCAGGACACGGGGCACTGCTCCCTCCTGGGGTTCTGTGTGGCCCTGAAAGCCCCCTAAGGATGAAGGTCTGATGGGGGCAGCCCCACATCCGCTCAGCCAGTTAGCAAACGTGAGCACCTCCCTGGGGAGTGACAGGCTCGGAGTGAGGGACCCTGTGACCTGGCTGACAGGCAGCGGTGAGTACCCTGACTTACGTCCCCAAGGCCTGGGGACAGCTGACTGCCTGACACACAGACGCCCCAGCCACCAGCACAGCCCTGCTCCCTCCCGTCTTCACTGAACCTCCCGGCTCCACGGCCGCCTGACCTCACACTGTCCCTACAGCCCCCCAGCTCAGGTCCTCACACACCTGCCCCCTTACTGAGATCCCCATCTGTGGGCGAGGAACTCCCCAGACCAGGCTCTGTGTCCCCACTGCCCCCGCCCCCCAGCACCTTCCCAACTCAGTCTCGCCCCGCTGCCTGGCACCCTCCTCCCCATCCTGCACCACGTCCCAGGCGTCTGCCCCGTCCCTCAGTGGCAGCGTCCCCACACCAGCTCTCTCAGCCTCGCCCTCCACCAGGCAGGAGGCCGGACAGTGCAGGAGCAGATCAGAGATGAGCCATTTAGGGGGACGCTGGGCAAGGCCACCGCCTGGCGCCCCGTGGGAGTGTGGGCAGGAAAAGGCCCTGGCAGCGAGTCCGTGGCCGTCCCGGTCCTCTGGCCGCAGGATGGAGCCCTGCATCGCAGCAGCATCACCGCCTCCCAGCGCCACTCCCATGGAGACAGGTGCCGCTTACCACTCGCGCGTCACTGATGGCCGCGGGATGCCCAAACTCGGTGAGCATCTTCCAGGTCACGTGGTTGAGAATGCGCACCTGAGGGAGGGCCACGCATGAGACGCACTGCATGGGGACCCCTGCCACCCGGGCCGTCCTTGGGCTCCCTACGGCAGGCGCCCTGCCCACCTTCCCGTCGTAGCTGCCGACCGCCAGGAACTGACTGCTGGGGCTCCAGGCCACCGACTTGATGCCCAGGGACCACTCGTACGCGCAATACGTGGCCAGCAGCCGGCCGTCCAGGGAGTAGAGCAGGACCTTGTACTGCAAGAGAGGGCGCCGTTAGCTGAGCCCCCACTAAGCCGGGCGAGCACAAGTGCACAGACGGGAGGCGAGAACGAGCGGGGCCAGACTCCGCCCGCGGCACAGGGACCCGGGGCGGTAGCTGGGAGAGGTGGTCCCTAGACAGCGGTGAGGTTTGCGGACGGGACCGCTGTCAACGGCGCCGCAGCCGAGGAAGTGAGGATGAACGCGGCAAAGCACCTCCCACCTCCAGGCAGGTGTCCCACGCCGCCAGCACGCAGCCGTTGGGCGCCCACTCGATGCCAGCCAGGTCCTGGGTGTCCGTGTCGAAGTGCTGCCACGGGAAGGGGAGCAGAGAAGCAGGTTACGTCGGAGCGGACGTGTGCTTATACAGCCGATGTTGCTAATGTGTCCCGTGTGCACTTTTCTTAGACAGCAATGGGTGGGAGGCTACCACGTGTCCTTCCCGGTCGTCATGCGCCTGAGAGTCCGGAGGTCCGGGGGCACAGCCTGGCTGCCCGGCAGGCACTGCCAGCTTCGGGTGCAGCTCCCACCTGTGCACGCTTTCCCGGCCTGCTCCTCGCCTGGCGGCGGGCTGCTGAGCCCTCCCTGAGCTCTGACGGCGTTCCAGAGGGTTCTGTGCCCAGCCTGCCTGTCTCCCACCTGCAGCTGGGGGTACCTCCGAGCCCCGGGCCCTGGGGAGTCCGAGTCGGGTTCAAGTCCACACTCCGCCTGACGAGGCGCCACATGCCATGGACGGGCCGGAAGGGGAAGGGCTCCCGTCGGCCGGCAATCCCTCAGCGCACCCCGGCCCGCACCATCCCACCATGGCTCACACGCTTCACCTGTGGGCGCTCCATGGAGTCGCAGGTAGCACCCGCCCTCGGAGATGGGAGTCCCGTTTCCCACAGGACCCCGAAGGCCCAAGAGCCTGAGGACAGGCGCACCCGCTCCCTGCCACACAGCGAGGACAACGGTCCCCGCGGGAGGCCTGCTCACCCGCAGCAGCTGCCAGTCGCTGCAGACAAAGATGCTGACGTAGTCCTTGCAGTCCCGCCTCTCCGCCAAGGCCAGGTAGCGGCCATCCCGGGAAAAGGTGATTCCTGCCAGCAAGAGGAACGGGCGGAATCAAGGCCAGACCGAAGGCAGGCCAGGGTGGTTTTCAAGGAAGAAGGGGGTGCAGCCCAGATAGACACGGCAACGCGGGTGCGAGGGCAGTGTGGTCCGGCTCCTGCGGGCGCACACCTGCCGGGAGCCCATGAAGACGAGGCAGCCTGCCCGAGGACCCGGTGGCTGCACACGCAGCCCCAGGCTGTCCGGGCGTCAGGACAGACCACAGGGCTCTCAGCCGTCGGGATCAGCCTGTCCCTACGCTTCAATTGTTACTTCTGAACCTAATTCTTTGGAAGAAGGAGCTTCGAGATAAGACTCTGGAAATGTTACACTGCATTTCCTGTCGGAACGAGCTGACAACGCCCAGGTCACACTTCCTGCGGCCTGAGTCGGAGGGTCGTCTCCAGGAGGGAAATGCTCACGCGGCCTCGGGAGACACCCACTTTCAAACCAGAAGTAAATGTCAAATGTACCACCGCCCCTCATCCAAACGCAAGCTCCAAACTGCCGAGGCCACAGAGCAAAGGGCTGAGCCACTCAATATGCAACGCCTCCCGCTGGCCACATGGAGGACGCGTCACTGTAGCTGCATTGAGCAGGACGCCCACCCAGCCTCGTGGCCCAACCACCTCAGCATGAGTGCGTCTGCTCCGCCCTCTCCATGGCCAGGGGACACCGCCCCTCAGCCCTCCTCTGGGATGTCCAGATGGGGCAGGTCACCATGTCCCTGGACAGAGACCACAGACTGAGTCAACAGAAGACTGAGATTCAAGGTTCAGAATTCGAGGCTTGAAGTGGGGCCCCTCAGCCCTGAGACAGGGAAGGGACGGCCACGGAACGCCTCGCCTCTGATGCCCTTACACAGGCCTCCTCAGCCCCTGGGGCATTTGAAGGAGGCCTTGTCTTTGGAGGCGCGGGAAATATTCCTTCACAGACGGACATTCGGAGGTGGACAGGCTGTAGAACAGGCCGGGGGGAGGTAACATGACCCGGGGGTGGGGGGCTCGAGCAGACAGAGCCGCTGGGGGCCGACACACTGACGGCGGAGGCACTGCAGCCTGTGGCTGAAATTTCCCGATAAAAAGAGCAAAGGACCCAAAGCAGCGCCTGAGGCCTGGACCCCGTGGTCTGCGCACTCACCCTGCTGACAGGCCTTCGGGTACTTGATGTACGAGACGGACTTTGTGCACAAGGACCAGACCGTGATCCGCAGCTGTCGGAGGAGGGGGAGGAGCACACGTTACATTTCCAGAGAGAGCGTCCGAGCCCTGGGGGAGGCGGCACTGAGCTGAGCCAGGCCGCAGCGGGAACGGTCTCGGGGCAGGGCTGGCCCTGGCCCTCGCCCTGGCCCTCGGTGGGCACCACGCTCACCTCCCACTGCCCTCCAGCCACCCTCTCCACTGTTTTCACTTTACAGCAATGCCATGTGAGTGACAGAGAGTGAATGAATAATGCACGAATGTCGACGTTCATGCAGGGCAGGTAGGTTCTGCGTGGTGGCTGGCATATTGTCATGCACATCGCTGGTCTGAGGAGCAGCGTCCTGTGGGGAAGCACGCAGGAGGCGAGCCTCCTCGCTCCATGGAGTCAGCCTGGCTGCTCCTGGCGCCTGGGACGCTGGAGCGGTGGCCCAGCTCCAGGCAGGAGGCTGTGTCCTGAAACACTGACCCGCTGCTTCTGCCCAGGGTCCCGGAGAAACCACTGAGGCAGCCCATCCACGTCCCCGCCCTCCCTCTCCGGCAGGCGCAGAAGGACCGAGAACCTGTGTGGCGGGCAGGAGGCGGCAGGCCCCTGTGCTTAGGAGGACGACGTCGGGTCGGGACGAGAGCCGTGGCCTTTCACTCAAACCAGTGCATCTGCATCAGACTCTGAGGCTCTCAGCCCCCCTCCACTGAGCCCATCCCCTCTGGAGCCTGAGAGCAGCCGCCCCGACCAGCACAGCTCCACTTCTCTATGGAAAGGCTCTCCCTGCCCTCCCGTCTGTGAGAGCTGAGCCG
Organism: Myotis vivesi; assembly: GCA_035771395.1. Lineage (NCBI taxonomy): Eukaryota > Metazoa > Chordata > Mammalia > Chiroptera > Vespertilionidae > Myotis > Myotis vivesi. The sequence goes on from JAWPEG010064501.1 coordinate 1,947,221, forward strand.
CAGCTGCAGCTGCCTTCCAGGTGCGCAGGGAGGAGCCCCCAGCTGGGCCGGGCCGTGGTGAACAGAGACCTGACTACACAAACTACAAAAGAAAAAAGGGCCCTGTGCCTGGCCGATGTGGCTCAGTGGTTGAGCAACGACCTGTGAACCAGGAGATTGTGGTTTGATTCCCATGGGGCACCTGCCCAGGTTGCGGGCTCGATCCCCAGTGTGGGGCGTGCAGCAGGCAGCCAGTCCATGATTCTCTCATTGATGTTTCTAAACACATGACCCTGAGGCACATGTGTAAACTGTGTGTGTGTGTGTGTGTGTGTGTGTGTGTGTGTGTACCTGTGAGTGCGCGTCTGTGAGTGCACGAGCAAGTGTGTGCGTGTGTGAGTGCGTTTGGGTGCAAGTGCGTGTGTACGAGTGTGTGTGAGTGCGTGTGTGTGTGCAAGTGCGTGTGTACGAGTGTGTGTGTGTGTGTGTGTGAGTGCATGTGTGTGAGTGAGCGTGTGTGTGAGTGAGCGTGCGTGTGTCTAAAAACCAGGCGGGAAAGCACTCACCTCACCAATAGGCAGAGAAGTGGAAACCAAAGTCCAAGTGCAGCCCACGCAGCCGCACGGGGCGGGTGATCGCTCTGCGCCGCCTCCCACCGCCTCCCACCGCCAGGCCACCCACAGGCCCATCCTAGAGGACGGCTCACATGGGTCATAGGAGACACAACAGTCTCCCAGCTACATGGGTCCCAACACCTCAAATGCTCGGCAAAGGTAGGACGGCAATGAAGTGGGGTTTTCCCACAAGGAATGCAAGGACTAGCCACGCCTTCCACATGGGGGGGGGGTCTCAGAAACATGCAGCGGGGGAGCAAGGACCTCGGACAGAGGACAAAATCATGCAAATGGACCTGAAACAGGTGCAAACCCACAGTGCAGTGTCGACACACACTCACACATATACAACCACACGTGTGGGCACACAGATACACAACCACACGTATAGGCACACACACACTCACATACAACACACATGGGCAGATACATACACAACCACATGTATGGACATATGGACACCGATACACACATTCCACCACACATATGGGCACACGGGTACATGCACGCACATACAACCACATGTGTGGCACATATACACATACAACCACATGCATGGGCACACAGATATATGCTCACACATACAACCACACGTGTGGGCACACAGATACACACATGCCCCTCAAGGAGCGCGAGGACTGAGTCACAAGACATGCAGCAGCCGGGAGCACTGGCTGGGGGGGCGCTGGCTCAGGCCTGCCTTCCAGCCCAGACCTGACGGCGCGAATGGCTCCTGTGTCCCTGCTCACGGAGGCTGGTCCGCGGGGCAAAGCCTGTGTGAGGGCCCCTGCGGAGGGGCCGCCACCTGCCGCTGGAGGCGAATCCCGGCCCAGGGAGCCGAGTGCGAAGACTGTGCCCGTGGCAGCATGAAGAGCCCCAGGGATCACGTCTGAAACCGGAGACGAGCACCTCTAACGTGTCAGCGTGTCCGGGGCCGAGACCAGGAGCCGTGCTTCCCGCCTCACCCCCGACTGCCCGTATGGCTGGCGAGTCAGTAACAACAGGGAGGAGCAGAGGGAAGGCCACGCTGACAGCAGGTCGTTCCGGCAGCTTCACCAGGACGCTGCGGGTGAGCTCCCCCGGGAGCCGCGGTCCCGCCCTGCAGGTGGCTGGGCGGAGGGGCTGGACGGGGACACGGGACGCCTGCCTGGTCAAGCTGGCGATGCCGGGAAGGTACCCGCTTGTCAGTCACAGCTGAGAGCAGGTCACTGGCCAGACTGGGCACGGCGACTGAGGGCGCGGAACCTGGGACATTAACCCGAGCAGAGGCGCTCGCTCCCTCGGCTCCTGGCGTGTCACACTGGACTCCTGGAGGCCGGGCTCCCTCGTTCCACTCCTGGCATCTCCCCACGCGGCTCACGGCCATGTGGACCCCACGCTGCGCTGAGGGACTGCGGCCGCTCATGCCTGGACCGGCTGCAACATGGACGGAAGGGGGACACCGGCCTTGCCTGCAGCTACACTTCCCCCCGGACTTTGGATTTATTTCCACACAAATAAAAATCACTCACCTCCATGCGAGTCTCAGAAAACTCTGTTCCTTGTTCCTTAAGGTATCGTAAGGACCCCCCCAGCACCCAGTGGGGAAGGGGCTCCCCGATTTCCGACATCACAGCAGCAGGCCCAGGTCCCAGGGTCTGACTGACAAATCCGCGAAGCCAGAGCGGCCTGAAGCAGCTCCTCACAGCTGGACAGAGGGTCTACCCAGAGGGGCCCTTGAAAAAGCCGAGTGAACCCCGAGGGTCGCTGGGAATCAGTGTGCCCGCCCCACGTGCGTGCGGTCAGCTTGGCTGAGCCCGCGCCTGGCCGAGCCTGGAGCCGGCGCCACGCTGCCCGCAGCCCCGCCCGCCGACCGCACTCGGGGTCAGGCCCACATGCCGGGGCCTAAGGCGCCTCAGAAAAGCGCAGGAGCAGGATCTGCGCACCTTTCTGTCTCCAAAATGCACGCGGGCCCCGGGCACCCGGCACAGGCCGTGCCCTCACCGGACGCACCCGGGAGGGGGAGGCCCCGCTGAGCTCTCGGATTTGCTCAGACCTCACAGGACGCCACACTCAGCCCCGGCCCCACCGGGCAGAACCACCAGCGGGGTGTTCGAAGAACAAACCAATGATGCGGTCACCGACACCAGGTCAGACACCCTCGGAAAGAAGTAAATCAGTCTATACTGATGCACATTCTCTACTGTTAAGTTCCTTAACAATAGAGAACTGTTTAAAGCCTTAAAATGTGACTTAGGGTTTACTTTTTAAAAATGTGTTCATTTTCCTTTAAAACTGGGCAAGAAGATTAAATATCACCACTTAGGGGCTTGCTGTGCTCCGACAACTGACATAAATAACCCCCCAAAGTCCCCGAGGGAGTTCAGGGCTCATGTCCGAGCGCGCTGTGCGGGGCAGGGGCAGGGGCAGGGGCCACTCACGTGGAACTCGGTGGTGTTGAGGATGTGGCGCCCGTCGGGGCTCCAGCAGGAGGCCACCAGCCCTGCGGAGCCCTCGTCGATCCTGCAGTGCCACTCGGGCTGCTCCAGCGACCACACCTGGCCCAAGAGAGACCCGGATCACAAACCAACCAGGGCAGCACTGACCCTAAAACCACTGCGGTCCAGGCACGGGAAGCTGTCCCCCCTCTCTCTACGCTGGGCCAGCGGGCACACCACCAGTCCCCACCCTTCTGGGGGTGAAGGGAGGGGTCATTAATGCCACAATGGCCAAGCTCCCAAACAAAGCCTCGTCTCAGGGCTCCCCAAATGCACACGCCCCAGCTGCTCGCCCTGGTCTGCACGCTCTGCCTGCGGCCCAACGGCTATTCGGTTCCAGGTGAGGGACATTTAAGTGCAGGGAGGGGCGGGGCGGGGTGGCGAGGTCAATGGGAAAACAGCAAACAAAGGGAACATCTGCAGTACTTTCAACAATAAAGGTAAATCTTCGGGAAAAAAAAAGAATACTGAAGTGTTTCCCATTTGGAAGGACTTGAACTGAGAACTATCAGTTTTCACAGGGAGCGGCTCTGAGGGGCCTTTTTCTCAAGCCAGAAGGGCAGAGGGCAGCGGGGGGTCTGCAGGGCTCACCCGGGACGGCGCCCGGCGGCGTACCTGCACCAGCCCCCGCTTGTACATGGCACACAGGATGAAGAGGGAGTCGGCCGACCACTCCACGTGCTGGATCTGGTCCAGGCAGCTGTACAGCTGGAGGATCTGAAGGCTGCCCACCTCCCGGACCACCAGGCGGTACTGCACACAGGAGGCCTAGACACGGGAAAGAGGCGCTGACGTCCTGCTCCGGGGAGGGGCCTCCGCAGAGGGGCGCCCGCGTGGGGAAACCTGTGGCCTCTCTCCTCTCTGACATGTTTTCTATCTAGACCAGCCGTGGGCAAACTACGGCCCGCGGGCCGGATCCAGCCCATGTGAAATGAATAAAACTAAAAAAAAAAAGACCGGCCCCTTTTATGTGATGATGTTTACTTTGAATTTATATGAGTTCACACAAACACTCCATCCGTGCTTTTGTTCCGGCCTCCGGTCCAGTTTAAGAACCCATTGTGGCCCTCGAGTCAGAAAGTTTGCCCACCCCTGGGCTAGAAGGTTCCAGGTTTACCACCAAGTACACGACCCATTCTGAAAATGAGTCAATAAGAAAATAGAGTTGAAATATACAAACAGATGTTAAAACCGTTACATTTCAGCATAAAGTATTATTTTAACACTCTCTGCTGAAGTAATTATCTGCTCCTTTCCTATTCCTTTTATAATATGTATTTTTTCTTTTAAATATATTTCACCGATTTTCTACAGAGAGGAAGGGAGAGAGATAGAGAGCCAGAAACATCAACGAGAGAGAAACATTGATCAGCTGCCTCCTGCACACCCCCCACTGGGGATGTGCCCGCAACCCAGGTACATGCCCCTGACCAGAATCGAACCTGGGACCCTTCAGTCCACAGGCCAACGCTCTATCCACTGAGCCAAACCGGCTTCAGCATATGTATTTTTTCTTATTGATTTCAGAGAGGAAGGGAGAGGGAGAGAAAGGAACATCAATGATGACAGAGAATCATGGGTCGGCTGTCTCCTGCACGCTCCACACTGGGGATCGAGCCCACATCCACGCATGTGCCCTTGACCAGAATCGAACCTGGGACCCTTCAGTCCGCAGGCTGATGCTCTATCCACTGAGCCACACCGGCCAGGGCTTGGCCACTCCTTTCTTAAGGGAACGACAGAACTAGAAGTGAGGAGGAAAAGCACCGGAGAGGCTCTGCCGTGAGCTGCCCCCTCGCCTGCTGGTCACCTGCAGACCGCTGTAGGGTGCACAGGGTCCAGGCCTCATAGCTGTTGGTGGCAATGACCACAGAAATGACAGCTCCCCTTTGTCCTAAACCTAAGCCTGAGCCACACCAACAGGAAGTATGTGTCTTAGATTGTGCAAATGTCAGGGCGCTTCCTAAATGCCGTTCACCTACTGTGAGCCAACAGGAACTATCCCCCGTCTGCCCCCAGGTCCTGGCAGTGCTCCTGGGACCCTTGTAGCTCCCTGGGTGACAGGGGCCTCTTGTGTTCTACCAGGGGACTCGGGGAGGGGGCCTCCTGGGTGGCCCCTGAGTGAGGGCTGGTCACAAGAGAGACCAGGTCATCAGACATTTAGAATTTCCGCCCCATACCCCATCCCCTGGGGAGGGAGAAGGGCTGCAAACGCAGTGAAGGGCAGATCAGACCTGCGGGAGAGCCTCCTGGTGGGAGAACACATCACGCGGGGAGGGTGGCACCCGATCCACGGGGACAGAGCTCCTGCACCGGGCCCCTCCCACCGCGTCCTATGCCTTCCTCAGCGGGCTGGCCACCTGTGTCCGTTACCACAGCCTTTAAGGAGCTGGTGAGGAAGCCAGTGTTTCCCCGAGTCCTGTGAGCTGCTCTAGCGAATGCATCGAACCCGAGGAAGGGGTGGTGGGAACCTCCCACTGCAGCCGAGTCAGACAGAAGCTGTGGGTCACCTGGACACCTGCTACCCCCGCCTGGTGTCTGACGTGCAGTCCTGTGGGAGTCCCTTCACCTGGGATCTGAGGCTGCCTCCGAGGAGAAAGGGCAGAACTGAGTTAAGTGGCCGGACGGCCAGGCCAGCTGGTGCCACGGAAGTGCTCGGTGGGGAAAGCCCACGCGTGTGGGGACCAGAAATGATGGGACACGGGTGGTCGTGCTGACAGTAAGGAGGGCGCTTACTCCCGGTCCTGACTATAGAACTGCGGGTGTCAACACTGCTTCCTGAAAGATACAGTCCCTGTGTCCATGTCAGCACCCGTATCTAAGCAAATGCTTTCTGTCTGAGTATACTCTGCTGACTGTAGAGAACATGACAGTGTAAAAGTCAGGAACTCGTTTCTAACTGCTAATTACAGAGAACTGGTCTGTGTTTTATGAACATCCATTAAGAAAAAGAAAGCCACACGCGTTTTCCGTAGAAAAGGGAGGAGGAGCCCTAGCCGGCTTCACTCAGTGGATAGAGTGTTGGCTGCGGACTCAAGGGTTCCAGGTTCGATTCTGGTCAAGGGTACCTGCCTGGGTTTCAGGCTCGATCCCCAGTAAGGGGGCGTGCAGGAGGCAGCCAATCCATGATTCTCTCTCATCATTGATGTTTCTCTCTCTCTCTCGCTCTCTTCATGTCGCTCTGAAATCAATAAAAATATGTATTTAAAAATAAAAAGGGAGGAGGAGGGCTATTGCAGATTAGAACAAATATGTGTCACAGTGCTAACTTTTTCACGTTGTAGCTTTGAATACTGTGTCAGTTACAATGAATTCCCTAGGAGGTGGAGTATTTGTACCAACTCTTGGGAAAAATAGTATTAAATCTGTTGCAAGATATTAAAAATGGCAACATGGACCTAACCTTCGCCAGTATTTAAGATAGAGGGTTGTTTTTTTTTAAAGATTTTTAATGGGTTTTTATTTCTTTTTAGAGAGAGAGGAAGGGAGGAGAGAGAGAGACGTCAATGTGAAAAGGGAACATGGATGGGCTGCCTCCTGCACACCCCTAAGGGGAATCCAGCCCAAAACCCAGGCATGTGCCCCGACCAGGAATCGAACAGCAACCTTGCCGTGCACAAAACCACGCCAACCAACGGACCCACACTGGCCAGGGCTAAGATAGAGTTTGAAGAACAGGATTCCACTAACACGACTTTCAAGTGTCTCACAATACTCAACCAGAGTGTAAAAATCAAAGAAGTAGCAAAATTAAGCAAGGAAATATAATTTTCCTCTTTATAACTCACTGGAATTTCCATAAATGATTTAATAAAAACAAAACTAATTTGTGGGAGTAGGGGGCACTTTGAAAAATATACCCAGGTTTCTGGAGAGCCATTTAAGCTAAAGAACACGTTGCATTTTGTAGCTGAACACTATTTTCTGTAACTTTGAATGAAACCTCCGTAAAGAAGGCAACCATGGAATGTCTTCAGAGACCTGGACAAGATAAAGGGATGTTAGAAAGAGAGCCATGAGGTGCCAGTCAACAGCGGGTAAAGGGAACTAAAAACACTGTTTAGAAGGCACGGCTCTTTCTCTGAATGGCTTTCCAAAGACAACTACTTCCCAACCGCCACCTGACCCCCACCCCCCGATTCTGAGGTCACACCCTGGTCTTCCTGGCATCTTTCAAAACCTGAGCTGCTGGGGCGCACAAGAGACTTGGCTGGAAAGTGGTGGGGAGGACATTCCGTAAAAGGGAGTGTGTGGGAGGCACCTGCCCTGTGCATCGGAATTCCGACTCGGGAGACTTGGAGTGTCAAAGGCGGTACCCCTATCCTTGACCTTTCCAACAAGTCTGTGCACCTGCAGACCCGTTCGGACCCCCGGGAGTTTACTGGAATCCTTATGCTTAACCCCTGGGTGCCCTTGCCTAGAGGACAATGTAGACATCCTCCCGAGATCACTCACCCTGCTGATGGCATCTAAAGACAGGAATTCCAATGAAGGCCTAACAGGCAGGCGAGGGAGGCAGCTCTGGCCACTAGAGCCAGGGCCCCTGAGGCCTCTCCTGCACAGTCCAGCTGTGTCTGAGTGATCTGTTCCCCGTCCTCCGGGGGCTGCTGGTCGCCCCGGCCCCAGGCTTCATGCACGGGGCAGCTCACCACTCTGCACCCCTGGAAAGAACGGCTCCCGGCCCGGCGGTGGGGACAACGCTCTTTGCCGGGACACGGAACGCTAGTTAGCGGGACCAGCAAAGAGGGCCGGGAAGGGTGTCACAACAGCTGCCCCTGCCCCCTTCACGGAAGACAGATTGTGTGTTTGCTTTTTTGTGGCAAAATAACCACCAGCGGCCGCTGTCTCCTGTGTGTACAGAAAGCGCTGCTTCCATCCGCCCGCGGCAGGTGGAAACCCAGGTGCGGGAGGCGGCACCTGCCCAGGCCACCCGTCCGGGTCCCCTGCCCAAGGCTACTGCCCAGGCACCTGTCCGGGTCCCCTGCTCGCATCCCGCCCCTGTCGACTCCCAAGCTGCCTTGCTCCCCGGGCCCCGCGGCCGCCCCCGCTCCCCTATCCGGGGTCCCCACGGAGGGCCCGACCTCGGCCCGGGCCCTGCGGCCGCTCACCAGGTACTTGCCGTCCGGGGAGAACTTGCAGAGCTGGTTGGAGAGCTTGAACACCTCGGAGAAGTTCATGGCGAAGCCGCCCGCCCCGCCGGACCCCCGCGCTGCAGAGCACTCGGAGCCGCCGCAACCGCCAGCCCGCGCCCGGAAGTGACGGAGAGCGGGAAGCGCGCCACAGCCTATCAGGGCCCGGGCGCCCGCGGGGCATTGTGGGGCTTGTAGTTCGCTGTCCGGGCGCCTCCCGGCTTCTTGCGACCCGGGATTTCCGCTGTGCCTCCCTCCAGCCGGGGCAGGACACGCACTTACATTTGAATTACAGATAAACAACGAATCGTTTTTAGTAAAAATATGTTCCCCAATACCGCATGGGACGCATACTCCCTGCCTGCAGCGAGTCCCCGCCCCCCCTCGCAGCGAGCCCGAGACTCGCGCTCCGGTGCAGCTCAGATCGGGGTGAACGAATTTGACGCCTATTCCGCGAGGACAGCGAGTGGACCGCGCCCACCCTCCGCACGACGGAGCGCGCACCCGCGTGGGCGCTGGCTGTGCGGTCTTTGCTACCCACCCCGGCGCGCGTGAGCCGTGTCCTCGCGCCCACTTGGATCGTATTCCCTTCTCACCAGCTCCCCACCGAGCGCCTCCCGTGAGGCCCGCCGGCACCCCAGCGCTCGCCAGATCGCGCGCACCCAGTCCCCGCGCCTGACCCTGTTCTGTTAACCGAGGCCGCCCGAGTCCTCCCGGTACCTCCGCGCCCAGCCCAGGGGCTGCTCCCAGCGGGCGCCCCCACCCCCCAACTTCCCAGAACGAGCGGGTAGGGGATGCGTGCACCCTCCTGCTCCACGGAGCCGGCTGGCCTTCGCTCTCCCCGGCCTGTCACCCCGGGCAAGTCCTCTTGGTGCGCCCACCGCCCCGCTAACAAGTGAGCGATAGAGCGCGTGGGGGTTCGGCGCCAGGTGAGGCGCAGACCCGCGCGGCCAGAGAACCCGGCCTGGCCAGCCCCGCGGGCGCGCGGTTCCACGGGCGACACTGACGCGCGGGTCACCCTTGCCTCGGGGCTGAGGGAGAGAAGGGGCCGTCTGAGCACCAGCCGGCCGCGCACGGACCGTGCCGCCGCCCAAGGCCGCTCCAAACTCGTCCTACACGAGGCCACGGGCTCCGCAGCCCGAGGGAAACTGGGCCTCGGGCAGTTCTGAGCGCGGAGAGCAGTGCCCGGCGCGGGACCCGCGTGTTGCCGTGGACACCGGGCCCGCCTGTGCCAACAGCGCAGCAAACGGCGCCCCGGGCCGGAGGCTGTGGCCGGGGAGGGAGCAGGTGCGGGACGCGGCCGAAGCGTCTGCGTCTGCAGTTTCTCCGTAGGGGCCTGGAACACAGCCTCCGGGCTGAGGCCGCGAGTCCTGCCCAGAGGGGCCCGGCGGATCCGCAAAGCCGCGCCGGCCTGGCGTGGTCCTGACCTCGGCTCGTTGGGCGGGGGGCGCCCCCTCCTTGGCCGAGGAGCCGCTGGAGCCACCCGAGGAAAGCGGCTGCACCCAACCCCCCAGCCCGAGGACATTGGGGGGGCCTGGACCCGCACCCACGTGCCCGGCAGGACACAGCCAGTGTGGACACTCGGTGGCCGGGATGCTGCCCCTCCCCCATACGCGGCGCTTCCCCCGACGGTGGATTCCAGTCGTCCGGAGCGCGGAGGAGCCCAGCGCTACTACGAGGGAGAGGAGAGGCCGGGTGCTGGGAAGAAACGGCGTCTGGGGCAGGGAGGCGTCGGGACGCGGAGTCGGCATCCCTGCTGCCCTCCCGGGCTCCCGCGCCCTCGCCCGCGCCTCAAGCCGCTGGAGGGTTGCGTTCTCGTTTCACCAGCAGGCGGACCCGCTCCCGGCCCTGGAACAGCCTGGGGTCCCAGACTCCGCAGGGGTGACACCCGCCAAAAGGCGGCGGGAAGGCGGCGGGAAGGAGGCGGGGCGGAGTACACCGGGTCCCAACTCGGATGCGGCCAGCTGGGGGGGAGGGGGGGCGGAGCGCCGGGCACAACCAGGGCCCTGGCCCGGTCCCGCCGCTCCGCGCTTCTCCCGCCCGCCGGCCTCAGAAGGCGCTCCTGCCGCGGCCGCCCCCTCCCTGCGAGCCTCCATATAACCCGCCTCGACTGGGCCGCCGTGCGCCCTGCCTCCCCACCTCGAAGCGCGCCTGGTGGGCCTGGGAAGGAGCTACGCGCAAAGCGGGGACCAGGCCGGGCGACTCGGTACCGATGCTGGGGGCTCCGAAGGCACCAGGTAGGCAGCGCAGGGACCGGACCGGCACCCGAGGGACTTGCGCGGGGGTCGGCTCGGCTCGTCTGCGGGGTTGGAGAGCTGGGAGTTGGCGGAAAGACCCGCACAGACTGGGAGAGGGCGACATCGGGTCTTCCTCGAGGTCCCACAGGCCCCCTGGACTTGGCTCAGAGACAGGGAGCCGCCGGAGTCCAGTCCCGGAGGAGAGGCGGGTAAGGCCCCCAGTGTGGGGGCCTCTTGGGAGCAAGAGAAGCCTCGCTGGGGTTCCCGGAGGGCCTCCCCCCTACTAAGCCCTCCTCACCTTGGCCTCAAGGCCCTCCTGCTAACCCTCTCCCCCCAGCTTGGAGGGAAGGCTCAGAATGTGTTCCTGGAGAGGCGTGAAGCTCCTGCCCTCCCCCCTTCATGCTGCACCCCTGAGCTCTGTACTGATGTGGATGGAAGCCTTAGTCCCCCCGCCCCCAATCTGCACCCCTTCACTCTGTACTGATGTGATGGAAGCTTTAGCCCACCAATCCCAGGCGCTCTCCGCTACCATGACCGCTGATCTGAATCTGGGCCTTGGGTCACAAAGGAACTAGTTGGGGGCAGGCGGGGGGGTCTCCCCATGGTTCTAAGCTGGCCTGGGGTGCAGCCTGTTGCTGAGTCTGGAGTAAGGACAGGCGGGCCTGGAAGGAGACAGACCCCTCGTCCCTGCCTCTTCCCCGCCTCTCCCCCCTCCCTGCACTCCGGGCCCCCCCAGCCATGGTCCTCTCAGCCTTTAAACCCAGGGGAGGAACTATTGTTACCGTCTTGTTCAGCCTGCATTTTTGTCTGGTCCCTGAGCTGAGATGCACACGTATGCACTTGTCCACATACACAGACCGGTGACAGGCAGACCGTTGTCACCCAGCAAGGGGCCGGGACAACAGTGTGGGATTATCGTCTGACCCGAGTCCAGTTGGTCCAAATGGACAGTGGTCTGTTGGTTAAACACCTTGCTGTTTGGAGACCATCGGCACAGCCATTGGCTGGGCTGGGTTTGCTGTCATGGACCGTGTTGAGCTTTAATAATTAGCTCGGGGGGAAATGAGTCCTTTAAGCGGAAATAAAACCATCGCCCCTTTGGTGTTTCTAGAAACCCAGCCACCCGTCTGTTGATTGATTCCGTGAAATGTAAGAAAGCACCGCACTGAGAACAAAGGGCAGCCTGTTTGAAATCTGCAGCACGTGAATGTACGGGATGTGCGTGCAAGTGTAAAATAGGAGAAAGTCGGGGAGCAGAGCTGTGCCGGAGGCCTGTGCGTTGGTCAGTGGGGCCTCCAGAGGTGGCTGATAAGTAGGCCTGGCGCCCTGGCTGGGTGCCCAGTGGGTGGAGCATCGACCTGGGTCCGCCTGGGGGGCTGTCGGGAAGGTGCCTCAGGTTAGCATTTATTTATAGAGGATGCCCCACCCACATCCAAGAATGGATTTATAACATCGAACACGTGCCAACAACTCAGCTAAAACAGACAGAAAGGAGAGACCCAGGACTGGGGAGAGAGACAAACACCCGGAACCCCGTGGGTGGGGGTCCTGCCTACAGCTGGGGAAGCATTCACCGGAGACGGCCACACCCAAGGGGGACCCGGGTCCCTGGAGAGGGTGCGGGGGCGCGTGCTCCTCTGGCCTGGAGGCAGCGTCTGCTCACCGAATCCCGAATCCCGGGTGTGTTGACCACCCAGAACGGTCCTGACGGGCGTGGATACACCAGGAACTTGGGTTTGCAACAAATCAGAAGCTTTCCTCAAAGCCCTTCTGCTCGCCAGCCCCACACAGGGGAGGGCACACCTTCACCTCCCACCCGGGAGCTTCTGCAGGAATGGAGCCGGTGTGTTACGATGCGTCATTTCCTGATGCCTTAGCCCAGTGGCTCTCAACCTTCTGGCCCTTTAAATACAGTTCCTCATGTTGTGGTGACCCCCAACCACAAAATTGTTTTCGTTGCTACTTCATAACTGTAATGTTGCTACTGTTATGAATCGTCATGTAAATATCTGATATGCAGGATGGTCTTAGGGTCACGACCCACAGGTTGAGAACCACTGCTAGCCCTGGGAGGAGGCGGGGGAAGAAACCAAACAGAGAGGGCGCCTGGTCTGCAGGATGCAAACCTTATTGCCACGCCCCGTTTGATGCCCCGACGCCCCCCCCTACATGGGGCAATAATGACCTGCCCAGAGCCTCCGTGTCCTGCCCAGAACACACGCTTGCAGCCAGCAGCGTCCATGCGGTGTAACCAGAACACACATGCCTCTTTGTGAAGTTCCCTTCTCAGGTTCCTGGGGATGCGGGGATCCTTTCCCTGCGTGTGATGAGAGGAAATGGGTTCTGGGTTACATACAGGCTCCCTGTGCGCACGGAGGTTCCAGTTCAGGACAGCCCACCTGGAGGCCAGTTCCGAGGCAGGCCCAGCAGTCAGGAGCCTTCCGCTGGCCCCTCCCTGCCTGCCCTCCGGCCAGTGTGCCTGCCCCTCCCTGTCCACTCTCCGTCCAGTATCCCTGCCCCTCCCTGTCCACTCTCTGGCCAGTGTCCCTGCCCCTCCCTGTCCACTCCCTGGCCAGTGTCCCTGCCCCTCCCTGTCCACTCCCTGGCCAGTGTCCCTGCCCCTCCCTGTCTACTCTCTGTCCAGTGTGCCACTGCAGAGCAGACGTTCGCTGGTCAAAAAGGAATTCTTTTGCCTTGGACTGTGTGCTCAGTGGTTAGAGTGTCGGCCAGAGCACTGAAGGGTCGAGGGTTTGATTCCCGGTCCAGGGTAGGTACCTGGGTTGCAGGTTCAATCCCAGGCCCTCAGTCAGGGCATGTGGGTGAGGCAACCAATTGACATGTCTCTCTCACCCAGATGTTTCTCTCTGTCTCTCCCTCTCCCTTCCATTCACTTCAAAAATCAATGGAGAAATATCCTCGGGTGAGGATTAATAACAACAACAAAAACAGTGCTTTCTTTTCCTGGATATGCTCCTCAAACCAGAGACCAAAGAGAAAAGAAATCAGTCCAACGACTGTCCATTGAACACGTGTGTCGCCGACACCCGTCAGTGGCGGCTGGGAGCTGGGATGTAGCTGAGCAGGTCTTCCCCCTGCAGCCCTCCCAAGGGTGATGCCGTGGGCGTACCCACACGTACAGTGGGAGGCCGAGACTCCACGGGGGACACGCGTGCCCCACGGGGGACACACTGTGCAAGGAGCACAGCCCGGACTCGGAGCTGCTGGCCCTGCCCCTGGGTGGTGTGAACACGACACAAAGCCCCCGACCCCCCAGTGCAGGGAACACCCGTGTTGGGAGCCCCTCGGAGACCATCTGAGCCAGAAGTATAGGACTCCGGGTGCTATGCACTCGAGTGGGGGAAATGCCATTGTTATTTGCATTAAACTTCAAATAAATGTCAGCATTGCCTCCCATTAGAAATGCAGGCGCCAAACCACCCTCCTGCTCATCATACCTGGAGCTTTCTTTCTTTAAAAAAAATAAATAAATAAATAAATATATTTCTATTGATGTCAGAGAGGAAGGGAGAGGGAGAGAGAGAGAAACATCAATGATGAGAGAGAATCATGGATCAGCTGCCTCCTGCACGCCCACAATGGGGATCGAGCCAGCAGCCCGGGCATGTGCCCTGGCTGAGAATCAAATGGTGACCTCCTGGTTCAACCACTGAGCCACGCCGGCCGGGCCCAGGGCCTGCTTTCCGGTGGAATCCCCGGCAGCTGCTCCTGTGCGAGGCGGGTGCCGCTGAAACCTCACAGCTCCATTCCTGCTGGTCACCAGCCGGATGGGGGTCTCAGAGCTGCTCCCAGCCCTCTCGGAATGAGAGACTCAGGAAGCGACGCCCGGCCCCCTCGCAAGCCGGCCTTCTCGGTGTCATGGTGACAGGGTGTCCTGGGGCCGCCCTAACGAAGGACCCCAGAGGCAGGGGCTGTGGGGCTGTAGGGCATCGCCGAGAGCGGAAGGGAGGGAGGAGAACCCCGGGGAGAGGCCAGGCATCAGAGCACTGATGGCGACAGAGAGAAGGGGTGGCGAGGAGGACACGGGAGGCCGGTCTCAGGCCGTGGAGGGGACGTGCGTGTGGTCAGGACAGGTCTGTGGTTGGAGACTCCGTGGGCCTGGGATGGAATCCGATTTTCCCCAGACCCAGCCTGCGGTGGGGAGGGGCGGGGGCACTAGGGACACGCAGGGGGTGGCACTCCCGGCCCTGCCCACCCCTGCCCTCTGCCCTTCACGTTCAGGTGCAGGGCTAATGACAGGCTTTTATGGGTGCCACTTCTTCTCCTTCCTCCTCCTCCTCCTCCTCCTCCTCCTCCTCCTCCTCCTCCTCCTTCGTTGTTGCTATTCATCCCCAGAGGATATTTCCCATTGATATTTAGAGAGAGGGAGAGAGAGAGGGGAAGACAGAGAGAAACATCGATGTGAGAGAAGCATATTGACTGGTTGCCTCCGGCAAGAGCCCTGACCAGGGCCCGGGCTGGGGGGAAGCCTGCAACCCAAGTACATGCCCTTGACTGGAATCAAACCCGGGACCCTTTGGTCCATAGGCCGACGCTCTATCCGCTGAGCCACACCGGCTAGGGCCATGGGTCCCTCTTCTGATGGACTTGGGGTCGACCTGTGTGTCTGGGAGCTCACTCCCACTCACAGGGAGACACAGGCCATGTGACTATGCCGGAAGCACAGAGGATGTGACCAAGGGTGCAGGGTCCGGCTGGCTGTCCCTGCCCGCTGCCCCTGGGGCAGAGCGCGCGGCTCCGGGGGCTCTGGCTGGTGGGCTAGGTCCGACTCCCTGGCCAAGTCCCCATCTCTTCCCCTGTGGGGCGGGGGGGGGGGGGGCACGGCTT
>JAWPEG010064501.1:1962512-1990312 GCA_035771395.1 Myotis vivesi
CCCCCGCGCGCCCCCCCCGCCCCCCCACGGCTTCTCCTCCTGGGAGTAGCCCTTGGGGTCACACCTGACAACCCCGAGGGCAGACTCATGGGGCCCAGAAAGGCTGGTCCAGCCCCCTTTCCCACCAGGCAGGGCATCGCCAATGCCACCTCCCACCAGCCAAGGTGCCTGTGACCTGCTCCAAGGACCCATCCTTGGCGGCCCCATCCGGTGCCAGATGGTGAATCGCCCCAGAGACTGGAGCGGGAGGTTCAGGGAGGAGACTGGGGCGCTAATTGCTCACCTGCTGCCAGGCCCTGGGGGGCAGGTATCGGGGGAAGCCTCTGGCTAATTGAACAGTGGCTGCTCCTGGGGTGAGGGGAGCCTGGGCTGCCCCTCCCACCTCCACCCACTTCCTGGGACTTGGAGGTGACACCCGGGCTGTGTTCTCTCTTGGGCTGAAACACACGAGCAACACCTGGGGGTTGTCTGTCGCAGCCTCCTGGCCTCAGGCCTCCCCTGGGCGGTGCCCACCTGTTGACAGAGGCTGCGCAGACTCACCCTCAGGCCCTGCCCTTCCTGCAGTGATGGGGAGGGGTGGCTTGAAGGGTCTCGGCGGCCACAGAGAGGGTCTCATTTCTGTAGAGGAGGCGGCAGCCCCAGCTGCCCTCGGGGCTCCAGGAGGGACCCGTGTGTCCAGGCAGGTCCATCGTCCTGCTTCCCGGGCTGCCTGTCACTGTGCCCCTTGGTTGCTGACGGGGTCACCTCCAAGTTCAGCAGCTGGAAGGGGGGCTGCTGTTAGCGGGTAACTGGAAGGAGGGCCGCCCGGGTCTTTCACAAGCTGTGGCGAGTGTGTGTGGCTGTGGCTGTGACTGGATGGCGGCCGCCACTTTTCCTCTCCATCTGCTTCCCGCCTCACCTTCCCGCCTCCAGCAAGGCCTGTGGTCCGTCCCCTGTGGGTTTCCCTCGGGAGGAGGGCGTGCTCCGACCTGCCCCGGCTTCGCTTCTGACCAGGGACTCCGCCTGTCTAATGACTCGCAGTAAAGAGGGAGGCGATGCCAGTTGGGAGCGCCACCCGAGCTCTCGGGACGGAGCTGCGAATGGACGAAGCAGGATGGTGTGGGAGCTAATTGGATTAACACGGAGAGAATGGATTCTGGTCCAAACAGCATCGTTCCCGGAGTGCGGCCTCATGGCCATCGCCCTGTGTGGTTTTTTTTTCATCTTCATCGGAGGATATTTTTCCATGAGTTTTCAGAGAGTGGAAGAGAGAGGGGAAGACAGAGAGAAATATGGATATGAGAGAAGCACATCGATGGGTTGCCTCCTGCACGAGCCAGACCAGGGCCCAGGCGGGGAGGCGCCTGCAACCGCGGTATGTGCCCTTGACCGCAGTACATGTCCTTGACCGGAATCCAACCCGGAACCCTTTGGTCTGCAGGCCGATCTCTATCCACTGAGCCACACCTGTCAGGGCCCATGTGAGTATTGAAAGCATTAGTCCGAGAAGGAGCCAGGCTTCTCCAGGAAACGAGCAGGAAGCCGTGTATGCAAGGCGCCTTTGAACCCGAAGGCTCCGCTGAGCTGAGCGAACACTGTGTGACACGGAGTTCAGGACCGTCCGCCTGGGGTCGCCGGGAGGGAGCCTCAGACCCCCAAGTCCCCGACGGGACCCCCGCTCTGTGGTTGAAACTTCCATTGTGTTTATCTCGGACAAACCCACTCTCCTCAGACTTGACGGCAGTGGGGCTTCTGGGGGAGGGAGCCGGTGTCTGGGGCTGATGGCGGTGACACCTGCCTTGCTCTGTCTGAACCTTTTGAAATTTGTGCCGGTCAATGACTTCCCATTGACAAAAACCTACGGTGGTGGCCGCCCGGCGGGGCTCAGTGGTTGAGCGTCGACCTATGAACCAGAAGGTCAGGGTTCGATACCCAGTCAGGGCTCATGCCCAGGTTGCGGGCTCCATCCCCAGTGTGGGATGTGCAGGAGGCAGCTGATCCATGGGTCTCTCTCATCATTGATGTTTCTCTCTCTTTCTCTCTTTCCCTCTTTAAAATAAATAAAAAATATATTTTTTTAAAAATCCACAGTGGTGCCCTAGCTGGTATGGCTCAGTGGATAGAGTGTGGGCCAAAGGGTCCCAGGTTCGATTCCGGTCAAGGGCATGTACCTCGGTTGCAGGGCCCTCCTCGTCCCGGGCCCTGGTCAGGGCGTGTGCAGGAGGCAACCAATCGCTGTATCTCTCTCACATCGATGTTTCTCTGTCTCTCCGCCGACCCCTTCCACTCTCCCTAAAAATCAATGGGAAAATACCCTCCAGTGAGGATTAACAAGCTCACACAAAACCCACAGTGAGAAGAGGAGACAGGCTCAGGGAGGGCGGCCGACCGAGGAACCAGCCAGGAGCGGGTGCAAATCCACCCCCGGTCTGCCACTGTCCGTGGGCTCGGTTCACCAGCGGAGGTGAACCGGCTTCCTGGGGAGGGGATGGAGCAGCAGGGCGCCGGGCACGCGTGGTCCAGGGTTGCCACCCGAGGCCGTCGTCTGGGCTGGCGTCTCGGAGCTCGGCCTGGGGTCTCTCTTCGGGCTCATGAGGTGTCGATGGGGCCTTTCGAACTGGAGTGCCCCTCCCCCCTCATGACCCACACTGACCATCGGCCCACCACCCCTGTCTCATGCCCGGGTGGTTGGGAATTCAGGTTTTTAAAAATTATTTTTAAAAAGTGCCTGGCCGGTTTGACTCAGCATGGGCCCTCCGACAGAAGGGTCCCGGGTTTGCTTCCCGTCAAGGGCACAGACCTCGGTTGCAGGCTCCACCCCTGGCCCTAGTCTGGGCCCATCTGAGACACAACCAGTCAATGTCTCTCTCTCTCTCTCTCACATCGCTGTTCCTCTCTCTCCCTCCTTTCCACTCTCTCTAAAAACCAATGGAAAAATACCCCCAGGTGAGGATTAACACAAAAGGAACTAGCTTAGTCCCAGAATCCTGTATTTTATAGCACCCCGAGGGCTCTGATAGAAACACCCCATACTAAGCTCGCCCCACCCCCCACTGGTCTTTGCGTGAAAAGGGCCACAGGACCATGAAGAGCCCAGGAAGGACCCGCTCTTGGCTTTCTGAGCCTTTCAGGTTTCAGGTTTCAGAAAAGGGAGGCGGAGCTGAGCTAAGGAGCTTTCACTCAGGACTCAGCTCGCAGCTCGTCCATCATCCATCATCGCTCCTCATTGAGCACCTGCAGTTTACCTGCCCGTTCTGGGGGCGCGTGCTGGGGGCTCGGGGCCATCAGCCTCCCCCTTCAGTGGCCTCAGGGCCAGGCAGTGAGTGGGGGCAGGGCTCCCAGAGGGCAAGGCTCCTCCGATGGCTGGAGCAAGAGGGCACCCAGAGCACCCTTTGCTCGGGGCCGGGGTGGGGCCTTGGGAAACCCTGTTCAGAGGCAGCCCACTTGGGCTGAGGTACGCACCAGAGGCATGCTGGGAGTGGTCAATGTTAGGCCAAAGGGGTGCTCAGGAGACCCAGGTCGTCTGGCAATACCCGAAGTGTGTTCAGTGGGCGGAAGCAGCTGCACTGTTTCATAACTGTGGGTGGTGGGAGTGTTGTAAATGTTTCCCTGCACGTCCCGCGTGGTTCAGGGCTCAGGATCTGGAAGAGGAGCCGCACACAAATGAAAGAGAAAAGACGAGATAATTTGGGAATATGGGGGGGGGGGGCGGGTAAGTCCAACTCAGGAGGAAGGACTTCCACTGGTGCTCAGGCCGCACCAACCATTTTATAGTCAGAGGTAAACAATGCAGTGGTTACCATTGTTACAGTTCTCGTGAGTTTCACTTGTCTTGATCACAGTTACACTTCCGCTACTTCCCTCAGCCCATGAGCTGCCCCGATAAGATCTAGGGAGTGTTATAAGGTCGAGCCTAATTATGCTAAGAGGACTGTGCCCTCTAAGCTGGGACTTGTTTGTGACTTTGCCAACCGGTCAGTCTGAGGCTCAACCCTATATCGGCTCCCCCCAGGGGAAAGCTACCCAGCGCCGGTGCCCTGCCTCCTCATCTGTGAAATGGGGAGAAGCGTTTCTCGAGGGGGGCATGGCCACATGATGGGTGTGGGAGGAGGAGCTGAAAATAGTGCCTGATGTTGGTGGAGGGGGGAGGGTATGAACGATGCGCTATGTCGGTGGAGCTGTCTTTCAGGGACTCATCATGGTTATTGGGGGGCTGCTGGTAAATGCCAGGAGTGGGGAGAGCAGAGACGGGGGGTCTGTGACAGTGAGAGGTGCGATGGCTCCCCTGCCCCCGCCCCCTTCCCCTGCCCTTGGCTGTGAGCCAGGAAGACCTCTGACCTCCAAGAGGCGAGCCCTGAGCCACTGGCAGGAATGGGGCCCCCCCGGAGCCCCTCAGCCTCTTAGTGCGTCTCGTCCCCAGGCCCGCGGCGGCACCCCTCGGCCTGCACCCCAGCGGGAAGCAGGGCTTCTGCTGAGAGGCCCAGGGGGCCGCCAGGGACCCGCACAGATGGCTCACAGGAAGTGTCTTTGTCAAAGGACTCGTGGCAGCAGAACTGTGGCTCCCCCGGCACCCGCGTCCTGCTCTGTGACTAGCACGGGGGCCGTACACAAGGGACATGCTAGGTCAGGGGTCCCGAGATGGACGATGAGCTGAGGGTGTCAGGGTGGGGCCCGGCGCCTTCATGGAGGTCCTTACGAGAGGAGGCGGGGAGTCCGGGGCAGGGGCAGAGGGTGCACTTGGAACGGGGAGGGAGGGGGAGGGAGGGTCCCGGGCCAGGGGTGCTCAGATGCTGGGAAAGGCGGGGAAACGGTGCCCGGAGCCCCACGCTGCCCCGCCCACCCGTGGGACTCACTTGGGACTCTGCCCGCAGTGAGTGAGAGGACCCAGGTGTGTTCTTTACATCACTGACCCCAGCCATTGTGACGGCAGCAGGAGGGACCTGGATAAGGTGGTCACTACCACCAGCCCCCCAGCCCTCGTCCTGCCAAGGCCTCACCTGAGCCACGCAGCACCTCCCGTCTGGAGCCAGGTGCCCGGGGAGAGCGCCCAGCCCCTGTCTCACCGGCGGAGGGTGTGCGAGGGAACCCGGCCACCTCCTGTCAAGTGCCCCGCCCGGAGCCGTGGCCATTGTCACTTGGTGTCGCTGCTCTTGGGCCAGAGGTCCAGCTGGGACCAGCAGGGTCTGTCATCCTTGGTCTTAGAGCTGATCCAGCCCCCCAGCTACCAGCCTCTGAGCTCGGGCCTTCCTCTGGTGGTGGGGGGGGGGGGGGTGCCAGGAGGTCACCCTACAGGATGTGCCCATTCAGCTTGGGATGGGCGGTGGTCCTCCCGGGGGCTTCGCACATCTGTGTGGGGCCCGCAGCTGCCACCTGACCTTTTCGCCAGGAGCAGCCCTGATGGAGCCCCCCTCCCAGGGAACAGCACAGGCGAACCTGCCCGGGCTGCCCCGGCCGTCAGGGTGAGAGCACCGGCACCCACCAGCTTCCAGGGGCTGTGCAGGCCATGGGGTGCTGCCGTGGGATGCTGCTGTGGGGTGCAGGCTGTGGGGTGGAGGCCGTGGGGTTAAGGCCATGGGATACAGGCTGTGGGGTGCAGGCCGTGGGGTGCCGCCATGGGATACAGGCCATGGGGTGCAGGCCATGAGGTACAGGCCATAGGGTGCAGGCCATAGGGTACAGGCAATTGGGTGCAGGCTGTGGGGTGCTGCCATGAGGTACAGGCCATGGGGTGCTGCCATGAGGTGCAGGCCATGGGGTGCAGGCCGTGGGGTGCAGGCCATGGGGTGCAGGCCGTGGGGTGAAGGCCATGGGGTGCAGACCGTGGGGTTCAGGCCATGAGGTGCAGGCCGTGGGGTGCAGGCCGTGGGGTGCAGGCCATGGGGTGCAGGCCGTAGGGCCTGGGGACGAGATGCCCAGCCATGTGCATGTGGGCACATGTGTGCCGTGCAAGCCTGTGTGCACATGCTCATGTGTGCGCACGTGCATGTGCATGTGTGCGTGTTCGTGTTGGTGGGACAAGGACAGTTACATGTCAGCAGTTTCCTGGGAGAATGGAGGGTGAGCATTGACTAGGCGAGGCTCCGTTGCCAGGAGCCCTCCTGCCGGGTGACAGGCGACATGGGACCACCTGGGGAACGTGCCTGGGCTGAGGGCGTTGGAGTTGGGGGTGGAGACAGATGCATGGGACGGGGTCATCGCACCTTCTCTCCTCCTGAGTGTTTGGAAATCTCTGGAGTGAGGAGCCGAAGAAAGCATGCAAACCCGGAGGGGGTGGGCCACGGCCCCAACGCCAGCTCCCCTGCCTCCAGCTCGGCTCCCACAGGCAGGGGCACCACGCGGAGG
Source organism: Myotis vivesi (assembly GCA_035771395.1). Taxonomy (NCBI): domain Eukaryota; kingdom Metazoa; phylum Chordata; class Mammalia; order Chiroptera; family Vespertilionidae; genus Myotis; species Myotis vivesi. The sequence goes on from JAWPEG010064501.1 coordinate 1,968,834, forward strand.
GCATGGCGTCCACAGCCCCGGGCACAGCCTGCCGCCAGTCCCAGGCTCCAGGCCATGCTCCGCCCCGGCCTGCCCCAGACTCCAGGCCGGCCACGGCCACACGGCTCCAATGTCATCACCTAGGCTACCGGGACGCTGCCCCGCTGCGGCCTGCCCAGCCACAAGCAAGTGGCGGCGGGCCTGCCAGCACCTGCACGACCCTCTGCGCCTGGGCCCGCCAAGGTAGGCTCGGGTTCGGCCCGGCCCCCCTCTCTCAGGCACAGGCTGAGGTCTGGTAGCCACCCCGCCTGGGCCACCCAGAGGACAGAGCCCTCTCCACATGGCCTGCCATCTGGTACCCCTGACAGGGTGCCCTGGGCCAGGGGTGGCAGATGGGCAGGTGGGGGGGCTGTGGCAGTGAGTCCCCTCATGGGGGGGCCAGCCCCTTCTTCGTGTCACTTTGGGGAACCACCTGCCCCCATGGGGGGCTGAAGGGCATCCTGCACAGTCCTGGGCTGGGTACCAAGTGGGTGGGGGCAGAGCGGCCCGCGGGCCCACCCGGAGCTCTCGCTACTTCCTGCCCAGCAGTGACGGAACGATGCCCAGGCCAACAGGTCCAGGGGTTCACCCGGCTGGGGCCCACTCCTTCCAGTGCCGTCCTGCTTATGTGCAGGACTCCCATGGCATGGGGCATGTGCTGTGAGGGAGGCAGGGGTGCATGTGTGCGTGCGTGTGTGTGCGTGTCTGTGCACATGGATGGTGAGAAGGATGGAGGGGAAACCGCGTGTCTGGGCTGCGGCCCTGCCGATGCCGCTGGAGGAACGGAGGGTGAGCAATTGACCGAGAAATGACTGATCTCAGATATGCAAATGGCCCGGCCGACACAGGGCAGCCACGCTTGGCGCTGCTGATGTGCCCAGGAATCCCGCCAGGTGCTTCGGCCTAGAGCAGAGGTTCTCAACCTGTGGGTGGCGACCCTTTTGGCAGTCGAATGACCCTTTCACAGGGGTCGCCTAAGACCATGCTGCATATCGAATATTTACATGACGATTCATAACAGTAGCAACATTACAATTATGAAGTAGCAACGAAAATAATTGTATGGTTCGGTCACAATATGAGGAACTGTATTTAAAGGGCCAGAAGGTTGAGAACCACTGGCCTAGTCCAGTGGTCAGCAAACTCATTAGTCAACAGAGCCAAATATCAACAGTACTTCTTCAAAATAGACTCGCCCATAGGACGGGCCATGTGAGGCTGGGACGGCCCTGGTGGGGTTGAAACGGCCCCCGTGAGGTTGAGGTGGCCCCTGTGAGGCTGAAACGGCCCCCGTGAGGCTGGGACGGCCCCTGGGAAGCTGAGAAAAATACCACATGATCTCACTCATTTATGGATAATAAGGACGATTATAGAATGATGAAGAAAAATGGATACAGAGGCAGAGCAGCATTGAGCAGACTGTCAAACTACAGAGGGAACCCTGGGGAGGGTTGGGGGGGCGGGTAGGAGATCAACCGAAGGACTTGTGTGCATGCATATGAGAATAACTAATGGACACAAGACACTGGGGGGTGGGGGAGGCCGGGGANCCCCCCCCCCCCCCCCCCCCCCCCCCCCCCCCCCCCCCCCGCCCAGGGAAAGGAGACATGTGTAATACTCTTTGTAATACTTTAAGAAATAAAAATAAAAAAGTAGACCGGCCCAGGCCGAAAACCGACTTCTGCACATGGGCCACAAAGTTTCAATCGCACTGTACTAGTACGCCCGCACATGGTATTTTGTGGAAGAGCCACACTCAAGGGGCCAAAGAGCCGCATGTGGCTCGCAAGCCGCGGTTTGCCGACCCCAGTCCTAGAGCAGCGCTGTGTGGTCGGTGTGCCTTCCCCCTTCCACAGAGGAGAGTCAGGGCCCCGACACACACACAGCGGCTGGGGGGCAGCCGGTGCCCCAGCCCGGGGCTGGTTGGAGGCCTTAACCAACGCGAATCAACTTGGAAGGGGTCCGAGGACGGATACATGTCCTCATCCCTCTGCCCCCCCACATCCCAGCACCATCCTCTGGGCCCATGTTCCCTCTGTCACCCGCACCCGCCAAGGCCGCCTCCTCGGCTCACAGGCCCACGATGTGGCCATGGGGTGACCTCCGTGAAAACCCCTCTGTGTCTCTCCGGGAGCCAAGCCCCCAGCGGGCTCCCTGTGGCCCACGGATTCAGAGCCCGACCTTAGCTGAGACCTTGGTGGGTCTGGGCCCTGCTAACCTCCTCCCCCACCCCCGCCCCGCACGCTTCCTGCCGCCCCTCAGCTGCCGGCTGTCCGAGCTTCTATGAGAACAGCAGGCGATGGGGCCCCGCTGTGCCTTCCTCCTTGGCTGACGTGGAGGGTTGGTGTCAATAAATGAGCCCGGCCGGCGGGGCTCAGTGTTTGAGGGTCAACTTATGAACCTGGAGGTCACGGTTTGATTCCCACAGGCCTGCGTTGTGGGCTCGATCCCCAGTGTGAGGCGTGCAGGAGGCAGCCGATCCATGATTCTCTCTCATCATTGATGTTTCTCTCTCTCTCTCTCCCTTCCTCTCTGAAATCAATAAAAATATTTTTAAAATAAATAAATTCGCAGGGCTCTCGGCTGGGGCTGGCACAGAGGGGTTGCAGGAGATTCTGGGGGTGTTATCAGGAAGGCCATCCCAGGGCTGGGGCAGAGGCAGGGGCGGGTCCCCTCGGCAGCAGGGCCCAGGGAGAGGGTGTGGGCGGGCCATGCTCCGAACCCGTGATGGATACTCTTAGAGTGAGTGAGGGTCATGGCAGCTGGGAGCAAGTCATGCCAGATGCCGGCTGACTTCAGGGCGAGAAAGAAAGGTGACTCAGGAGCGGGCTTGAGCATGGGGTCAGTCTGGGCCCCATGGCCTGGGAGGGAGCCGCCTCGGAACCCGTGGGGGGCTCAGGGGCTCAGTGAGTCCCGGGCTCCAAGGCGAGGAGCCCAGAGCGTGGAGGTGAGGGGCCTGTGCAGGGGGGACACCTGTGAGTGGGGTGCTCCTCTCCAGGGATGTGAGGTGTTCCAAGGACCATGGCCAGGTGGAGCCGTGGTTGGGGGCGGCCACACGGGGCACAGGGGAGGAAGCACGCACGCTCACTGGGCAAGAGAAGGCCAGAGCAGAGCCGGCCCCTCCCATGGTGGACGCCGGCTGGTAGAAGGGTGCCTGACCCCTGAGCAGACAGAGGGCCGGGTGGGGCATCGAGGAGGCAGACGGGGAGGGCAGGATACCCGGCAGCCAGGTGGGCAGGCAGGTGGTGTCTGGTCAGGGTGGCTCCTCCAGCAAAGGCAACAGTTTGTTCCATGGGGCCTATGCCTGTCACCCACACACACAGGCACCGCCCGGCCTCCTGCTGTGCCAGCCCCTCGGGCCCTGGGGATGTGGGTGACCGAGCCCGCAGGGAACTGACTCCCGGTGGAGGGAGACGGCAGGAAGCAGGGTCTGTCTGGGGCGGAAGGGGCTCCCCAGGGTTTGTCCTGCCACGTGTGCTGGTCCCACGCAGGTGCCTGTGCTGGGGCAGCGCCCTGCAAAGGAGTGGAGACGGCATGGGTGCAGCGGGTGTCGGCGATGGGGGACCCTGGGGGCGTCATGGGCAGGAAATGCAATGCTGGCTTCGGTCAGAGGCACAGGCCCCAGGGTGAGGCGGATCTGCCAAGTCTGTGCCGTGGGGACATCAGGGGAGGCAGGAGCAGGGACACCCACTGAGAGGCTGTGGCAGACATGGGAGCAGAGAGGGGCTGGGACGGGGTGGCCTGTGGGTGGGAGCCGGGGCTCAGGAGCTCTGTGGGGGGCAGGGGGAGGAGGACGGGGAGGTGGGGAGCCTAGGGTGTACCAAGCTGCTGTCCACTCCTCTGCCCCCCCCGGCCCCCCGCCCCCCGCCGCCGGGGCGGGCCGGGCGGGCCCCCGCCNTGGGGGTGGGGGGGAGCCTAGGGTGTACCAAGCTGCTGTCCACTCCTCTGCCCCCCCAGGCCACCCTCCCCCCGCATCATGTAATCATGTTCTGCCAGCCCCACCGCCTCCTTAGAGTGCGATCTCCCCAGGTGCCTCCTGCCTCAGGCCCTGCCCTGCCCTGCCCCCACCCACCTTCGGCGACGGCGCCATGGGGCCCTGGGTGCTGGGTTCTGGTTCACTGGGCGGAACCTCTGATCCTCGGCGGGGCCCAGCCAGCCAAGCACCTCCGGAGCAGGGCCCTTGGCGCTCCCAGAGTCCCCAGGGGTTTGCTCCACAGTTTTTTTCTAGATGGGCATGGAGGTCTCGTGGGCGCTAGAAACGTTTTTGGCAACTGGGGAGTACGCACGCCCGGAAAACCGCAGCGCCTTCCGGTGCAGCAGCTATTTTCCACTTGCAGCCGAGTCCACTGGGAGACAAGTCCCTTGAGACACGGCGGCCGGGGGTTTGGAGGTAAGAGATGGGGTCGGGGTGAGAGTCGGGGTCGGGGTGGGAGGCTGGCAGAAGGAGTTGCAATGAGGCTGGGACCCTGGGACCACTCCTATCTGCCCCCCGGTGGGCCCTGGCCCAGGAGGGAGAGGCAGCTGGGCTGGGCACCTGCGGCAGGGTCAGTGGTAACAGTGGGCCCTGCTCGGGCAGGAGGCTGCACTGGTCTCTTGTCGCCTGGGCTTGGTCTCCTCTGGGGCCGGGTGCGGGGGAGCAGGGCACCCTCTCAGGGTGCCAGAGGCCACAGCCACATCTTCAAACCCGGCCCCTCAGGGCCTGGGGTCCGGCCAGTCCTGGGTAGCCCTGGCCCCGGGCTCCACTCACCCACTCCCACCCCCGCCTGCGGGACAGAGGCCTGCCCCGCACTGGCTGCCGTGCCCACATGGCCGGGTGCAGGCAGGAGGGGCGGGCTAAGGGGGGGCTGCCCCGGCTTCCTGCCCGAGGAGGGGGGCCTCCTGGCCTTTTCAATCAGGGACCCAGGCCCAGCCCTGCCCGGGGCTAGAGCCACCGGTTCTAGGGCAGCTGGGGCAGCCGAGGCCTCTCAGTGCCCAGGGTCCCGGCGGCGGCTCGGAGCACCCTGATGCAATTGGGGGAGATGGCCGCTGCACCGGGGCACCCCACCTGGCCACCCAACTAGGGGCTTCTGGGTACTGGGACATCCTGCAGGCCCCTCGAGGCAGGACCATGGGGGTGGGAAGGGGCCGAGGAGGGCGCGGGTCTCCCCGAGATGGCTTCCCTCCCCCTCAGCTTCCAGGCTGCCTGGGCTGCTGAGCTCAGAGTAAAACAAAGGACCTGCAGCGGCCGGTTTGGGGGTTTGGGGCCGGGGTGGAGATTTTTGGGGTCTTTTCTCTGATGAACTGAACCGAGCTGCCCTCCCTGAAAGCTGGGGTCCTAGGGGAGTGTGGGCAGCCGGAGCCCCTGCCACTGAGGGCAGAGGCCGATCCGGCAGAGCAGGTGCGAGGCCATCCGCTTGGCCGGGTGTCTCCTTGGGGCCCTGGGCGGGGACAGGCAGAGGGGGCCGGGAAGCAGGAAGCCATGGGGTCCTGCCCACCCCCTGGGACACAGCGGAAGGTGGTGGTGATGGAGCAGGCCTGACTCAGTCAGGGGGGAGAGTGGCTTCCTCCAGGAGGCTTGCAAGAGGGGGTGGGGAGGGTGTGGTCTCCCCTCAGAGCACATGTGTCAGGAGGAAGCGCTGAGCAGTGACTCTGGGAACTGGGGCTCCGTGCTGGGCAGCTCTGCTTGAGCTCGGGGCCCTGGGTGCGGGCTGAGCTCCAGGACAGCCCTGAGTCACAGAGATGCTGGGAATTGCTTGGGGTGAAGCAGGGAGTGAAAGGCAGAAGCGCCAGGTGTCCCTGTCTGGTCTGGGCTCTCACTTTCCCTCCTGGCTGTCCTGGCGGGGCAGGTGCAGGGGCAGGTGCAGGGGCAGGTGCAGGGCTGGGCCTGGGGGCCTGGGAGGCCCAGCTGCTCGGCCTGGCCTGGCGGGATGATCCCAGGCCCTGGGGACCTGCTTCTGGTGCTGAGGCTGCCCCTGCGGCACCCGGCTCTTGTTTTGTGTATATATATATGTTTTTTTATAGAAATGAGTACTTATTTTTTAAAATATATTTTATTGATTTTCTACAGAAAGGAAGGGAGAAGGATAGAGACTTAGAAACATGGGTGAGAGAGAAACATCAATCAGCTGCCTCCTGCACACTCCCTACTGGGGATGTATGTGCCTGCAACCAAGGTACATGCCCTTGACCGGAATCGAACCTGGGACTCTTCAGTCCGCAGGCTGACGCTCTATCCACTGAGCCAAACCAGTTAGGGTTGTTTTGTATATTTTTATTGATTTCAGAGAGGAAGGGAGAGGGAGAGAGAAAGAGAGGGAGAGAAACATCAGTGATGAGAGAGAATCATGGACCGACTGCCTCCTGCAGGCCCCACACTGGGGATCAAGCTCACAACCCAGGCAGGGCCCCGACCTGGAATCGAATCCTGACCTCCTGGTTTGTAGGTCAAAGCTCACCCACTGAGCCCCGCCGGCCCAGCCCCAGGCTCTCGCTGTTTGAAATTAAAAGCGTGTTTTTCCTGTGGTGGAAGTCACATCATCTGACATGAACCCTTTTCGGGTGACCCAGTCAGTGACATGCAGCACCTTCACCGTGCTGTCCAGCCACCACCTCGGTCCAGTTCCAGAACATTCTCATCCACCCACAGGAGACTCCACACCCATGAGCAGTCACTCCCCATCTCTCTGTCCCCCAGCACCCCCGCAGCCACCAGGCCCCTCCCGTGCCCGGGGCTGTGCCCGCCCTGGACACTCCAGTTGGCGGAGGCCAGGCCAGGCGGCAGTGGGTGTCTGGCTCCTCTCACTGAGCAGCACCTACCGTGCTTCGTCCCCCTTTGTGGCCGAGCAATCGTCCGCAGTGTGGATCCACCGCAACCTGGTGACCCACCCGTCGGCTGGTGCACGCTTGGGCTGTTCCGGATTATTCTGAACAGTGGGACCAGGATGGGAGGTGGGATGCAGGGTCCATGCACTGTGTGACGTTCCCTAAGTTGTTTTCCATCTCTGGACTTAGAGGGTCCATTGGCAAGATGCAGGGGCTAAACCAGAGGGTCCGGGCCAGTCAGGTCTCCTGCGGGCACACCCTGCCCACACCCGGAGGCTGTGCTAATTCCTGTGCACCCCAAAAGGGCTGGCCTGGGGAATGGGTCCTCCTGCCCAGCCTCCCAAGCCCCCCAATCCGGATCACCCAGTGGCCTGCTCCCTGACCCCCCCAAAGCCCCCCGCTCAGTCCCCCTGGATCCAGGTCAGCTCAGTCCAGCAGGAGGTGTGCCAGTGATGCCAGCTCCTTGTCAAAACCCTGTGGGTGGTCAGCTGAAGGGCTGTTGGCTTGGGAGGTGGACATGGCTGAGTTAATCTCCAACCCTGAGAAAACCGGTGGCTGTTCCTGCGCTCCAGCTCCAGCTGTGCTGTGTGACCCCCGTAGGTCACTCATCCTCTCTGAGCCTGCAGGAGAGTGAGCTTGTGGCCGGCACTTTCTGAGCTTCGTGTCCCAGGCCGGCCGTCCTCACCGAGCCCCGTCTTAGTTCCCAGGCCTCCCTGCCCCATGCCCTGCCTGGTCCCGGGGTGAGCTCAGGGCTGTGCCCCTGCTCCTGGGACTCCCTGCCCAGCACCTGGCAGCCCTTGGGGCGAGCCACAGCCTCCACCAGCGCCTGCCTGCGTGGGGACACAGTGACAGGGTTCAGGGCTCTGTTCCTCTCCCGGTGGCTCCGGGCAGGTCCGGGCCTGCCCGCTCAGGCACTGCCAGGCTGTGGAACCTGGAGATGCCACCTCGGGCTGCGGAAGTGGTTCCTGCCCCTCCCCACCGCGGGGCCAGAGGCCCCAGCAGAGCCCACCTGGCCCCGGCCACCCCGTCCTGGGCATGGAGGCTCTCTGGAGGGGCACTGGTCAGGACCCAGGCCCCCACCCCAGCCCCTGAGCACCTCCCGTGACGGGGAACCCCGTGTGTGTCCCGCTCTGGCGGATGTGGCCCAGCGGGGTTTCCGTGGGTCCCGCACTGGGGGCCGCCTCTGGGTGAAAGGCGTCTGCAGGGCGGCCCCGCTGCTCTGGGTCCTGCACGTGTCCCTTGAGGGGCGGCCCCACATCCTGGGGCTCCGGGAGCCCCCAGCCCGGCTCTAGACCCCAGGCTCAACCTGGAGGCAAGTTCATCATCATCCGGAGCAGGGTCTCCCTCGGGGCCACGGAGACAGGCGCGTGAGGCCCGAACCCAGCTCCCTAGGGGCCGCGGCAGCCGGGTTCGCTGTCATCACCCCCGCGCAGGTGGGGGCTCTGAAAAGGCCTCAGTCCGGGGCCTTCCCCAGCCAGGGGTGAAGCGGGGCCTGCAGGTCTGCCAGGCAGGGCTCCTGCCCACTCGCGGGAAAGGGGAGGGGAGCACGCAGGGGCCTCTCCCGGCTCACTGCCACCCTTCCTGCTGCAGAGGGAAGATGTCCGAGCCCGCCGCCCCTGACGAGGGAACCACCTTCGAGAACCTGTGGAACTCGCTGTGAGTATTCCGCCCGCCCCCCCCCCCCCCCCCCGGGGGGGGGGGGGGGGGGCCGGCCCGCGCCAGGNNNNTTTCCCCCCCCCCCCCCCCCCCCCCCCCGTGGCGGGCTGGGGTGCTGCCGGCCTGCTCCTGGGGACCCAGCTCTGAAGTCCGAGCGCTTCCTTCTGACCAGCCTTCAGGGGGATGGGGGCAGGGGAGGCCCAGGGGACAGAGCCCACTGTGACCCTCCCTCCTCGGTGCTCACACCGGCCCTGGAAGGGCAGCACGGGAGAGGAGGAAGCAGGAGGGGGAGGGGAGGAGGCAGGAGGGGGAGGGGAGGCTGCAGGCATGAGTCCCTGGGACTCACAGGGGTGGCGGGGGGGGGGGGGGGGGGGGGGGGGCCAGGAGAATTAGGCCCCCCCCCGCCCCCCCAAGCCTGGGCTGGTCCCGAGCTGGGCCTGGGCAGTCGGGCTGACAGCGCTGCTTCCTGTCCCCAGTCCCCACAGCACCTACTTTGACCTGCCCCAGGCGAGCCAGGGCAGCAGTGAGGGGGTCAGACCCGACAGCACCTACTTTGACCTGCCCCAGGCAAGCCAGGGCAGCAGCGAGGGGGCGTGTGGTGCAGAGGCCGGCATGGACTTCCACCTGCTAGGCATGACCGCCTCGTCCGTCATGGTGAGTGGGGTTGCCGTCAGCAGAGGACTTGGGGCAGGAGTGGGGGGTGGGCAGTGAGTGTGGACTGTCCTGTTCTGGGAGCCTGCGGACACAGGAAACAGGCTCTCTGCGTGCTCTGTGGGGTTGTCAGGGCATTTCAGGGGCAAAACAGAAAATGTATCAGCTCACATAACCCTCAGGTAGAGATGCCAGGGACAGGTGTGAGCTCAGGTATGGCTGGACCAGGTGCAGGTATGGACTTAGGTATGGCTGGATCAGGGGCAGGCGTGGGCTCAGCTATGGCTGGATCAGGGGCAGGCGTGGGCTCAGGTACGGCTGGATCAGGGGCAGGCGTGGGCTCAGGTACGGCTGTATCAGGGGCAGGTGTGGGCTCAGCTATGGCTGGATCAGGGGCAGGCGTGGGCTCAGGTACGGCTGGATCAGGGGCAGGTGTGGGCTCAGGTATGGCTGGATCCAGGTGTTTAAACAGGTGCCTCTCTTGCCCTGCTTTCCCGACCGTGGCTTTGCTCTCAGGCAGCCTCCTCTCATGGGGGAAGTACAGGCTCTACCAGCATCCCCCTCTCCACCGGGAGGTCCCCTCTGGGCCCTGAGTCCTGCAGGCCTGCCTCTCATTGGTCTGCACATGGTCATGTGCCCACCCCCGAGCCACCCCTCTGGCTCTGCTCTGCCTGGGCCCCTGGAACCCCCTCGGGGTCGGATGGAATGAGGTGACTTGGGCTCCTCCCACACAGGACTGAGTTGTGGAGGAAGTTGAGGGAGGGGCGTGGCTGGGGCTGCAGGGGCCATTGGGCCCACACCCGGCTGGCTGCAGGGACTGAGGTCCTGCCAGCTGGGCATTGCTGTTGGCAGGAAGGCAGAGCTGTAGCAGCAGGTGGTGGCCGTGTCTCCAGCCACCCGTTGCCAGGTGGATGGCAGGCAGATGACCCCTGGCCCAGGGAGGCCCCACAGTACCTGCTGTCCTGAGTGTCCCCCGAGGCTGCTTCCTTGGGAAAGCACTGGACCCTGGTCAGCTCCGTCCTGCCCACAGGCCTGCTGCCCGGGGCTCCCTCGGGTGGGGCCCTGTCGAGGGCACTTTGCTCGGTGCTTGAGGGAAGCCCCCACGCCCGGGGCCGCAGCTGTCCTGGCTGCTGGCCTCCCCACGGCCAGCCAAGCGTCTGTCTCGGACCCAGGGCCAGGGCCTAGGAGGGAGGCAGCGCTGGGAAGTCCGGAGGCCGGGAAGGCACTGGGCCTGGCCCCCTCCCTACAGCCACCTCTTCCAGAAGCGGGGACCTCCCACCCCCCGGCAACACACCCGCCTGTGGCACCTGGGCATTGGGTGAAGGAGCCAGGGTGCAGCGGGGAGGGGGGTCAGGGTCCCCGCATCCTCTGTGGGCCTCGCTGCGGGGCTGGCACGGACCCGCTGGCCCCCAGGGCCTTGCAGATGGCAGCTGCTGGGGCGGGCAGGCCAGGGGGTGGGGCCGAGGCAGACGCTCCCTGGGCACGGGCGGCCTGGTGGGGCCTAGAGCAGGATGAGAGGGGGACGTGGCGTCCCTGCTCTTGGGGTTGGTCTCTGTGCTGCCAGCTGCTCCGCAGGGCAGAGGGCCCCCCCTGTGCTGGGACCCACCGGGCTCCTTGGTAGGGACGCCGCGGCTGCAGCGAGGCCCGCGGACATTGCTGCTTTAGGAGCCAGTGTTGCTGTGGGCCGCCCGCCCTCGGGTCTCGTGATGATGTGGTGACCGCCGGCAGGGAGCTGGGAGGAATTCGGTTTATTTCTCACGGGTCCTGGAGGGCACACGGCTCGCCTGGGGGAGGGGGAGTCAGTGGGAGAGGGGGTATGGCCTCAGGTTCAGGGGTTCACTCTATTGGTTTATTTGAAAGGGGGGAGGGAAAAGCAGGGTCACCCAGCGGGCAGCCCTCTAGGGGGCCAGGGCTGTGGGGGGGGGGGGCCCGGGGGGCGGCCCGCCCGGCTGCGGTGCAGCTGGCCCGGGTCTACCGGGGACGGAGTCTAAATGGGCGCTCGGCGGTCACAGGCTTGACGTCAGGCACTTGCATGACCATCAAAGGGCGAACGGTCAACACTCATCACACTCGGCGTGGCCCCTCTGTGGGGGGACGGGAGCTGCCCGGGTCCCAGGGAGCAGGGCCCGAGGGCAGCCTCCTAGGAAGTCCGTCTCCGGAATTGTGGGAGCCGCCTCACCGCCACCGCTCACCCCTGAGGGCAGAGGCCGGAGACACCGCCCGGCGCCAGGAGGGCCCCACGATGGGAGGCGGAGGGGCCCCTCCAGGTTCCAGCGGCGCCCCCACTGCTGAGCTGCTGAGCGTGTCCGGCCTGGGGCGGGAGGGCACGGGGAGGACACGGGGAGGACACGCCTGTTCCCGCCTGGAGCGAAGAGGGTGGGCTTCCCACCTCAGGGAACAGCTGGGCCAGTCCGCGGGGGAGCAGCACCCCACTTAGTAAAAGTCGGACAAGGAACACCCGGAACCCGCTGGCCACCCCCTGCGCCTGCCCCGACCCCTGCCCGGCCCCCTCGTGGGACTTGGTGAGCTTGGCACCCCTGCCCTCGCCCTCACCCGCCCCACAGCCCAGGTGCCACGTCAGAGGCTCAGCAGCGTGGGCAGTGACTGCAGCGCCCAGCCCGGCTGCTTTGCCCACGGACCTCTGCCCACCGTGTCCAGGCACCTGGACGGGGTGCTCTGGGTCCCCCAATTGTGGGACTCGCTTAGCAAGAGGGGTGGGGCTTAGGCAGGCCCAGTCCTGGGGGGCAGAGAGGATGTTGGTGCCCTCTGTAGTTTGGGGGCCTTGGGCCTCCACACCGCTCCCTCCCACCCCCCTCCCCCTCCCCCACACTGGAGAACTTGGCAGGTTCCTTCCCAGCTCTGGAGGTGTGGGAAAGGGGGAGCCACCATGCTCAGCAGGGCCCCCATCCCTGCAGCCCCAGAGTCAGCGCGCCCCTCCCATGCCCCTTCCCGCCTCTCCTGCCGCTTTTTTCTGGCGACAGCTGCCGTGGGCAGGTGGCCCACCTTGGGGGGGGCGGGCTGCAGCCAGCAGGGGCCCGCCCACCTCCCCTCAGGTGCCAACAGCAAGCTGCCAGCTCTGGGGCTGCGTTCCTGGCTGGGGAGGGGCATTGCTCAGCTGGTCCCCAGCAGGGACAGGGGGGCAGAGGGAGGGAAGGGACCCTTCCTCAGGGAGAGTCTGCAGCCTGAGGAAAGGGGTGGGGCTGGGGCAGGAGGTGGGCCACCCTCTCTAGGACCCCAGCCCCCAGCAGTGAGCTCTGCCCGCCACCGGCTCCTGCGGACAGGCCCCTGGTCCACCAGGCTGAGCCCTGGCTGGGCCTCCTCACAGAGCCGGCTGCCATGGTGGCCAGACCTCACCATGAGTCTTGAGGACGTGGCAAGTGGGGGGAGCCCCATGAGTAAGAATGGAAACTGCAGGGGTCGCGGGAGGCCCCCGAGGAAGCAGGTGCTGGGGACCGAGCCAGGAGGCGGCTCCTGGGGATGGAGGCCCCACTCCCCGCCCGGTCCCGTGGCCAGGACTTGGGAGAAATGCGTAGGAGGGGGCACTGCTGGTGGAGCCGTGGGGACAGGCAGGTGCTCAGGCCCTCACCAGGGGTGCAGCCTCGCTGCTGTGGACTCGCTGCTGTGGACCCGCCGCTGCCAGGGCTGGAGAGAGGTGGCCTTTCTGACCTGCTGACCCTCCGGCTGGGCAGCCTCCCGTCCAGGGTGCTCGGGTGGAGCAGGCCTGAGCCCCGAGCACAGAGAGGCCAAGGCCGCCAGGGGGCCAGCCCAGGGCCCCGAGGCCCCAGCTGCCCCGGAGCCCAGGAGGGAGCACTGCCTGGGCGGTGGGGGCCTCGCTGAGACCTGTGGCTCCCCCTTTCCTGCACCCTCCCACCCTGGGCCCGTTCCCGCATCTTTCCCCTCAAACCCTTCTTCCTTTTGCTTCTCCTTTCTGCATGTTCAGAGGCCATCCTTCCCGCCCCCCAGCCCCCCTCCAGCCCCCCAGCCCCCCAACCTCCCCCTGTGCTGAGTCCTGACTGAGGCTCTTTTCCGACCACTGCTCCCTGGACCGGCGAGGACTCCGGCTCTGAGGGATCTGGGGTTTGCCCAGCTCTGCACAGTGCCCTCTGGGGAGGGGGGTTCGAGCCAGGGCCTCCCCTCCTCTCCAGCCCGGCTCTGTCTCCCTGCAGCATGTCTGCCCAGACCCATCCCACAGGAACCGCAGGGGCGCCAGGCCTCCAGGCGACTTTGAGGGGCTCCCTGCCCTGAGCCTCCCACCCGCGGGCCTCTGGGCTAGGCTGGCTCTCAGCGGCTGCCTCCAGCCAGGGCTCCCCACCTGGGCCCTGGGGGACCCCTTCCCGGGGGCCTGTCTACCCCACCAACCTCTGTTTTCCTGGATTGTCCCGCGGGCGGTGCAGACCTGTGTGTTGGGAGCCAGAAGCCGTGGCCAAAGGGACTTGCAGAGCGCCTGGGGGCCGTGCCTGGGAGCTTCCCCCCCCCCCCCCGCCCCCGCTCTGTCTTCTGCCTGTCGGCCGAGGAGCCACCTGAGCTCGGGGACTGGAGGAGGTCGGGCTGAAGACAGGGTCTCCCCGTCGTCTCTCCAATCGCAGGTTCTTAACTCTTGTTGGGCTTTGGAGCCCGAGGTCGCAGGCCACTGCCCCGGGACTGCGGCCCTCACAGATGCCCTGCCTGACCCCAGCGAGGACCCGCCCCTACGCCCGGGCAGCCTTGTGCCAAAGGTGGTCAATTACAGCGGCAATGGAGACTCCAGGAGGCTGTGGTGGTGACCACCTCGAGTCCCCGCTGGGCAGCGCTATGTGGGCGCTGTCAGCGCTGAGAGCCCCACAGCCGGCTCGCTGTCAGGGGCAGGGCCCCCGGGGTCAGGGCGCCAGGCCAGCGGCAGCCGGCAGCCCGGAGTGCGTAGCTCCGGCTCCTCGCACTCAGTCGCCGCCTGTGCCACGCGGCTGCTCACGCCTTCACCGGGCTCCCCTGGGGGTGGCCCTGGGGGACCAGCACGTTGCCGGGTAGGAGGCAGATGGCTCCGCCCAGGGCGCCAGGGCCATGGCACCATCTCTTCCTTCTGGGGTGCCCCGGCCCTGCCTACCGAGGTCTCGGGCCCTGGGCTGGCCGGCTTGTGCTCAGGGGTGCAGCTCGTGCCCCTCGGGGACCCCGGTGGGCGGCATCTCAGAGGGAGCAGGTGTGGCTTAATTATGAGCCCGGCGCCGCCCCTCCCGCAGCCTCCGTGGTGCGGTCCGGCTCAGCAGTGGGCAAGCTGAGGCCTGCCTGGCCCGATGGGCAGTCACGAGGAGTAAGGGGCGGGCGCCGTTTTGTCGCTGAATGCGGGCAGTTGACAGAACTAAGGGAGACGGAGAGAGAGGAGGTGCCAACCCACGGCCCACACGCCCCGCAGCGCCCCGGGCTGCTGCCCCCCTAGCCGCCAGCCGCTCCCCCGGCCGCCCAGACCCATGCCGCGCCCCGCAGCGCGCCAGCTCCCCCGCGTGTGCAGAGCCCCGCGCCCACCATGCTGTACGTCAGCGACTCGGTGCAGCAGCTCGTCACGGTAGGTGTGCCGTGGGCACCCCCAGACCTCCACGGGGACCGGTCTCTATCCTTCTCGGGGGCCTGGGGGTTTCTCCAGGGTGGAGGGCTCAGAGGGGTGCGCTGGTCCGAGCCCTGCCGGGCACCGGCTGCTGGGCGGGGGCGCCATCCAGGGCAGAGGCTGGCAGGAGGGCTGGGCTGGCAGGTGCTGGGCATGAAGGCGGGTGCCTGCCATCCTGGGGGTGCTCTGGGGACCCAGCCCTCCGGCTGGGCGGGGCCGCAGCCATGAGAGGAGGCAGGTGGGTGTCTGGTCAGCGCTGGGTGGCCGCCTCTTGGCGAAGGGGTTTCTGGCTCCTCGGCCTGGGGGTGGGGGCTCCATCCCAGGTTAAGGGTCCCGGAGCGGCCCTGCCCTGACCCCAGCTGCCGGAGCTCAGCGTCCCCGGGGATCATCGCTCTCCTCGGTGTGGGCTCGTGGCTCTCAAACCAAGAGCATCCTCTGCGGAGCCTCTCACCTCACGCCAGGCAGGGCGCTTCTCGCGGGCTGGGGGCCGGCACAGTGAGGGTCAGCGGTCAGATGCCTGCTGCCGTCCTCAGGGAGAGACGGGCGGCGGCAGGAGATCACGGGACTGAGCTCATGTGCAGGCCTGGCCGGTGCTCTCGGGGCCAGGGAGGCAGCGCTGCCGCCTGAGCAGGTGGGCCCAGCTGCTCACGCCTGCCGGAGGCAGACAGCGCGGGCGGTGGTCCCGAGGCCCCGGGCACACGGAGACCTTGGCGTAACCTTTCCCACGAATGAAGCGAGGTCACAACTGAGCCAAGCGGATGCCAAGCAGGGGCTGCATGGGGCCGGGTGGGTCCAGGCAGGGGGCGGCGGGACTGGGCTGTGGCCCTTGGAGCGTCGCCTCCCGCTTGAGCCACGAGCAGAGGAGCCGCCGGAGCCCAAACGGCCGCCACCCCTGTGTTTGGGGACCAGCAATGGCCACCATGTCCTCCCGGGTGCCCCGGCAGCTCTGACGCCCCCGGCAGCTCTGATGCCTGCAGGCCTGGGCGGTGGCTGGGGGCGGGGGGGGGGGGGGTGGGGAGTGGAGGGGCTCTCCTGTTTCCGTCCCAGAGGGAGANGGGGGGGGGGGGGGGGGGGGGGGGGGGGGGGGGGGGGGGAGTGGAGGGGCTCTCCTGTTTCCGTCCCAGAGGGAGACAGGCTGCGTGCACCTGTCCCAGAGAGGAAGTGGTGTTGGGCCCAAACACCTTAAACCCCAAGATACTAAAGAAATAGGTTGGATTCAGAAAAATGTTGGTCACCCTGTTGTCACTGAGAGCCCACAGTGTGTTTCCCCGGGGGACGGGGGGCGGGGCAGGAAGGGGGCTCCTGCACAGCCACCTTGAGGGGGAGCCGCACTCGTTCCCTGTGCAGCCTCGGCAGGAGGGCCCCAGGCGGGAAAAGCCAGGAAGTATTTACTAAGCGCCTACTGCATACAAGGGCCTGGAGGGAGGAGGGACAGGATCTGGAAGAACCCCGGCTGCAGTGCTGAGAGCTGACCACAGGGGGGCAGGGCAGAGCTGGGAGCCACCAGGAGGGACAAGGCCCCTCGGACCAGGTGGGAGCCCAGGTGCTGCGGCCCAGGTGCAAGGAGTGGCCCAGGTGCCCAGAGCGAAGGCTCCGGGCGGGATTAGTGGAGGGTGGGTGTGAGGGTGAGGTGACCGGGTGAAGGGAGCCGACATTTAATCAGAGGGGGAGCCCAGCAGAGGATGAGGAGGGAGGGGCAAGCCTTCAGGCTAAGCCATCTCGGGGACCAGGAGCAGCAGGCAGGGGCAGGAGGAGGAGGGAGGGAGACGGGTCACAGGGGGGCGGGCGAGGGAGGGGTGTCCAAAGCTGTTGACCTGCAGAGCAGGACGGGCCTGAGCAGTGCCCACCCAGACATGGGGAGGGGCCTCCAGGTGGAGGGCAGGAGGACCCAGGACCATCCAGGCCTCTGGTCTGAGCCTTGCAGGGCGGGGAAGGGGGGGTGAGTCTGGGCCACGTTGGCTGGAGCGGCTGCTTGGACACTGGGCAGCAGGTGTCTGCCGGCAGGAGGGCTGTGGGGATGGCCGTGGGGAGTGCCAGCCCCGATGGGCGCATGGCCAGGGCTGGGGGCAGCATGGAGGGAGAGTGACCGAGAGGAGAGCAGCCGGCCGGGCCCCCAGGCCCCCGAAAGGAGACAAGTGGGGAAGGGACGTCACACCAGAGACGAGAGGGCCAGGCTGGGCTGCTGGAGAGGGACTGGGCCGGAAGGGCTGGCGGGAGGGGGGGGGCGTGTCACTGCTGAGGGGTAGGACACTGCGAGGGCAGAAAGGGGGCGGGTCCGTGGCCAGGACAGGACAGAGCCCAGCTGGAGTGACCGAGGGTGGGAGTGGGGCACAGCCTGGGGCTTTCCCTCCCCAGCCTTGTGCGTGGAGCTCAGGCTCTGGGGGCGGGGAGGGCTGTGTCTTCAGAAGGCAGAACCAGCACCGGCTTCTGAGGGCGAGGGGTCACCCCATCCGCTGGCCGCTGCCCCAAAGTCCCAGCATCGACCCCACCCGGCCACCTGGATGTCTGCTGGGACCTCCATCTCCCGCCCAGGCGAGCACCCACCTGCCCTGGCGTGTCCAGCTCAGCGAGGGAGACCCCTCTGTCCTCCCTGGCGCTGTTCTTGACCCCCTTCCTGAACCCCACATCCGACTACCAGGAGCCCTCCCAGCCCCACCCGGTCCTGCGTCGGCACCTTTCCCTCGAGGGTCACCTTGGAGGCACTGGCCGAGCGCCCCCCCCCCTCCATTACTGGCTTCTTTGTGTTGAGGCTGCAGAGATAAAGGGGGGAGGCGTGGGGGCTGCGTCTCCAGCCCCTGGGAAGGCCCGGGAGGGGCTTGCTGAAGGACAGAGCTCCCTCACCTGCCTGTCACCCCAGAGCCCTGAATTGGGAAGCAAACGACCGAAGCGGGGACCCTGCTCTCACCACGTGCAGGGCTCTCCCAGCCCTGTCCTGGCTCTTCTGCCTGCAGTGCCCCCCTCCAGCCCCCCGGCCCCCAGATCTCTGAGCTGCTGTGAACTCCCCCCCCCCTCCCGCAGAGGCAATCGACCCCCACCTCACCCTCCCGCAACCAACCTTCACCCTCGTCACCATCGAAGGCTCCTTCAGGGCCCACTCTCACTGCCCCCAGCGAAGAGGGCACCGCCCAGGCCACCACCCCCGTGTCCTGATTCACCTCTGCCAGATGGACAGACGGATGGACAGAGGGACGGGGGGGGGGGGGAAGGACGTCAGGGTGACTCCTGGGGCAGCAGGCAGGGATGGGAAGGCTGCGGTGCCTGAGCAGTGCTCACGGAGGAGGGGGAGCAGCCCCCACACCCACCATCCCCCGCGAGCCGCCCTCGCCCATGTGATCACAGAGCGCCCACCTTCATCCCAGCCCCCGGTGCCCCGAGAGGCAGGGCAGGCCCAGGCCCATTTCCTGGTGTTAGATAAGATCCATGGTGCCCGGCTGGCGTGGCTCAGTGGTTGAGCGTCGACCTAGGAACCAGGAGGTCAGGGTTCGATTCCTGGTCAGGGCACAGGCCTGGGTTGTGGGCTTGATCCCCAGTGTGGGGCGTGCAGGAGGCAGCCGGTTCATCATGGATGTTTCTCTCTCTCTCTCTCTCTCTCACCCTCCCTCCCTCCCTCCCCCTTCCTCTCTGAAATCAATTAACATAAATGCACCCCGTGAGCAGCTCTGAGGAGCCTGGGGGCACCCCTGAGATGCCACCGGATACCTGTCCTCACTGTCCCAGCTGCGCTGTCCGCAGGTGGGGCAGGCAGAGCGCCCAGGCTCAGCCTCACTCCTGCAGACACACGCGGGGGGGGGGGGGGGCCCCGGGCCTCCGGCGCACGTTCGGGGGTGTGAGGGGTGGAAAGTTCCACACGTGCTGGCATGGGCCTGGGCCGGCTCGCCTCAGCCCCGGGTGAGAGCGGAGGGTGCACGGCTTTCGGGGGAGGGAGCCGGCGTGGCACAGGCCGGGTCTTGTCGGCATTTCCATCCGTTTAATCACAGACGCAGCGATGCCTTGGGAAGTACTGGGACGGAGGTCCTGCTCCGAGGGCCGGGTTAGGGGAGCCGCAGCCAGGCACTCGCGGGGGGGGGGGGGGGGAGGGGGGTTGGCTCAAGCCCAGGCACGCCTGCACCGGCTGGGGGAGCGGGAAGTTTCCTTCTCCCTTAAAGGTCTGGCCACAGTGCTCTCCCGGAAGCATGGGGTGCAGGGGTCAGAGCGGACACTGAGGGGCGCCCTGGTTGACCTCCCCACGATGCTCCAGGGAGAGCACTAGCCTGCTTGGGTCCCTAGAAGAATGGACGCCGCTCCCAGGCACCGCGGTGGCACCGAAACCCACATCCATCTCGCCGTCGGGACATCCTGGGGGAGCTGCCGCGGTGGCGTGGACGCTGGAAGCTGGCCATCAGGAGGGCCTTGGGGCACAGGCGCTAAAAAATTCACTCTCAAGCTCCATCCCCCCGAGTCATGTGAGCCGATCTGCACACTCTCCATAGAGAAGCCATGCGGGGTCCTTCCAGATGCAGCTCCCGGGAGGACCGGCAGGAGGGAGGGCACCTGGCGGCGCCTCACCCGCACAGGCAGGTGGCCTGGCCCCGGCGCCCAGGGCAGCAGTGGGCGTGGTGGGTCCGCACGCAGTTTGGGGTCTGAGTTTGGGGTCTGTTTCATTCCCCCCGAGTTTCTGAGCATCCAGCGGGGTGCTAGGTGCAACAGGATGGGTGTGAAGTGACCTCACTCACCCTTCCCCATGCCTGGAGCTCGGGGACTGTCCCCCGAGTGAGGGACCGGGGACGAGGTCTCCCACCTGCTCCTGGGTGTGCGGGCTCAGCCCCAGTTCTCTCATCTGCAGCCTCAGCCATCGGGCTTTTGCGAGAGGAGGCGGGATGTGTGGGCTGTCCGAGGTGGACTCACTGGGTCAGGGAGACCCCAGGTGGGGGGCACAGCTGCAGGGCTGGGGGGGGGTGGGAGCTAGGATGGGCCTTGCCTCCCCCCACCCCCTGCTCCTGGGGCAGCACCCTCAGTCCCTGGGGCTGGAGTCCTTGGCAGAGGCCAGCTCCCTCCCTTCCTGGAGACGGAGGAGGGGTGGAGGGGTTTGGGGGGGAGGGGCACTGCCCAGACACATGCGTGCAGGGTGCAGCCTTGGCTCACCCTCCCCACGCAGCAGCGCCCTCCTCCTCTCCGCAGACCGTTGGCCGAAGCCTGATCTAAGCCCCAGCCCCGTCTGCGTGGCTCTGCCCTGGGTGAGCACCTGGTGCCCGTGGCCCCTGGCAGCGGCTGTGAGCACCAGGCTGCAGGGCGGATGGGACGGCCCGGAACGGCCCCGGGTCCTGGGGCATCGGCTGCTCCACAGGATGCAGCGAGGACCTGCCCGGCCAGGCCCCTCCTGGGCCTCTGCCCACAGCTGTCGGGCCTCAGGCAGGCCTGGTGCCGGCCCCTCCGGGTCCCTGCGGGGAGGCCACCCGGCTTCCTCACCTGCTCCTCTCCTCGTGGCCCTCCTGGGCCGGGCCCAGCAGCCTGGCAGCACATGCAGGCACATGTGGGCGCCGCGGGCCGGGCCTGTCCCAATCAGCCCACTCTCCGGAGTGGAGTTCTCGCTGCAAACACAACAAACCAAGAAAGTCTTGGTTTCGCCCAGGTCCTTGCCTGCAGCCAAGAGGGTCTCACCGGGCTGTGGGGCTCCTGGCTCTGCAGGGACCCCCGCACCCACCTGAGGCTCTCCGCCTGGGGTCCCACCCAGCCCCCCAGCCCCCCAGCCGCAAGGAAGGGGATGCAGGGGCTCCCTGTGGGTGGGCAGCCATGCGTAACCACACCTCCCCATGGTGGGGGTGGGGGGATGGGGGGGTGGGGCACGCAGAACCCAGCCACATGGCAAACAGGACCGAAACCTGTGCCACCTCAGCGTGTGGGCAGAGGCCTCCCTGGGGAAGCAGGGCCACAGGGGGCAGTGCCCTCGGACGGCGCTCAGCTGGACGCTGTGGTCTGTTCCATGGGGAGGAGGGCCCACTACCCCTGCACCAGGGCCCAAGGTGCTGCTGGGCCTGCTCCGTCCACTGGCCAGCGTGCGGGTGGGGGGGAGGGGGGCTGCAGAGGAGGCTGGAGGGGACGCGGGGCTGCGGTGCGAGGGTGCTCGCTCGCCTGCCTGCCTGCCTGCCTGCGACGGCCACACTCCCTCCCACTGCAGGGCTGCTGGGCGCAGAGATCCTATCAGCCGTCAAGCTCAGTGACTAAGGCCCTGGCACCGCGGCTGGTGAAGAATGTGGACAAGTTAAAATCTGAACAGGACTGTTGTGGAGCGGCCTCCGTCTCCTGAACAGGCGGCCAGGTGGGCGGCCAGGCCTGGAGCCCCCGCTGGGCATCCCACTCGGGGACACGGGGACGCGTCTGAGGCTGCAGCTCTCACGCAGCCCAGAGCACCCCCCTCAGGGCCTCCCGGTCACCTGGAGAGAGGGGAGCATGGGGACGTGGGGGGGCCGGCGGCACAGGCGGGGACCCCTGCCCTCCCCACCCAGGACACACCAGGCTCTCAGCCTCGTGCCAGTGGGAGGGGCCAGCTCACACCTGGTCCTCAGTCCTGGTCATTCCTACCTGGGGGCCTGTCCCATCTTCAGCCTCCCTCCCTCCCTTTTTCCTTCCTCCTTCCCTCCTTCCTCCCCTCCTTCCCTCCCTCCTTCCCCCTTCCCACCTTCCCTCCTCCTTCTTCCCCTCCTTCCCTCCTTCCTTCCCCCTTCTCTCCTCCTTCCTTCCTTCCTTCCTTCCCCCTTTCCTCCTCCCTTCCTCGTTCCTCCTTCCTTCCTTCCTCCTTCCT
>JAWPEG010064501.1:1992701-2008023 GCA_035771395.1 Myotis vivesi
GGCGGGTCCTGCAGGGGTCCCCCATCCCACTGGGGTCCCCCGCTCAAGATCCACCTGGGTGGCGGTTGGCCGGGGAGCTGGTCAGGAGGAAGGCAGCAGCCTGGCCTCGGGGCGCAGGGTTGTGGCCTCGGGGCGCCCCTGCTGGCTGTGCCCCTCCCTCTGTCCTCACCTGAGTCCCTGTCAGAGGCTTCTGGGCAGGAGGGGCCTGGGGCTGCAAGGGCCTTTCCTGGGCACATGGCGGGGGTGGGGGGGGGTGCCCTCGGTGGTGCGGAGTAGGGGGTCAGGTCATGCAGCCCCATCCCCCTGGGGGGGAGAGAGAGCCGGGGTGCAGCAAGAGCTGAGCCCGGGCGTGCGTGTGTTTTTGCACTTGGAGGAGGCAGGGAGACCCCGACAAAAGCCCCCACAATTCCCCGTTCCCCACTGATCCCGGAGATCTGGCTCCACCCCCCCCCCCATGGACGTGTGGCTGATCTCCCGGGCCACCCACCAGGGCCACTCTGTCGCCCACACATCACCATCACTCGTGCCTCAGTTTCCTCATTTGTAAAACGCAGACACTAACAGCGCTCGCCTCAGGCCTGTGAGGAGGGCCCACTCGGACCTGGGAGCCGTCCAGGCGCAGGCGGGGCTGTGGCAGCGTTGGAGGCCACCTGGCCAGCCCGCTGGTCCCGCATGTCCCTGCTCAGAGCCTCCTGATCGGGGAGGGCCTTCCCTGCTGGCCACCGGGGGGGATCGGATCGGCCTGGATTTGAGGCACCATGGCGTGGGCAGTGCCCCCTCCCTCGCCCTAAAGCTCCTGGTGGGGGCTGCCTCGTCCCTGGTCCCTGGACCCCACAGAGGGTGGCCCAGGGCCACGCCCACAGGAGCTCAGAGCCTGTTCCCCGCTGTGTAGCCTGGGGAGGAGCCGGCCGGGTGCGGGTGGGCAGAGGGTGTGCCCGTGGGGACCTGCCAACAGGAGACATGACTGGGGGGGCGGGGGGAGGACAAGGGTGTCTGCCGCAGGAGGCAGCCCAGCTCTCAGGGCCCTGGGAGAGGCTTTGGCTCAGCCTCTGGCCTTCAGCCCCCACCCCAGCCCCACCCCCTGCATGGCGGACCCAGGGAGCAAACCTGTTCCCCAGCGCCTCCCAGCCACCCCCCGCCCCAGAGCCGGGGGTGTGTCTACCCTGTAGGATGGGGGCCCCGACGGCCTGGTTCCGGGTCGCTGGGGTCTCCCACGTGAGTGTGACAGGGGACAGAAGGGAGGACAGGGGGGCTGGTGCTGAGGCTGGGCCACCCCCCAGGCAGCTGCCTCCAGGTGTGCGGGGAGCCCAGGAGCCTGGCACCGGAGCAGATGGAGGGGAGGGTGAGGTGAATATGTCAGTTTATCCCCACACAAGTAGTGACCTGTCGGGGTGGGGGGGACCGGGGAAATATTTGGGATGACGGAGCGGCTGGCCCTTTAAGGCTGCTGTAACAGGATACCTCCCAGACGGGACGGGCGCTCTCCAGCCTGACGGCGGGCCCCCTCCCTCCTCCGCTTCCCGCCAGGCCCAGTTCAATCTGATGAGCAGCACCATGGACCAGATGAGCGGCCGCGCGGCCCCAGCCAGCCCCTACCCCGCGGAGCACGCGGCCAGCGTGCCCACCCACTCCCCGTACGCGCAGCCCAGCTCCACCTTCGACACCATGTCGCCCGCGCCCGTCATCCCCTCCAACGCCGACTACCCCGGCCCCCACCACTTCGACGTCACCTTCCAGCAGTCCAGCACCGCCAAGTCCGCCACCTGGACCGTGAGTGCCGCCCCCAGCGGGCATCGGGGGGCGCAGGCGGTGGGAGACACGTCCTGGGCGAGGGAGGCCGAGCGGGGTGCCTGGCGGTCCAGCTGTCCACACAGGTTCCCGCCCGGCCGGGCCGCCCCACGGGAGGAGCGTCGGCGGGAGGCGTGTCTCGGGGCCGGGCAGTGTGGGTGTGCCCACCCCTCCAACGGACATGCGGCCAGAGCCGGCCGGCCTCCCGCAGGGCCCGGGGCGGGGCCGGGGGGGGGGGACACATGGATGTGGCTCCCTGCGAGGTCCATGGGGCGGAGGCTGTCAGGCCGGCATTCCTATGCTGAGGTGGGGGCTCTGGTTTGAACCTGTCTGGGTTGGGCAGGGGGCATGGGGCTCTGCTGCCCGGAGCCACCTGGGCCGGGGCATGGAGGCTCCTCCTCCGGGCAGTGGGAGGTCGGCACTGAGGAGCTGGTTGTTGGCGGATGTGGGCTTTGCCCCCGCGCGTGGCCTCTTGGCTGTCATCTCCACGCACGGCCGTGAGGCAGGGACGTCAGGAGGACCCGCTGCCCGGACTCCAGGTCTGTCCTGGGCGGGGGGGAGTGAGCCAGCGCGGCTACCGTCCCGCGCACCTGACCCCGCCGGCTGGGCTCTGGCTGAGCGCCTGAGTTTGCATGAACTCGCGAAACCACTGAGCAACCCACAAGGCAGAATCTGCCATTGTCCCGTTTTATAGCCAGGGAAACTGAGTCACGGGGAGGGAAGGCGCCTTCCCTGGAGTGTGCAGATGGTAGGTGGGGTGCCGGCCGGGGGAGCCAGGGATGGGGCTCAGCCCTGATCTCCTCACCACATTGCGGCCGAGAAAGGCAGGGGCTGCCTGCCAACAGGGATGCCAAGCCCCCAGGCAGACCTCAGGCCCCCCTTCGAGGGCAGGGCACACAGTGCATCAGTGGGAGAGGCAGCCGCAGGCCCTCTGGGTCTCCTGTCCACCCCCCAGAAGGGGGAGAGTGAGTCCGGCCCTGGCATCCATTCTGGGGACACCTGGCAGCGCCACCTCCTCCAGGGAGTAGGCCGTGCTTACACCGCCTGGAAACGGGACCGGATCAGGAGGTCTATGCGGGGTGTCTGCCCTGCCCCCCAGAAGCAGCGAACAGGTGACCCCATGCTCTGCCACTTTAAGAACCCACTGCCTTGAGGGTGAAGCTGTGGTTTTCCCACGCTCCCGGGGGTGGGGAGACAATGCCGGTGGGGCGGGGCCACAGGGACCCTGGGCCAGGCTCTGCGGGGCCAGTCCCGACGCCAGGGCCCCCGTGGGCTGGAGGGCAGGGCCCGCCGCGCCGTCAGCGCCCGGACTCCTCACTTGTAGATCGTCTCTCCCACGCTCCTTGCTGAGGGCGACGAGGCTCGAAGGAGAGGGTGCCCAGGCCGCACAGCGCGGGGCTTGGGGTGGGCGCAGCTGGGGAGCTGGCTTCCTTTTTACCTCCTTGGTGGGCAGGGGTGGCGATGGAGGGCTGCCTCGGCTCTCTCTTACCTGGGGTCCTGGTCCTCACACCCCAACTCTGAGGTCTGGCTGGGTGACGGGCAGCCAGGGCGGGAGGCCCCGTGCATCCTCACGCTTGCACGCCTCTGGCAACAAGAGGTTCACTCCCCTCGGGTTCCGAGGTCACCCTTGTTCCCTGAGCCCTTCTCTCCCCTGGGAGGGGCAGGGTCCCGGTCCCACCCGCACTCATTCTGCCATCAGGGCCTGAGTTACTGGTCCCTGGGGTCCCGGCAGGAATGGAGCGTGGGGGTGGGGGGCCTGGCTCCCTGCCTGTCCGCTGTCTGAGGATGCGGGAGGGTGTCTGCTTTGTGTGAGGCTTGGAGAGCCGCGAGGTCTGTGCTGGCCCCGGGGGGACAGGCGCTGCCCGTCTGCTGGCTGCTTCCCCATCTGGGCCTCTGCCACCCTCCTGGGCGCCGCCACCGCCGCTGCCAGCGGAGTGGCCCCCGGAGGGCACGGCTTGGTCATAGTTCTCTTGGCAATAAGTATCCTCAGGGGTGGTCCGCCCAGAATGGAGGCAGCCCCGCCAGCCACACCAGGGGCAGGCCAGGCAACCTGTGCCCACTGCTCTGCCTCTGCGCGACAGCCCCTGTCCCCCATCCCAGTCCCCCATCCCCCATCCCCCGACTCCTGCGCAAGATGTCACCACATCCCTCCTGGTGGGCCTCAAGGCTCGGTTCTGGTCCTCGCAGCAGAGCTGCTGCTGCTGCCGGGCCCAGGCGCTCCCCACCGCCCCCATCCCCCGGCCTCAGTGGTGCAGGGGCTGTGGGGGACAAACATTGATAATGAGATTTTTGGCACCTCGGCCCTCAGGGAGCAGACCCCCCACGGCTCCCTCGCTGGCCTGGGGAGGGGTGGGCAGGCCCACGCACAGTTCAGGGCCGCCAGGCTGGCCGCCTGCTCACAGCTCTGGGGTCTCACTGAGCGGGCGCTGCCTGGACTTGCTTCCTGGGCCATGCGCCACGCCGGCCGGCTGGTAACTGATAGATAACTCATATTTTTCTCAAGTGCCATTCCGATTGACTGCTGCCTTCACTCCTCTTCCCCGCAGGAAACACACCCTTGCCGCCCCAGGGGGCCACAGCTGTGAACCGGGCCTTTGGCCTCTGCCTGGCCCGGGGGGCCACGGGTCGCCCCACCCGCCGGGCGGGGCATCTGCTCTGAGACTTTATGTCTCACGCCTGTTCCTTAGGCACCAGGAGTCTGGAGCCCGCAGCTCACAGGCATGCACGTGTGTGCACAAATGCAAACAATGCACACGTGTGCGCACAAATGCAAACAATGCACACGTGTGCGCACACGCAAACACCACTCAGGTGCACACACCTGCAAGCACCGTGCACACACACAGACGGACACACGCACACATGCGCAGGCCTCTCCCGGTCGCTGCCCAGGGTTCTGAGAAGCCACCCTCCACCAAAGGCCGGGAGGGGGTGGCTTCAGGCAATAGCAGCTGGAGAAGGGACTTGTGCCAACAGGGCCAGGGCCAGGGCCAGGGCAGGGCCAGGTGGGAGTTAGGCCGTGGAGGGGGCTGCTCAGTGCGGGGGGAGCACCTGCTATGAGCAGTTCTGGCTGAGGCTTGTCTGTTTCGGGCCCATCTGGGCTGAGGGAGTTTGCGGAACCGACGGAGCCCTTCGGCACTGATGGGTCTTGGACGGGGGAGGGTGGAGCCAGGTGTCTGTCCCCGTTCCACTCCCTCCGCCGCCGGACTCCCCACGGGTTGGCCGTGATGGGGACAGAGGCGACAGGAGTCACAGGAGCAGAGGGAGGAGCAGCCGTGGGGTGAGGTGTCTGGACGCCATACAGCCCTGCTCACCTCTGCCTGCTCTCCGCTGTGCTGATGCTGAGATGCGGGGCGGGGCTCTGAGGGCAGGCGGAAGCTTGGGTGAGGGTGGAGGCCCCGCCCAGCCTTGGGCCACCTCCCGGCGGCCAGGGGCCCTGCCTACAGTCTGCAGGGCAGGCAGCTGGGGGCACAGAGGTGAGGTCTGGACAGTGTGGCCCCTTGGGGAGGGGGGGCAGCCTGGAGCAGCCCTCACGTGACCTCCAGCTGCCCCAGACCTGGCGCACTTGTGTGTGTGTGCGTGTGAGCATGCATATGTGTGTGCGTGTGCGAGCGCACATGAGTGTGAGTGTGCGCGCGCGTGTGTGAGTGTGCATGTGTGTGAGTGTGCATGCGTGAGTGTGTGCGTGTGCGCACACGTGTGTGTGAGTGTGCATGTGTGAGTGTGTGTGTGTGAGTGTGCGTGTGTGAGTGTGTGAGTGTGTGCACGCACGTGTGTGTGTGTGTGTGTGTGTGTGTGTGGCGCGTGTGTCCATCCTGGGGGCAGCACCGCACTCCCGGCCCAGGAGGAGCGTGTGGAAGGCGGCGGGAAGCCGAGGCTGCAGGACTCCGGGGTGGAAGGCGGCTGAGTCAACGCTGCTGGATCCGGGAGAACACGTTCCAGCCGCTGGGAGGTTTGCAGGTGGGAAGCGAGCGCGGAGGTGCCCCAACACGACGCGCCCCAGTGCGTTACCCTGGCGTATGGAATGCGCCCGTGGACTTAATCCCTCCTGGCACCGGCGGCAGTTATGCGCACTTGAAGCCAAGGGAAGCGTCCGTTCATGTGCAGACGAACGTGGGTCATTAGGGGAACGAGAACTCTCAGGGAGGCTGCCGCCCGCCCGCATTGGAGGCGCTGTGGGCGCGAGCTCCCTGCAGGCGGGGATAGGACCCGGCTTGGGGCTTATGTTGGGGTCACCCCACCTCTTGGGCAGCTGGGGAGCCCCTCGGCCTGGGGGTCACAGAACTTACAGCCTCCCGCACACCCTGGTTTTGGCAGGGGACACACGGGACAGCCCTGGGAGGCAGGCGTCAGCCCCATAGTTGGGGGCTGTGGGTGGGACACGGCACAACGGAGGTTTGATGGAAAAACATCTATTTGCTGGGTCTTTTTTTGTTGCTGTTGAACCCAAAGATATTTTCCCGTTGATTTTCAGGGAGAGTGGGAGAGAGGGAAGGACAGAGAAACATCGATGTGAGAGACACATCGATGGGTTGCCTTCTGCACAAGCCCTGACCAGAGCAGGGGCCAGGGAGGAGCCTGCAACCAAGGTCCGTGCTCTTGACGGGAATCGAACCCGGGACCCTTTGGTCTGCTGGCCGACGCTCCATCCACTGAGCCACACTGGCTAGGGCTGCAGGGTCTTGTTTCCCAAGAGCCCCCACGTCACAGGTCCGTGCCACAGGGATGAGGACACTGACCCTCAAAGGGCAGCTCCCTGCTCAGTCACCTGTCAGCGAAGGCGGGGCCACACCGGGCCCACCAGCACCTGGCTCAGCAACCAGGCCCTCGGCCAGGGGCCCCCTGTTTAGAACCCGGAACTCTGTTGGCCCCAGGGCTCCCGGGACCCTGATGAGGTTCAGCGAAAACCTCGGCTGCCTCTACCTGGAATGAAAAGCTGAAAGGACCGCGCAGATCCGGGGTGTGGGGGGCCCCAGGTTCACAGAGACCCCGGGCCTCCCCCGCTGGCCTGGAGTGGGGCTCACCTACTGCTTCCGCACAGAGGGGGGCCCTGAACTAAGGGCTCCCCTGCAGCTTCCGGGGCAGGAGGGGCAGCGGTGGGAGGGCCCTGAGCATCGGCCACGGCATCACCATGGCCCGGCCTCCTCCCTCCTCTCCCACAGGCACCTGCCCTGGGCCAGCGCCAGCCCCAGAGCTGCAGGACACGGGAGGGAGCTGGCCCTATGGTGCCCGTGGGCACTGGGCCCAGCAGCGATCAGAATATTGCGCCACAGCCAGAGGCTCCAAGCCTGTCCTGCAGTCAGAGGTGCCCGCCGACCCCAGCACCTGCCCAGGTGGGCCGACCCTCCCAATCCCCAGGGCAGAGGAGGCCAGGCCAGCCAGGGAGCATGTGCGAGGTGGGAATGAGGGCCGGGCGGCAGGGGAGGGTCCGGTCTGCTGCGGGCAGAGCCACTGGCCAACAGCCTCCGGCCCCTCCCCACCCAGGGCAGCTCTGGGGCCTGGCCCACAGCCCCGCCTGGTCCCTGCCGGGGCGTTTGCCCACGAGGCCCATGGCAGGGAGGGCGGGTGCTCAGCTGGCGGTCAGAAGGCAGTCTTTGGGCAGGGTGACCCCTCTTTGGACCTGGCTGAGCCTGCGGGACGCGGCTACCAGGTGTGCCCGTGCAGTGGGAGCTCTGGGCTTCCTGCAAGCCCAGCCCTGTCCCCGAGGCCCCGGAACACACCCTGCTCACCCTCGGTTCCCCTCGAGGCCCAGAGGAAGCCAGAGGAGGTGCCTGGCCTACAGGCTAAGGCCGTGGTCGGCAAACTGCGGCTTGCGAGCCACATGCGGCTCTTTGGCCCCTTGAGCGTGGCTCTTCCACAAAATACCACATGCGGGCGCGCACGTACAGTGCGATTAAAACTTTGTGGCCCATGCGCAGAAGTCGGTATTTTGTGGAAGAGCCGCACTCAAGCGGCCAAAGAGCTGCATGTGGCTCACGAGCCACAGTTTGCCGACCACTGGGCTAAGGACAGAGGGAGGCCCAGACCTGCGGCCACCACAGGCCCTCCCCCGCTCTGGGCCAGGCCATGTCCTGCTGCCCAGGCTTCTGACGTGGCCTCTGACCTGCTGGTGCCATGGTCTCTCTCCTGGGTCAGCTCAGCGTCCACCTGCTGCCCCCCCCCCCGCCCCAGACCTTAGCCCAGCACTGAGCATCCCAGGCGTCGCTGCTGGCTGAGCCCAGCGGGATGAGCAGGCCTGAGGGTCCCCGAGGCTGGGGAGCTGGAGGGGGGATTTGGGGTCAGGCTGCCAGGCTCCTGAAAGGCCCCCAGCCCCAGGCTCCCTCTCCCCAATGGGCAGCTCCTGCCCCGGCCTCTGTCGACTCCCCTGGACAGGGCCCTGTTCACTCAGCGCCTGCGTGTTTCTGTGTACCCTTGACCCTCCTCTGGGCTCTGGTGAGGGGACCTGGTCGTCAGCCTGCGTGGGGGGGGTGTCAGCATGTCCCCTCCCAGCCCTGTCCTGGGGATCACAGCAGCCTCTGTGAGCCGGCATGTCCGGGGCCAGGCCCTGGCTCTAAAGGTGACGGGGGTCCCTGCAGGCTCCAGCCACTGCCCCGGTCACTTTGGACGCTGCCTGTGGACTGTCTTGTGCGTGCTCTGAAGCAGGCTGGGTGGTTGTCACAGATGGGCCCGCCTCCTATCAAGGCTGGTGGCTTCCCTGTGACCTTGTCCCAGCCTCCTGGCACCTGTCAGAGCTCACCCTGCAGCTCCCGCTGAGCGAGACAGAGAGCTGGGCAGTGAGACAGGCACTGAGCCTGGGAGTGAGCTGGGCAGTGAGGCTGGGAGTGAGGCTGGGAGTGAGCGGGGCAGTGAGGCTGGGAGTGAGCAGGGCAGTGAGGCTGGGCGTAAGCCTGGGAGTGAGGCTGGGAGTGAGACTGGGAGTGAGGCTGGGCGTGAGGCTGGGGGTGAGGCTGGGAGTGAGGCTGGGAGTGAGGCTGGCAGTGAGGCTGGGGGTGAGGCTGGGCAGTGAGGCTGGGAGTGAGCTGGGCAGTGAGGCTGGGAGTGAGGCTGGGAGTGAGGCTGGCAGTGAGGCTGGGAGTGAGCCGGGTAGTGCAGGGTGACAGGCGCCATGAGGGGCTGGAGCGAGTTTCCTTGGCTTATGTCACCTTGGAGGCCCCCCTCACCAGGAAGGAGAGAAGGGTCCCTGACCCGGGGTGTGGGTTTGGAGGCTGGTGACCTCTGCTCCCTGTGGGCCGCGTGCTGCAGCCATGGGGCGTCCCAAGGTGAGAGGGTCTGGGCCTTGAGGAGGGGGGGTCCTCAAAGGGGCCTCAGCTCCAGAGAGGAAAGAAGTGTGGCTCTGAACACGGGCACACACGTGCATAGAAAGCAGATAAAAGTGGGCCCTAAAAAAACATTAAAAACAGCCCCCCCCCCCCACCGCAGCCTGGTCTTCCAGAATCTGTTGTAACAGATTCGCCTGAGCTGGTTAACGGTATTTGCGGTTTGCAAGATGCTGCATGTCCCTGGGAAATGACAGACAAGTTATTATCACCTCCCCACTCGCCTCCTGCCCGAGCCTGCCCACGGCGGGCGCTGGGCACCCCGCTGCTGAGGAGTGGGCGCCAGGAATTAACAGTTCCATGCCTCGCCCGCCACCCACCACCGTCGCCTTCTGCCCAGGCCCCATCAGTCCTGCGGGACGGACCTCAGCTCCCAACCGGCCGGCCCCTGGAGGACTGGGGGTCGGGGAGAGGCGTGGGGTCGGAGGAGGGAAAGGGGGGTGCGGAGAGGGCAGGGTGGGCATACCCCAGCGTGTGGGTACAGCATTTCCTGCCAGCGTGGGGGATGCGCGCCCCACAGCAGGCAAGTCTGGGCGGCTCCGTGTCAACAGCCGAAGATAAATAAGATTTTATCGGCTCCGAATCTGTTGAAACACATCCATCTAGCGGTTCCGGGGAAGGAGCGGCGGGAGGGCGGGCGGGGAGGGCGTGTCTCCACGGGACCTTTCCCACAGGCCGGCGGGGACCTGTCCTTTCTGCCCCATGTCCTCAGCGCCCACCCAAGGCCCGGAGCTCTGGGAAGAGGGGCACCCGGTGCCCGGGTGGGGCTCCTGCGGGTCACACCAGCCCGACCCCAGGCTTGGCCCTCCAGGCTCCCCTGCTACCCACCCACGGCCGCCGATGTCACACCTGATGCTTCCAGGTGTGGGGACCACCTTGTTGGGTGGGCCGGCAGGTGTGTGCCCAAGAGCCCGGTGAGCAGGGGGCAGGGAGCCCTGTGGGGAGCGGGCCTGGCCTCGGGTTGGTGGTGACCTCACCAGAACGCAGCGGGAGGGAGGGAGAGGTACTCCCCGCGTTCCGCCTGCGCGGTCCACCCGCTGCTTGCCCAGGTGAGGCCCTGCCACCCCTGGCAGCCCCTGCTTTTGCCGGCCCAGCTCCGGGAGGGGCGGGAGCCTGTGGGCCCTGCAGCACCAGGGACAGCTCCCCGCTCCTCCCTGGGGCGGGGTGACCACGAGCGCCCCCTACCCCCCTGACTGCGCCATGGCCAGCTGCTGCAGGTCCCCGTTTCCAGGACTCTGACCGGGAGTCCAGACCCCAGGAGCTTCAAGGGGGCTTGTGTACGGAGCTGGGCTCGGCTGGGAGCGGCCCGAGTCCCATCCTCCGGCCCTCCTGTCCGGACCAGGCTCCTAAGGCGGGAGCCCCTGCGGCTCAGACCAGGTCTGTCTGGGAGCTGCAGGGGTTGGGGGACCACGGGCACGTCACTCAGCTGCGCTCAGCTGCGCTTGGAGCCTGGCTGCACCCCGTAGGCGTGGCTGGTGAGCCCCGGTGGCCTCCCTCCCTGGCCTCTCCTGCCCCCTGTGCTGGGGCTTCCCAGGCACGCGGCCCCACAGACCCTGTCACTCCTGGCCCGCCTGTGCTGCTGCTGCGGCCCGGCACACGGCTGCGTCTGGGGCGTGAGGTTCACGGCAGGAAAAGCCAGGTGGGCTGACTGGGCGGACCGGCTCCCAGCCCCCTCCCAGCCCCCACTCTCCCCCTGCTCCGGCTCCCTTTCCTGGCCTCGACTGTCCTCATCCAAGAAAGAGACCCAGTGGGACCTGTCTCCCAGGATGAGGCCCACGTAGAAAGCCCATCCTCGGAGAGCTTGGGGAAGGGGCGCCTCCCGTGGGCGCACACGGGAGGGTGTGGAGCTGGGCCTGTGGCCTCATCCCTCCCCTCCGCCCCACCCCGTCCAGTACTCGCCGCTGCTGAAGAAACTGTACTGCCAGATCGCCAAGACGTGCCCCATCCAGATCCAGGTGTCCTCGCCGCCGCCGCCAGGCACCACCGTGCGCGCCATGCCCGTCTACAAGAAGGCGGAGCATGTGACCGAGGTCGTGAAGCGCTGCCCCAACCATGAGCTCGGGCGGGATTTCAACGAGGGTGAGGCCCAGCCCTGCTCCCTGTGCCCGGGAGCAGCAGGGCCGTGGGGGGGGGAGGGCGGGGGGTGAGCTGACGGTGGGCTCAGCGTCCCCCCATTTCCTCCCAGCTTGGCCGGCTGGGGCCCCAGGGGCAGGTGCCTGAGCAGAGCCGGGCAGGGCTGCTGGGCTTGGCACCCCCAGGGCACCAGGGCTGCTGCTAGCCTGCGTCCCACCCCCTAGGCCCAGGGGCCAGGCCTTAAGGGGCTGAGTGCGGGACACACCTGGCCCGGGGTGGCCAGAGCCGCTGGGCACCTCTGAGGCCGTGTCCCCTCCCGGCAGGACAGTCTGCCCCCGCCAGCCACCTCATCCGCGTGGAGGGCAACAACCTTTCGCAGTACGTGGAAGACCCTGTCACGGGCAGGCAGAGCGTCGTGGTGCCCTACGAGCCCCCCCAGGTAGGCCGGGCAGGTGGACAGGGCCACGGGCACCTGAGGGGGGCAGGGCAGAGGCTCGAGGGTCACCTCAGACGGCAGACTCCTTTGTCCTGTGTCCCCACGTGAAGTCCATGGCACCGAGCGCCCCCCTCACCCCAAGGTCCTGCTCCTGCAGCCCCCTTGTCCTCAGGCCGCTCTGGGCACTGGGTCCCCATCTACGGGGGCGGGGGGCGCTAACGATCTCTGAGCTCAGCCCTCCTCTGTTCCCCCTTTTTAAAAAAATATATATTTTTATTGATTTCAGAGAGGAAGGGAGAGAGAGAGAGAGATAGAAACACCAATGAGGAGAGAGAATCATTGATCAGTTGCCTCCTCCACTAGGGATGGAACCCACTCCCGGGCATGTGCCCTGACTGGGAATCGAACCGTGACCTCCTGGTTCATGGGTCGATCTCCACCACTGAGCCCCATCTCTCTCCTCTTCCCACCTGTCTGTTCCCATACACAGGACTGAGGCCGGAGGACGGGGGTGCGTTGGGTATAGTGGGAGGGCAGGGGGATAGGAGAGACCCCGGTCAGGGGCACAGCACCTGTGGGGCCTGGAGATGAGGGGTGACCGCTGGAAGGTAGAGGGTGGCGGGGGAGCTGCAAGAGATGGGCAGGATGCAGAGACCCTGGGGGTCGCACCTTGACCTGGAGGCAGCGGTTCTGGGGGTGCCATTTTGGAGCCGATGTGGGGCCTGGCTGGGATGAAAAGCTGGGGGTGGAGAGAAGTGGGGGTGGAGGGGCCGAGGGTGATGGTGGGATGGGGGCCGGGACTGGGGGTGGACAGCGAGCCCTCCTTTCCTCTACCTGGTTCTGAAACCAGCCAAGACCCTCAAAGCTGTCCCTGTCCCTAACCCCCCTCCCCGCCCCCCGCACACCTCCCAGGCCTAAGAGTAGCACTTAGCTTAGTGGGACCAGGGCCCAGGTTGGGTGTGATTGCCCTGCCCTCTCTCCCCCTTCACCCTGGCCCCACCTTCACCTGTCAGGGCTGGCCTGGCCTGGAAAGCAGGGCTCTCCTGCACCCTGCTGGCTGTTCTGTGAAAGGCTCAGTTTTCCTAAGCCAGTGATTGGCGGTTATATTCTGAGCTGGGAAACCATGACAACCTCCCATTTTGTGGTCAGGAGTTCTGGGTTCAAGTCTCAGTCCTCCACACACTCCCTGTCAGCAGCCTGTGTGTCCACTTCCATTAGGCGGTGTGTGCTGGGGCCGGGAGTCTGCCCGGCAGTGCAGGGCACCCTGGTGCCCAGGAGAGCCCACACCGTGCACATACACACCTGTGCCCACTTGCACCCAGCCTCCAGGACTTGACCTCTAACCTGTGCCAGGAGTGATGGTCAGGTAACCAGACCATATCACTCTGTGCCTCTTGGCCAGGTCTGAGCTCATTTGGTACCCAGAGCCAGCACAGTGCTTGGCATTCACATGAGTGAACAGTTGCATGGATGGGGGAGGGAGGGATGGATGGATGAATGGATGGATGGTTGGATGGATGGATGGATGGATGAATGGATGGAAGGATGGAAGGATGGAGGGTGAATGGATGGAAGGAAGGATGCATAAATGGATGATGGATGGATGGATAAGTGGACGGATGAGTGGATGGATGGACAGATTAGTGGATGGATGGATGGATGAATGAATGGATGGATGGATGGAAGGAAGGATGCATGGATGGATGGATGAGTGGATGGGTAGATGGATGGATAGAGGGTGAATGGATGGAAGGAAGGAAGGATGCATAAATGGATGATGGATGGATAGATGGATGGATGAGTCGATGGATGGATAGATAGATGGATGGGTGGGTGGATGGGTGGATGGATGGATAAGTGGATGGGTGGATGAATGGGTGGATGGATAGATGGGGGGTCGATGACAAAGGACCACAGAGCATGCCCCTCTCCCCCAAGCCTCCCCAGGGCCAGGACCAGCTGTGAGGGATGGTGCTTTGAAGGCCAGGAGTCCTCGCCTCAGTAGATGGGGCCCATGTGCTGACACTGAAGCCCTTGCCCCTCCCCTGTAGGTGGGGACGGAGTTCACCACCATCCTGTACAACTTCATGTGCAACAGCAGCTGCGTGGGGGGCATGAACCGCCGGCCCATCCTCGTCATCATCACCCTGGAGAACCGCGAGTGAGCACACAGGGGCGGGGGAGAGGGGGCGGTGTCAGGGACGCGGCCCTGCTGCCAGGGGGGGTGGAGACAGGGAGGCAAGAAGAGGTGGGCCCAAGGGGGTGGACAGGTGCCCGGCAGAGGGTGGGCAGGGAGGGTGGACCTTCAGGGCTGCAGGGGCTGCTGGAGCAGAGCTGGGCCTGGGGAGGGACCTGGTGTCCAAGAGCAGCGGGTCACTCAGTCCCGACCCCTTGGCCCCTCACAGTCCGAGCTGGGCGGGGAGGGCGGGCTGGGCTGGGGCCTGAAGCTCACAGTCCCGGCTGCTCCCCGCCAGTGGCCAGGTGCTGGGCCGCCGGTCCTTCGAGGGCCGCATCTGTGCGTGTCCCGGCCGAGACCGCAAGGCCGACGAGGACCACTACCGGGAGCAGCAGGCCCTGAACGAGAGCGCGGCCAAGAGCGGGGCCGCCAGCAAGCGCGGTGAGCAGGGCTCCGGCCAGGGGGCCAGGGTGCGGGCAGCGGGGCCACCCTGTGTTAGTGCTGCCATCCCCAGGTGAAATGCAGGCAGGGGGCGTCGTGAGCCTGTGTCCAGGGCAGAGAGCCAGCCCCCCTCGTGGCCGCCCAGGTCCAGCTCCATCCAGCACGGGCGGGTGGCGGGGGTCCCATTGGCTGGGTCTGCATTGTCCTGCCTCCTCCCTGCCGCTCAAGAGCCTTTCCCTCCCGCCCTCCAGCCTTCAAGCAGAGCCCCTCTGCCGTCCCCGCCCTGGGCACCGGCGCGAAGAAGAGGCGGCACGGGGACGAGGACGTGTACTACATGCACGTGAGTGTCCCGGTCTGTGGAGCCCAGGCTGGGCGGCAGGGAAGACGCTGGGGCCACCGGGCAGCCGGAGCGGCCAGTCACCCTGAGAGCTGAGACCGGGTTCTGCAGGTGGCAGGGGCATGAGGGGAGAGCAGATGGGGCGGACGCAGAGAGACCGGACTCCGCCAAGTCAGGGTCTGCGCCTGCAGCTCCGGGGGGGGTAGGCATTAGGACCCTCCCCCCAGTCTAGGTCTGTCAGGCATCACTGTCACCCACGGCAACACAAATATCACGTGATCTGAATCATCCAGTTGACGGATTAAGTCACCACGTGCTGGGCTAGGACTGGCCTTCCGTTAGGCGAGCTTTTCACTTTTGAGTCAAGAATGAGTCCCTTCTTCTAAAACCCCCTATTCGCTGAGTTCTTTGCCCCTGACCCCTGAGTGTGCTGAGCGCTGGGGAGGGGTGGAGAGGGGCGGGGTGAAGGCTCAGGGGCAGAGGAGGGGGCGTGGCTGTGTGGACAGAGGACACCTGCCCACCCTCCTGGGAAGGAGGGAAGGAGGGCCTGAGGGTCCCGAGGCTCCCGGACTCCTGGGCAGAGTCTGCCTCCCGTCACAGGTGCGGGGCCGGGAGAACTTCGAGATCCTGATGAAGGTGAAGGAGAGCCTGGAGCTGATGGAGCTGGTGCCCCAGCAGGTGGTGGATTCCTATCGGCAGCAGCAGCAGCTCCTGCAGAGGCCGTGAGTGCCTCCTCCGCGGGGGGGGGGGGGGGG
>JAWPEG010064501.1:2008042-2018050 GCA_035771395.1 Myotis vivesi
GGGGGCGCTGCCCGTGGCCAGACATCCCTCCCGAGCTGCGGCCTCTGCACAGGCAGCGAGGCCCTGTTTGGCATCCCCTCCTCCAGGAAGCCTTCCCTGACTGCAGTGGCCACGGCCGGCACTGATTTCTCTCCCACCAAGGGGGCACCCTAAATGCCTGCTGCCTGGAGGGTGAGGAGGGGGTGGTCAGAGCAGCGCCAACCCACCAACACCGAGGGCGACTCCAGTGGCAGGAGCCGCCCCATCTCCCTCCCCGTGGCCTGGGCCCGTGAGCAGGCACCTCGTCCTGGGCAGGCTGGGTGAGGAGGGAGGTGTCTCTGACCCTCCGCTCGGGGTCAGGGGTCAGGGTCCCCACCCCCCTGGCAGGGGCACCAGGCGGAGGTGACTGATGGGCAAGCAGCCGCCTGAGCCCTGGCCCACACGGTGGTCACTTTCCAAGCAGGAGCCATCTGCAGCCTCCCTCCTACGGGCCGGTCCTCTCGCCCATGAACAAACCCCACGGGGGCGTCAGCAAGCTGCCCTCGGTCAACCAGCTGGTGGGCCAGCCGCCCCCACACAGCACTGCGGCCGGGCCCAACCTGGGGCCCATGGGTGAGTCACTGGGCGGTGGGGCCCCGGGGCGGGTTGGGGAGGCCCAAGGGTTGGCCTGGCTCCGGACAGGACGCTTCCGCCCAGCTCAGGGCCCACACGGGGGCCCTCCTGCAGCAGCTCTGGCCACAGGAGTCCCCTCGGCCCAGTCCTGCTCCGGGGGAGGCTGTGCCTCAGCTCAGACAGGCCCCCCCCCCCCCCGCCTCCCGCCAGGCCCCGGGATCCTTAACAGCCACGGCCACACCCTGCCGGCCAACGGCGAGATGAACGGCAGCCACGGCTCCCAGCCCATGGTCTCAGGGTCCCACTGCACCCCGCCTCCCTCCTACCATGCCGACCCCAGCCTGGTCAGGTATGTGGGCCGCTGCTGGGCCCGGACACTAACCCACTGGCCCTGCCCCTTCGTGGCTCCTGGTCCGCAGGCCTGGGCCTGAGCCGGCCTCTGCGTACTGCCCGCCGTCTGTGTGTCAGTCCCTCTGCATGTGGAGAGGCAGAGGCAGAGAACTGTGGGGGGTGGGTCCCCCACAAAAGCTGGGGTTCCCTTGGAGGCTGTGCCGCAGGGGAGCATGGCCATGAGGTGGTGGCAGGGTGGCCGGTGGGTGCCCAGGAGCCGCCTGGAGGGGGCAGTGCCCACTCAGCCAGGCGGGTTCTCTCTGCAGTTTTCTCACAGGCCTGGGCTGTCCCAACTGCATCGAGCGCTTCACCTCCCACGGCGTGCACAGCATCTACCAGCTGCAGAACCTGACGCTGGAGGTACCGCCCGGCCGCCCGGCCGCAGAGGACTCTCACCTCCCTCTGGGGTGGGCTCTGGCCAGTTCCTGTTCTTCAAGTGCGGGGAGGGGGGCTGTGAAATTTGGGAAACCTTTTCCCCAAGTCCATCCATATCCCCACCTCTGCCTTTGGCTGAAGTCCACTCAGGAGCGTAGGCAAGTCTGGCTGTGCAGGCGGTGGCTGAGGGTGGCACGGGCGGTGGGCTGGGGTGGCACAGGGATGGGCTGGATGGAACGGGGTGGGCTGGGGTGGCACAGGGGTGGGCTGGGTGGAACAGGGTGGGCTGGGGTGGCACAGGGATGGGCTGGATGGAACGGGGTGGGCTGGGGTGGCACAGGGATGGGCTGGATGGAACGGGGTGGGCTGGGGTGGCACAGGGATGGGCTGGATGGAACGGGGTGGGCTGGGGTGGCACAGGGGTGGGCTGGGTGGAACGGGGTGGGCTGGGGTGGCACAGGGGTGGGCTGGATGGAACGGGGTGGGCTGGGGTGGCACGGGTGGGCTGGGGTGGCACAGGGTGGGCTGGATGGAACGGGGTGGGCTGGGGTGGCACGGGTGGGCTGGGGTGGCACAGGGTGGGCTGGGGGTGGCACAACTGGAGATCACTGGCCCCGCTGCCAGGCTATCCTTGGTTTGGGGAAGAGAGGCTGTCTCTAGGGCTTAGAGTTTCAGAAGGCAAAGGCGGGGGGCCTGGGCGCTAGTCTGTGTCAGCGCCCCGTACATGGGAATGCAGACTCTCAGGGCTGCCGGCATGCTGAGCTCAGCACAGACGGGCTAACCCCAAAGCCGGCCTCGAGTTTCTCCTAAACCACGAAGGACTGCCCCTGCTCCGGGCGCCGGGCTGGAAGGCGCTTTAGCCAAGGGAAGGGCAGGCTGAGGCCCAGGAGGCTCAGCTGTGGCCGCCGGAGCCCAGCCCAGAGCCACAGGCCAGGCACAGGGTTGGTCAGAAGGACCGGGGCCATTCGCTTGGAGGGCGGCCCTGTCAGCAGCCTGTGTGTCCACTCACGTCCCTGGTGACCCGCTGTTGGGCCTGCAGTGTTAGCCCTCACGGCATGATGAGCGGGCAGGGGTGGGGACCCGGTGCTCAGCGGTGGTCTCAGGGGCCGGGAGCCAGGAGGTCCTCCAGGGCCTCGCGCATTGGTCACGCTGATGGTAGATGGACCCAGGCCGTGCACAGCTCAGCAGTGACCACACACTCGGTCCTAGCACATGCCTCACCCCTTAGCTCTCCTGGCACCTCTGTCAGGGCCCCCAAAACAGGGCGTGTCCAGGTCCCCCCGCAGGGGAGGGGGGGGGCCGGGCCCCGCAGAGCTGCTCTATTGCGCCCCACTGTCAAGTTCCAGGGCGTCTGGGGCCCTGCAGGTCAGGGGGTCCCTCGTCCTTCCTGGTCCTGGGGGCGCTTGGAGGGGATGGGCAGGGCCTGCGGCTCCGCCTCCGACCAGGCCGCGCCCCCGCCGCTCTCGCAGGAACTGGGCGCCCTGGAGATCCCGGAGCAGTTCCGGCTGACCATCTGGAGGGGCCTGCAGGACCTGAAGCAGAGCCACGACTGCGGGGCGCAGCCGCTGATCCGCTCCAGCAGCAACGCGGCCGCCTTCGCCCTCGGCGGCGCCGGGGAGCTGCCGCGCCAGCGCGTCATGGAGGCGGTGCACTTCCGCGTGCGCCACACCATCACCATCCCCAACCGCGGCCCCGGCGCGGGCGCGGCGCCCGACGAGTGGGCGGACTTCGGCTTCGACCTCCCGGACTGCAAGGCGCGGAG
Organism: Myotis vivesi; assembly: GCA_035771395.1. NCBI lineage: Eukaryota > Metazoa > Chordata > Mammalia > Chiroptera > Vespertilionidae > Myotis > Myotis vivesi. The sequence continues at coordinate 2,011,161 of JAWPEG010064501.1, forward strand.
ACAGTCCATCAAGGAGGAGCTCACGGAGGCGGAGGCCAACTGACCGGCGGGGGCGCGCGCCCCGGGGCCCGCGGAGAGCGCGCCGGGCCTCTGCGGACCGAGGCGTAGAAGCTTGGCTTTGTCTGGTCCTTCTGCTCAGAATCTGCCCCGAGAGGCCGGACCTGGGGCCGAGCCCGGAACAAAGCCAGGCGCAGCCTCCAGAGCCCAGGAGAGGCCGCCCGTGGGCCGTGGGCCGTGGGCCGTGCGCCTGGTCCGGAGGGGCTCGCGGAGCTGCTGCGCGGAGGGTGTGCGGAGCCAGCGATGCCGGAACGGCCGGGCCGCCTCCTCCCGGCTCCGCAGAGAAAGGTCCTTAGAGATCAAAGGAGCCCCGCGGATGGACGGATGGACGGCCACACAATCTCCGGGTCCCTGGCCGGGAGCCACCACCGCAGGGTTGTGTCTAAAGCATTTCTTTCCAGGAGGTTCTCCAGACTGTGTCCCAGGCTGGGGCCCTCGCTGGACTCGAGGGTCAGCCCCCGCCCCTCGCACACTTGACTGCTCGTCCCACCCCCACTCAGCTGCCCGCCACCTCCTGCCCCCACGAAGGCCAGACTCTCGCTGGACTTAGCAAAGCTGGGAGGGGGGCCCAGGGAGCTCCTGGCAGGGGGGGGAGCCCCTAAGGCCCTGCTGCCCCCCCCAAGGCCCTGCTGCCCCCCCCCCCCCAAGGCCCTGCTGCACCGCTGGCCACAGCCTCCTCTCTCGGGGACCATCAGTAGATGAGGAAGGCGGGCTCCTCAGGGCAGGGCGCCATCGCTGCTTGATAAAACGATACCCTCTACATGGTGGATCGGCCTTCTTTCTTAAAGAAACTCGCTTTTAACATTCCTTGTGGGAATCAGCCCAGGGGGCCCAGGTCCACGCAACAAGCCGAGCTAGAGGCTGAGGGGCTCCCCCCGGGGGCCTGGTCTGGCTTGAGGGGCTGAGATGGAGAGGCCGCCTGGAGGCGCTGGGGCGGGACTGGGGGAAGCCCTCCTGTCAAACAGCACCCCGATCCGTCCCCTGGGTGACCATGCACGTTGGAGGCTGGGGCAGGGAGAGCCCCTCCCCCGGGAGGGAGCCGGACAGGAAGGTCCCTCCTGGGCTGGGAGGTGGCTTCTGCGTGCGGCCTGATGGGGCTGCTGGGAGCTGGGCTGCAGGGCAGGGATGAAGCCAGCCCCTCGTTCCCGGCAGGGTTGGGGGCTCCTGACCAGGGCACGCTGAGCTGAGACCCCACTGGGGGCAGGCGTCCAGCGCTTCCCAGTCAGCAGGCCCCTGTCCCTTGCCGGGTACCTGTGGGTCTCTCGGGGCTCAGTGCCCCTGTCACTGATGGCTCCACAGAAGCAGGTGAGGCCCCAGGCTGGGGGAGGTGGACACAGCCCTGGTGGCCCTGGGTTTGCTCGTGGCTGGGGACTCCTAGCTGACGCCCTTGGGTCCGGAGCCAGGGCGGCTCCCTCAGGCGCAGGGTCCGCTCTGCAGATGGGTGGGTGTCACCTGCCAATTTCCTTGTAGGTTTCCAGGTGCCTGGGGAAGTCTGGTGCGGGGAGGGGTGTGGGGGGGTTGGGGGAGGAGACCTCCAGTGGCTCAGAACTCTCCTGACGGGTGAACAAGGCCACAGGCCTCTTCCCCAAACCCTACCTCAGGGTCCTCTCCAGGCCGGGCGCCCTCACCACAGGGGCGTAAGCATCCCAGCCTCCACCGGGTTAGAAGCAGCTTTCTCCTCCGCCTGGCTCCTGGGTGTGAGGCAGTGGGGCCCCCTCCCCTCCCTGCAGGTGCCCCCTGGGCCACACTCCTCGCTCCCCCACCCCTCCCTGCACGTGGCCCCAGGACCACACACCACCCCCTCCCTGCATGTGGCCCCTGGACCACACACCACCCCCTCCCTCCCTGCACTTGGCCCCAGACCCACACACCAGCCCCTCCCTGCATGTGGCCCCAGGACCACACACCACCCCCTCCCTGCACGTGGCCCCTGGACCACACACCACCCCCTCCCTGCACATGGCCCCTGGACCACACACCACCCCCTCCCTGCACGTGGCCCCAGGACCACACGTCAGGGTTGTCAGGGCCCCTGGAGGCTCTGACTGGCGGCCAGGGGTGTGAGCCCCAGGTAACAGCACAGCTCCCTCCAGCAGGCACCAGGCTTTGCCAATAGCTGGAGGTGCTCAGCTGAGGGTCTGCAGTCTCCCCAAAATACCCCCCCATTGAAGGTCCAACGTCGCAGTCACGGTGGAAGCTGCTGGGCCCTGGGCCACTGGGGGCTGGGCGTGGCGCCGCCCCTCCTCACACTCACAAGGCCCGCGGCACATGTTGCTGCCATTTCCCAGATGGGGAAACTGAGGCCCAGCGAAGAGGCGGGAGGGACGCTGCTCACCAGACCTCGAGGACGCCTGCCTGCCGACAGCCAGACACCCGTCAGGGCCCACACCCCACACCAGGAGGCTCCAGTCAGCTACCCACCCTCATCCCCCTCCCCACCCCGTCCCCACCCTGTCCCCCTGCTCCAGCGGCTCCAGGACGGGCTCTGGCTGCATCCCCATGTCGGCCCCCAGGGCTGCGCTGCCGGGAAGCCGGCCTTCACCTGCCCAGCCGCCAGGTCCCCACACGCACGGACCAGGGACAAGCTGGGACTTGGTGAACTTGTCGCCACACAAACACGCCTCTCTGTCCCGGTTGGTTAGGCGCCTTCCTGCTAACAGTTTGAGAAAACGCCGTCGCTGGTGAAGGTGGCTGCGGGGAGCAGGCGAAGGCCCCCCGCCCGGCGAGGTGCGTTCAGTGCGGGCCTTCGGGAGATGCCGTGTGTGTCGCTGCGTGTTGGTGCGGATTGTGTTTCTGTGACAATAAAGCACGTGTCCCGGTGACTGTCTCTTCTGAGTCCATCTGACCGGAGCCGCGGGCGAGGGAGACGGCAGCCCCAGGCGGGCGTCTCCCGTGTCCCCGTCACACGATGGACCCCGGCGCCCTCCCCGCTGCTCCTCGGAGCTGCGTGCTCAGCGCGGACCCCAGACAAGAAGGCCCGGGGCAGGGGGCCAGCGGAGCCAGCCCACCTCCCGGGCTGACCGGGGCTCCGCCTGCGTCCGGCCTCCTGGCCACGCTCTCCCCAGCCCGTGAGGCCGGGCTCTCGGCTTTAGGGCCGTCCCATGTGGCGCCGTGGGGAGCACACCCCCTTCGTGCGGGGGGGAGCCGCGTTCACGGGCCTTGGGGCGCTCCTCCCCCGCGGTGCTTCTCCTCGAGGCTGGCTGCTCGGGGCCTCCCGGCAGCGGAGTCACAGCATTTGCTCTTTCCGGTCTGAACTCCGTCTTCAAGGTTCGTCCCCGCTGTGGCGGGCGTCACAGTGTCCTTCCTTTTATTTATTTCTAAATGTCATTTTATTGATTTCAGAGAGGAAGGGGGAGGGAGAGAGAGAGAGAGAGAAACATCCATGATGAGAGAGGATCATGGATCACCCGCCTCCTGCACGCCCCACGCCAGGGATGGAGCCCGCAACCCAGGCCTGTGCCCCGACTGGGAACCGCACGGTGACCTCGACCTCCCCGTTCGTAGGTCGACGCTCAGCCACTGAGCCCCGCCGGCGGCCTGCATCTTCTTCCTTCAAGGCTGGGCCACCCTCCCTGTGTATATGCTCCGCGTTTTGTTCCTTCACCGTCTGTCCACCGGCAGGGCCGCTCCCGCCCGCCTCTCCGGTCCTCCCAACGCGCTCGCACTTCCACCTGGAGCGCTGCCTGGCCAAGCAGCCGGTGCCTGAGTCCGGTGTGTCAGAGGATCTCGGGAAGGCGGCCAGGAATTCTCCCCGCATCCCAGCCGGAGTGCTGAGCGGCCCGGGACACACGTGTCCTTCTGTCTGTCAGGGGAAAGGGAGCTTGATGTGGCTTGCATAGATAGGAAGAACACGGCGTGTGGATTTGCATATTTTCCTGGTCAGTTTCACTCAAACATCCTTCACGAATGCAGGCAACTCAGCACGTGTCCGGGAGGACACCCCAGAGCACGAGCTGCCACCTGCCCACAGAAGCGCTCAGTGGGCTGGCTGGTGTGGCCCAGTGGGAACCAGGAGGTCACAGTTCGATCCCCGGTCACTTGCAAGGGTTGCAGGCTCGATCCCCAGTGTGGCCTGTGCAGGAGGCAGCCGATCCATGATTCTCTCTCATCATGGATGCTTCTATCTCTCTCTCTTCCTCTTTGAAATCAATTTAAACATATACATATCCTCCTATATAATAAAAGGGTAATATGCAAATTGTCCCCTGGACTGGGAGTTCCACCTGAGTTTGACCACAGGGCGGGGCCAGCACACCAACTACCCAGGGTCACTCCTCCCAACCAGCCCCACCCCTGATTGGCCCCCCACACCCTGATCAGGGGTGGGGCCGGCTCACCAACCTCCCGTGTCCCCTCCCCCTGGCTGGCCGCTGAGCGCTGATCGGCGTTCAGGCCAGCCAGACCCCACCATTGCACAACTTCGTGTACCAGGCCTCTAGTATAAGCTCAATGAAGGGAAACATACAAAAGGCCACTTCTCTTCTTTTCTTTGAAATACTGTTAAAAGCAAAATGTATAACATTGTAGGTGGATGGAATACTTTTGACAACTATAGCTTCTTTATTAAGATAAAAGTCACCATTTTAGAGTGTGGCATCAGTGGCAGGTAGCACACGGACCCCACAGGCAACAGTCACCACTATCTGGTCCCCCCAAAGGGACCTGCCCATGAGCACCCCTCCACCCTCCATCTCCCAGCCCCCCACCCCCATGAGCACCCCTTCACCCTCCATCTCCCAGCCCCCCACCCCCATGAGCACCCCTCCACCCTCCATCTCCCAGCCCCCCACCCCCATGAGCACCCCTCCACCCTCCATCTCCCAGCCCCCCACCCCCATGAGCACCCCTCCACCCTCCATCTCCCAGTCCCCCACCCCCATGAGCACCCCTCCACCCTCTGTCTCTCAGCCCCCCACCCCCATGAGCATCCCTCCACCCTCCATCTCCCAGCCCCCCACCCGCATGAGCACCCCTCCACCCTCCATCTCCCAGCCCCCACCCCCACCCCTGCCCCCACCCCCGCCCCCACCACTGCAGATTTGCCTGATCTGGACATTTTACGTAAATGTAATCACACGCCATGGGGCCTTTTATGCCTGTTGTTTCTTTTGTTTTTGTTTTTTTTAAACTGCAGCTTTAAAACCATGAAATGGCCATAAAGAAACTTCAGCCTGATGCAGAGACTCAACAAGGCCACTTCTTTTTTTTTCTTAATGTTTTTATTGATTTCAGAGAGGAAGGGAGAGGGAGAGGAATAGAAACATCCATCACAAGAATCATTGATCAGCCGCACGCTCCCCACTGGGGGTGGAGCTCGCAACCTAGGCATGTGCCCTTGACCACAACTGAACTCAGGACCCTTCAGTCCATGGATCCACTGAGCCACACCAGCCGGGCCAAGGCCACTTCCTAAAGTCCTCTGTGAGGCCAAGGCCTGTGCATCCAAGTGTCCGGGACAGTGGCCCAAACCAGGGTGACTCAGTGGATAGAGCATCGGCCCATGGACTGAAGGGTCCTGGGTGTGATTCCGGTGAAGGGCACGGACCTCGGTCACAGGTTCATCCCTGGCCCTGGTTGGGGTGCGTGCGGGAGGCGATGAATCGATGTGTCTCTCTCACATCCATGTTTCTCTCTCTGCCTCTCCCTCTCCCTTCCACTCTCCCTAAAAATCAATGGAAAAATAGCCCTGGGTGAGGCTTAACAACAACAAAAAAGGAGCCGGATAACGAGGCTTTAACAAAACCACAGCGAGCGTTTCTCAAGGCCGCAGCCACCAACCAGGGGTCCGCGTCCATTTTTTAAAAAGAATGACATCCAGGTTAAGGAATGCTCCAAACTGTGGATTTTAACCCAGGGCCTCCATTTCCATGTCAGAGCCCCTGAGCCAGTGTCAGGTTTAAATAAGGTGAATTATTGATGATGGAAAACAAACAAACAGACAAAAATAAAAACCCCAGGAGCCCGGCCGGCAGACGTGGCTCAGGGGTTGAGCGTCGACCTATGAACCAGGAGGTCACAGTTCGATTCCCGGTCGGGGCACAGGCCCAGGTTGTGGGCTCCATCCCCAGCAGGAGGCGTGCAGGAGGCAGCCGATGGATGGTTCTCTCTCATCATTGATGTTTCTCTCTCTCTCTCCCTCTCCCTTCCTCTCTGAAACCAATAAAAATATATTTTTTAAAAAACAAACAAAAGCAGGAGAATGGCTGCCGATGCCTGGGGCCCTTCTCCCTGCTGTGAGCGCCCCGAGGCCCAGCGGAAGCGGCTTCACATCCCCACGGGATAGAAAGTTCCCAAGGGGCTCGGGACATTAAGACAATGACTGCTGTTTCCATGGAGACATCTGTGATGCCACACGCTGCTCCCAGGATCCCACAGGACGTGGAGCTTTGGAAGTGGCCTCGCGTTAGTTAGGTCTCCGGGTCTGCGCCCGCCTCGCCGCCCTGTCTCGGACGAGAGGCACCCCCGCGCTGCTCTGTCAGACAACAGACAATGTGGCTCAGCCCTCGGCCCTCCCCCCGTTGCTGCCCATGGGATCCAGGAGGCCTCAGAGACAGAACCTGCTGCTCAACCCGATGGAGAAGGGCCTGATGGTGCTCCGCAGCGTGGCCGGCCACGACTGCCAGCCCCCGGCGTGGAAGCTGCGCGCCAAGCAGCAGTCCCTCAGCAAGTCGGCTCAGGCCATCAACCTCTACTACAGGAGGAAGGTAGGAACCCGGGGCTGCCACTCCGCCCACAGGCCGTGCGGCCACCCCAGCTCTCCAAAGAGCTGGGTGTTTCTATAAATATACTAGAGGCCCAGTGCACAAAATTCCTGCACGGGGGGGGGGGGGGGG
>JAWPEG010064501.1:2018055-2029667 GCA_035771395.1 Myotis vivesi
GGGGGGCGGTGTCCCTCAACCCAGCCTGCACCCTCTCCAATCTGGGACCCCTTGGGGGATGTCTGACTGCTGGTTTAGGTCCAATCCCATCGGGCCTAAACCGGCAGTCAGACATCCCTCTCACACTCTGGGACTGCTGGCTCCTAACCGCTTACCTGCCTGCCTGCCTGATTGCTCCCTAACTGCTCCCCTGCCTGCCTGATTGCCCCCAACTTCCCTCCCCTACCGGCCTGATGGCCCCCAACGGCCCTCCCCTGCTGGCCATCTTGTGGTGACCATCTTGTGGTGGCAATCCTGTGACAACATCGCTGTGGTCATCTTGTGATGACGTCAGGTGAGGGCATCAGGCGATACCACCTAGGCTTTTATTGATTTCAGAGAGGAAGGGAGAGGGAGAAAGAGAGAGAGAGAAACATCAATGATGAGAGAGAATCATGGATTGGCTGCCTCCTGCACGCCCCACACTGGGGACCGAGCCCACAACCGGAGCATGTACCCTGACCGGGAATCGAACCGTGACCTCCTGGTTCCTAGGTGGACGCTCAGCCATGGAGCCCCGCCGGCCGGGCTCTAAGTAGGTTTTGATGGAGGTGGCGTGGGCCCCAGCCTTCCTTTTGGGGGGCGGGTGTCTTGGAAAGGAGCAAAAGGGGAGAAGAGAACTTGGGAAGGGCAACGCGGGGTTCAGGAGGCCGCCATGTGCCGAGAGCGACTGGAGCGCCCCCACCACCCCGGGGCTCACTACACGGACGGACGGCACCTGGGCTCAGCCCCGCAGTCCCTGGAGCAGGTCGCTCGCGTGGCCGTCAGCAAGCGAGTGGCTGGCGGGGAGGGGACAGACTGCTGCTGCGGCCCGAGCGAGTGGGCCAGGCCCCGGCCACCCCGGCCTTTCTCTCCCTGACTGTCTCCCTGTCCCCGCTCCGCCAGAGTGACTTCCTGCAGGACGCCAGCCCCAGGGACAGGACCTTCCTGCTGGAAATGGAGGAGCTGCGCAACATGTTCCTCCAGCGGCCCGGCTGCCCGCAGTTCTGCACCCGGGCCACCTCCATGTCCAGCTCCGGTGAGAGCCCCGCCGGGGCCCAGGGGCACGGGGCAGAGCGCGGGGCGTTTAGGGGGAGGGAGTGGGAGATTCGGGAGGGAAGCTTCTGGAAAGAGCCCATGAGGCTGAAGACGTGCTGAGGACCAAGCCTGTGGGCCGAGACCGCGGCTGCCGATGGCCCGGCGCCAGGGCCCCGTCGCGTCCACTCCTGTGACCTGAGGCTCAGAGGCCGCTGAGTGCGCTGGGGTCGGGGGGGGGGGGGGGGTGGAGTGGGCACAGCAGGCCTCCGTGCAGCAGGCACCGCCCCGACCTGCGGGTCCCTCCCAGGCCCCGGTGGCTCCCCTTTCCCACACCCCGTGGTGATGGTGGGTCTCAACCAGGACCCCACCCGCCATCCCTGCTCTAGGTGCCCCCTCAGGGCCAGGGCCTCAGAGAGCATGACTTGTGGGCAGGTTATGGGAAGGGCAGGGGCCCGGGTCCTGGGGGCGGGTGGGGAGTGGAGGGGAGTGTGTGCTCACAGGGCCAGTCAATTAGGGCCCCAAAGGCTCAGAGGAAGCAGGCTCTGGCGGGAGAGGGCAGGTTTCGGAGGGACCCTGAGCGGAGCCGTTTCTGCAGAAGGGCACTTGGACCTGTCCTCCTGGGAGGCGGGGCCCCGGTTTGCAGACATTCCCTTGTGCCCGGCGTGCTGTGGGGGCCGCGCTGTGTGGGCAGCAGCCGCCATCGCGTTTGAATTGATCCCCAGAGTTCAGCCCCTGCGGCCACAGAGACAAGTCTTTCTTCTCAGCTGAGGTTTTTGTTTTTGTTTTTTTAAATATATTTTATTGATTTTTTTACAGAGAGGAAGGGAGAGAGATAGAGAGTTAGAAACATCGATCAGCCGCCTCCTGCACATCCCCCACGGGGGATGTGCCCGCAACCCAGGTACATGCCCTTGACCGAAATCAAACCTGGGACCCTTCAGTCCGCAGGCCAACGCTCTATCCACTGAGCCAAACCAGTTTTGGCCTCAGCTGAGGTTTATAGAGAAATGGCAGAGAGCCCGGCCGGCTGGGCTCAGGGGCTGAGCATCCACCTATGAATCAGGAGGTCACGGTTCCATTCCTGGTCAGGGCACAGGCCTGGGTTGTGAGCTCCATCCTCAGTGTAGGGCGTGCAGGAGGCAGCCGATCCATGATTCCTCTCATCATTGATGTTCCTCTCTCTCTCCCTCTCCCTTTCTCTCTGTAATTAATTTAAAAAGGATGAAAAGAAAGAGAGAGGAGAGAGAGAGAGAGAAGTGGCATAAGGCCCTGGCCGGTGTGTGGCTCAGTGGATAGAGCATCGGTCTGCGGACCGAAGGGTCCTAGGTTTGATTTCCATCAAGGGCACGTACCTCGGTTGCAGGCTCCTCCATGGCCCAGACCCTGGTCAGGGGCGCGTGCAGGAGGCAATCATCGATGTGTTTCTCTCACATTGATATTTCTCTCTGCCTTTCCCTCTCTCTTCCACGCTCTCTAAAATGAATGGAAAAATACCCGCGGGTGAGGATTAACAAGAAAAGAAAGGGCATAAAAGGCCTGCCCCACCCAGGGCCTGGGGAAGCCGTCAGCGTGCTCTCACTCTGCAGGGATGACCTCCACCATGACCTTGCCCGTGGAGTGCTGCCTGGGCTCCAAGGCCTGGAAGCCAACCAAGGACTCAGTCTCCAGCCAGCAGGACTTGGACATGAAGGTGGATGGTGAGGGCAACGTCTCCTGGGCACAGGGGTCCTCCCCTCAGGCCCCCAGCCCCAGGGCCTCTGCCTGCACCTGCTGGGTCCCTGCTCCCCAGCACCACCTGCTCCCGCGCCAGGGAACGCCCTTCCCGCCCGCCACCACCTGCCCGGCCGTCCCCTGCATAGGGGCCCAGGAGTCTGCAGGCTGCTCTGTGCCTCCCCCACGGGGTGAGGGGTTGGGGTGGGGACAGCAGCCCGGGCGCTGGAGGCCTGGGGAGCCCAGCTGGGCCAGGAAGGGTTTCAGAGGGGTCGAGAAAGGGCGGCACTGCCGGGGAAGAGCCCAACGCCCGCCTCCCCGCAGGGCCGCTGCTGCCCGTTAGCCAGAGCGCCGGGGAGCTCGAGTACCTTCGGAAGAAGAGCCAGTCCCAGCAGCTGAGCCCGGCCGCCAGCAGCCCGGCGCTGGACCAGAGCCACCTGAGGAAGCGGGTGCCCTGGTACATCTCGGTCATCCACGAGAAGGTACCGCCGCGAGCAGCTGGCCTGGGTGCCGCCCAGCTCCGTGCCCCTGTCACCAGTGGCTCCGCAGGACAGCTCCGCTCCTGCCGGAGGCTGCTCCGCCCGCGCCCCAGGCTCCCTTCTAGAATCTGTCAGCTGTGCGTGCAGGTCCCCAGACGTGGTCCCGCCGACCCCAGCTCCCTCCTTTGGCATCTGGGACTCAGAGGCTCCCCGCATGGGCTGGCCCCTGCGCATCCGCAGCTCAGAGCCTCGCCCTCACCAACTTGCGGGCAGCGTGCCCCTCACCGGGCGGCACAACCTCGGCCCAGTCTTTCCGCTCGGAGCAGATGCGCTCAGAAACCGCTGGGGAAAAAAAAAAAAAAAGAAACCGCTGGGGGCGCAGCATCGGCCTGCGCCCAGCTCCCGGCCGAGTCTTTATTTCCCACTCGACTCGGAGGGAGGCTGGCCCGGGCCTTGTCGGTCTCGTAATTCCTTTGTTTGAATTTGGTGGCAGAGTTCATCCGATCTCATAATCAGAGGCGGGATTCGTTCTCCTCTTTCCTTTTCCCATTCTCTGAAAGAGTTTGCGTAAGACTGGAGTCATTTCTCTGAGAAATTCTGGAGTTCGTCACTGAGAACATCTGTGTGGAGATCTGACAGGGTGGGTGTCAGTCCGGCCGGTGTGGCTCAGTGATTGAGTGTCGACCCATGAACCAAGAGGCCACAGGTTTGATCCCCAGTAGGGGGCATGCACGCGGCAGCTGATCCACGATTCTCTCTCATCATCGATGTGTCTATCTCTCACTCCCTCTCCCTCCTCTCTCTCAAATCAGTAAATAAAACGTGTTTTAAAACAACGAATTCAATTCCTCTTAGGATGTTCAGAGTTCCTTTTCCCCTGGCTTCAGGTTGGGTGAGCTATGGTTTCCTAGGGAGGTGCCCATTTCCTGGCAATTTTCAAATGTGTTCACCTGACCCCTGCGTCATAGTCTCTCGTTCTCCTCCCCACGCAGGCGGGAGATGGCGGGGGAGCGGCCTCTGTCGTTACTAACACCGCGGACCCAGGCCCGCTCTCTCCTCTCCGTCGGTCCTGTCAGAAGTTTAACCGTCTTTTCTTAGAATGCGCTTCTGTTTGGTTTTTTAAGGTGGTGACGCCTTGATGATGGTCATGGCCACGAGCAACAGGAAGTGTTGGGTAGTGAGCGGGTCCACAGGGGGGCCTGACCGGGTCTGTTAGCGGGGGGCCCAGGAGGACTCACTTTACACGGATTCCCTAACTTCTGCCTCTACATTTCAGGAGAGCTCTCACCCCTTAGAAAGTGTTGCTACCCCTTGACCAAGCCATCCCACCCTGGGGAAGTAGCCAGAGGATATAATTAGATAGAGTCGCACAGATGCAGTGAAAGGATGTTCTCAGTGTGGTTATTCATTCCAACTGGGGAAGGAAATGCCCAGCACATGCGTGTGAGTGGGCCCGGGAAGGGCTGCAGGCTTGGCTCTCTCTAGGAGCTCCATCGGACTTCTTGGGGTCTCCTCCCCTCATCTCTGCCTTCCTCTGAGCTGTCACAGGGGAGTCTGCCTCTTCTGGAGGCAAGACAGCCACGTGCAGCAATCCACATGTGTGTGCAAACCCAGCGGCCCAGGTGAAAGGAGCACCTCCTTCCTGCACCAGTGTCTTATGTGGGACACCTGTGCGGGTCTGAGTCACCCTGCTGTAGAGACCGGAGGAAAACCAGGCCACGCTGTAGGGAAATGGAGGTGCACAGTTTATTATGCCGGCGGACTCAGCGGAGTCATTTCCCAAGTCTGAGCAAAGAAGCATGCAGGGAGCTTCTCCTTTATATCTTTCTGGTGTCTTTGTCCCTCAGATATGGACTATGCTTCCGGTCCTTTGGCGGGCTTTGCAAAGAAGGCCCCAGGTGTTGGGGGTCTTGAGACCATATCTAATGGTCTGGCCTGGCACCAGCGCGAATAACCCCCCCACCCCCCTTTGGGGCTGTGCACTGTTCCTAGTTTATGGCCTCTGTATTTAGGTAACAGGTCTTGCAAGACCAGTTTCTGGGAAAGAGGCAGTGACTTAATTATAGGTTATCAAGAATGTACACTGGACTTGCTGGAACAGATTCAGATTTCTTGGGGGGGGGGGGGGGGGGGGGGGGGGGGGGGGGGNTGTACACTGGACTTGCTGGAACAGATTCAGATTTCTTGCCCCCCCCCCCCAATATCAGGGTTACATTGGAATTAGCCTTTTAGACTTCTCAACCAGGGCCAGGGTGAAGACGTGATTTCTGTATGACTACTTGCCCCTCTAACCTAATAGGACCAATAATTCCCACATACCCTTCAGATTCTCCAAGTGTTAAAATGCTGCCATGTTTGCTTCGTCCTCTCCTCCCTCTCCCTCATTATATCATTCATTCTTGTACTTAATCTACACTATTCCTTTCCCTCTTCATTCTTTAATTTGCAGTTCTTTTTCAAATTCTAGAGATGGATACTTAGTACCTAATTGTCTTCCATTATTTTCTCTAATAGATGTATTTTAAGGCTATACATTTGTCCTTAATTACAGCTTTAGCTGCACCCCACAAGTCTCAACATGTCCAAGCGTTCATTATTGTTCAGTTTAAAATATTTTCTAGCTTCCTCTGTGACTTTCTCTTTGACTCGTGGGTTGTGTGGAAGCCTACCACCTGATTTCCAAACACAGGAGGGTTTTCTAGTTCCCTTTCCTTCCAGAATTCTGTCTGGAAGAATTCTCTCTAGGGTCTCTAAATTCATACGCTGAGACCTGCGTGGCGGGTTTCAGAATGACCTGCAGGAGGGCCGATGCGCAATGAAGAGACTACACGAGAAATATGAATTTTTAAGGTGCGGGAGGCCAGGTGGAGCCTCTTGCAAGAAGAGGAGCCTGCAAGTCCGGGTCCTGCCTGCTTTTATTCAGTTTGGTTACACACTTGCTCTTTAGCAACGCATGCAGGCAGAACAGATAGAATGGAAGGTCAGGAAAACTCAGTGAAGTTTAGTAAACAATGTCAAGACAATCAGGTCAGGAAATCGCCCCGGGCCATCGCCATCGCCAGAGCAGCAGGAGCGACCTATGCCGGTGTCAGCCCTGCTTTCATGCTAACGCTGCTGTGGTGGCCCCGCATTCATATCTGCTGGGGACCAGTTCTTTCTGTTCCCTGTGTGTCCCAAACACCCCATCTGTATTGCGTCTCCAATGTTGAAGAATCTAGGGCATTGGGGTGTAGAGACGGGAAGTTGAGGGCGGAGGAGCCCTAGGGGTGGCCTGTGGAGAGAGTTTCTGGTTGAGTGTGGGCTGCACAGAGGACGTGTCTGCAGTCACAGTGGGCGGCTGGCCAGGAGCCAGGGTGACCCTCCCCGAAAAGGCTGTGGTCAGGACCCGGCTGCAGTAAAGAGGCACACGTCTTGGGCTCAGGGTCTTGGGGTCCCAGAGCAGCAGGCCAGCTCTGCCTGGGCCTGGAGCTGCTGTCCTGCTGATGGTTGGACGGGGTGAGGAAGAGTGTGGTGTGGCCCTGGCTGGCGTGGCTCAGTGGATAGAGCATCAGCCTGTGGACTGAAGGGTCCTGGGTTAGAGCCTGGTCAGGGCACCAGCCCAGATTGCAGGCTCAATCCCCAGTAGGCGGCATGCAGGAGGCACTCGATCAATGATTCTCTCTCATCATTGATGTTTTTCTCTCTCTCTCTCTTTCCCTCTCCCTTCCTCTCTGAAATGAATAAAAATATATTTAATTTTTTTAAAAGCGTGTGATTGGTGGGCACTCAGGGCTGCCGTTCTCTGCCCAGGACCACTGCCTGTCCACACTGGTGGAGGAGGTGCAGCGCCTCGCCAAGCTGAAGGGGGAGGTGCAGCAGAGGGACCAGGAGATCCTGGCCCTGCAGGAGGAGCGGGAGGCGCTGAAGAAGCAGCTGAAGTACCTCCTCAAGAGCAGAGGCCAGGAGCCGTCCGTGTGCCAGGTGAGCAGGGCCGGGGGCTGCCACAGCATCCAAACCTCCCGGGACCCTCAGGACCCTCGCCCCGCCCACCCCGCTTGTCCTGGATGTGGCCAGGTCCTGGGGGCACTCAGGCTGGGTCTCAGGATTTGAGCTAGAAGCTGAGGAGAGGCGATGGGAACACGGTGCAGAGGAAGAGCCACGCGCTGCACAGGGCCCTGCGCTCGGCCGCCCGTCTCTCCCGGGACAGGCCGCGGCGCTCGCTGTACTCAGGCCCGTCCCTGTGGGGTGAGGGCCGGCTCCTCTCATCAGGAGGGAGGGCGCCCTGCAGGCGGGGTCCCCAGACTGGCCTGGCCGTGCCCTGAGGCCGCGTGACTGGGGTTACCCTGACCTGTCCTGACTGTGGGACGGGGAACACCAGTGTCCTGCCTGTCCAGTGGGCTTGGGGGTGCTGCCTCCCAGGTTGGGGGGAGGGCTGACCAGGGCAGGTCCAGGCGGGCCGGGTAAGCAGCACCCCCCCTTTCTAAGACCTCATTTATCTCATGCCGAGGCTGCAGCCCCACTTGACGCCGGGGCACACATGAGTTGGGGAGGGGGTGTTCAGACCATCTGCAAATCCCATGAATGTCGCCAGAGAAAACTGCCCAGATGCCGATGGTGGGGCAGCTGGCGGGAGGGGGCGCAGGAGTCCGGGGAGGCCTGGTAGCGTGGCCTCGCCTCCCGGGGCTGGGAGGGGGTGCGAGTGGAGAGCTGCTGGGGAGGTGTCCAAGGCTGCACCTCCGTCCTCCAGCTGCTCCTGGGCAGCCACCTGCTGGCGCGGCCCCTCCTCCTGGCACACGGGGCTGCGGCGCCTCCTGGAGGGCAGGTTGTGGGTGCATCACCTGGGAGCGGAGGGGCGTGTGTGGCCCTGAGGCCCGTGGCGTGTCCTGCAGGAGTGGCTCCCAGAGTCCGGCTCACGGCCCCTGGGCAGGCTCAGCATCCTGAAGGACTTCTTCAAGGAGGACGAGCTACAGAGCTGGCGGCAGGTGCGGGCAGCACCAGGGGCGCGTGACCCCAGCCTCACCTCCAGATTCGCGGGGTCCCACCTGCAGCCCCACCTGGTCCCCCCCCCCCCCCAGTTCAGTCCTCAGTCACCCTGTAAGGGAGCTGGTGAGGGTGGCGGGCAGGTCCCACCTAGAAGAGCAACTCCAGCCCCCGCCCGGGGTGCGGGTCCCTTGCAGCACCCCCCCCAGGCGGTGAGGCCAGGGTCTCCCCCAAGGCCCTGCCTAGTGGCCCCTCCATCCCCAGATGCAGGAGGAGTTCGTCCTGTCGGACAGGGCCGGGGGCCTGGAGTCTGGAGGCGAGGAGGAAGAGGCGGGCCTGGAGGGGGAAGCCGAGAGGGCGGACCAGGGCGCCATGGGCAGGAAGGAGGCTGAGGGTGAGGAGGGAGAGGAGGAGCCGCAGGAGCTGGAGCTGGACGAGGAGCGGGAGGCGCAGCAGGACCAGGAGAGCGGTGGCCTGAAGAGGTTCAGCTGCACAGACGACGCCTTCGAGGAGGAGCTGATAGCGCAGCTGGAGGAGTACGAGCAGGTGATCCAGGAGTTCCAGCTGGAGCTCGGGGTCGCCAGGACCAGATACAACCTGGCCACAGGTGGGCGTGCGGGCGCCAGGCCGGCCAGCCCCCAGGCCGAGGTGGGGTGTCCTGCCCCCCCCCCCCCACCCGCAGGCAGTCCCTGAGCCGGGAGCTCCGCGGGGAAGGGCGGGCGGGGTAGGGAGTTGGACGCCTGGATCATGGTCAGGCCCCCGACTGGCTCCGTGACCCCGCCCCCCCACCCCCCACCCCGCAGGAGCCTGCATCTCTCTGCAACGGCAAGTGGACCGCCTGGAGTCGCAGCTGCAGAAGGTCAACATGGAGCACGAGCTGCTGCAGAAGGAGCTGCGGGAGCGGAAGCAGCAGCTGCAGGCCATGACCGACAAGGTGCGTCCTGTCCTCCGCCTGCCGCCCCGCACAGCCCGGGGGCGGCTCCCGGGGAGACACTGAACTTAGGGGGCCGATGGGACTCTCCCGGGGCCCCAGGGCGGGTAGAGGCGGGTGGTGGGGGGAGCGCCCAGCAGGCCCCTGCCTCCCCTGCCGCCCTCCGGCCCCAACAGCCACCCTTCTCCTGGCCTCTGGGCCCCCAGCCGTTCCGCAAGCACCTGCAGGCCGAGTCCGGGGGAGCCCCGCCACGCTCAGCGAGGTCGCCTCCTTGCTCAGAGCTTTGAGTTTTGTAGTTTTTCACCCGCGTCGCTTAGAGCACCCCAGTCCCCAGTCTTCTGACGGAAGCAGGAGTGTCCCGGCCCCCCTCTCCCACTGCCCCCCCCCCCAGGCGACCACCTTCACCTCCGGTTTCTTAGGGACCCTCCCCGCGTCCCAGGTGAGGTGGCTGCACACCCAGGGCCCAGTTCCCACCTCTCAGCATCACCCGGGCCCCTCCCGGCCCCTCCCGGTTCCTTTCCATCAGTCAGAGTTGACTCGGCGCTGACACCTATGGGCACTTACTGGTAACGCAACGAAACGGAACCGCGTTTGCAAACCGGGATCATGATTCATAAAACTGCGGCTGCATCCACATTTCCCGCTCTTTTCTCTGGGGCACATCCTGCTGTCATTTTAAAAAATATATATTTTATCAATTTCAGAGAGGAAGGCAGAGAGAGGGAGAGATAGAAACATCCATGATGAGAGAGAATCACGGATCGGCTGCCTCCCGCACGCCCCACGCTGGGATCGAGCCCTCAACCTCAGGCATGTGCCCTTGACCGGAATCGAACCCAGGGCCCTTCAGTCCGCAGGCCGACGCTCTATCCGCTGAGCCACACGGGCCAGGGCCCTGCAGTCCTTTGAGAAAAGATGGGGGTGCGGGGGATCGGAGAGGGGCCTGTCTGGAATCTCTTATTCTCCCATCAGCAGTTCCATTGGCTCCAGGGCCCGGTTTGGGAAGGGCCTTCCCTGGGGCGGGTCAGATGCCCCTGGACACGGGAATTGGAGGCTTTCTTTCCTGGGACGGGAAGGCCTCGCGGGAGCCCAGTGGGGAAGGAGGGTGCGGCTCCACCGTCAGCACCCACACA
The DNA here is from genome assembly GCA_035771395.1 of Myotis vivesi. Classification (NCBI taxonomy): domain Eukaryota; kingdom Metazoa; phylum Chordata; class Mammalia; order Chiroptera; family Vespertilionidae; genus Myotis; species Myotis vivesi. The sequence goes on from JAWPEG010064501.1 coordinate 2,028,324, forward strand.
CCCATCTGGAGTCTGGGGTCTCTGCCCCTAACCGAGCCCCGCATCTCCCAGGCCAGACCCCCGCTGGACCCACACATCCGGGCTCCCGCCGGGTGGGGAAGGGGCGGATACCTGGCAGCTCACGGCTGGGGGTGTTTCTGAAACTTCCTCCCTCCAAGCTCCAAAGGAACCGGCTCCCCCACTTCCCGAGACTTTTAGGGGCTTGGGAGGGCGGGCGGGCTTGTGCTCGGCTCTCCCTGCCGTGGTCTTAGAGTTCCGTGTTTTGGGGTTCACTTTCCAACACCTTCGTGTTGTAGTGCTCTCTTCCTCCTCCTCCTCCTCCTCCTCCTCCTCCTCCTCCTCCTCCTCCTCTCCTTCCTCATCAGAAACACCCCTGCTCTCACCTTCCTGAGGCTCAGGGAGGGAGAAGCCAGAAGTGGGGTACCATCCACCATCTCCACCCGGAGCCCCCTGAGCCACTCCCTCTGCCTTGCAGTTCTCCAACCTCCGGGAAGAGAAGAAGCAGAAAGAGGTGATGGGGCTCATCGAGAAGGACAACCTCCTCCTGCGACAGGTGACCGCGGGGTGGGGAACCCCGCTCGGGGGAGCTGGGGCCGCTCCTGTTAGGCAACACCCCACTCGACACACTCAGGGCGCAGGGGCACGCAGAGGCCCCGCGCCATCCCTGGGTCCCGATTTGTCTTTGGGGGAGGCGGGGTGGGGACCTGCGGGCCTACTCCTCCGCCCCCTGCCCCGCCCCCAGCAAGTGTGGGAGCTGGAGCAGGAGCTCGCCACGCGGGAACACGCCATCACGGAGGCCGAGGCCAAGGCGGACCAGCTGCAGGCCCAGGTGAGCCAGTGCCAGAACCACCTGGAGCGGCGGAAGCAGCTGCAGGAGCAGGCGCAGGGCAAGATCGAGATGGCGCAGCAGGCGGAGCAGCAGGTCCGGGTGGCGCTGGAGAGCGCGCAGTCCAGGGTACGCCGCTCCCCCCCTCCCCCCCCTCCCCCCCCCAGCAGCAGGGCCCCCCCACAGCTCCAGGGCCCCGCCCACCTCGTCCACAGTGGGGACCCCAGGGGTTTGTGATGTCCACAGTGAGAGGGTGGAGTTTGCAGGAGGGTCAGGGGTCAGGGAGTCTCCCGGGTCAGAAGGGAGCTCCTCTGGGGAAGGAGGTGGCTTGGGGTCCTTCTCAGTTTTATGATTTTTTATTTATTTAAAAATATACTAGAGGCCTGGTGCATGAAATATGTGCACTGGGGGGGTTGTCCCTCAGCTCGGCCTGAGCCCTCTCGCAGTCAGGGAGCCCTCTGGGGATGTCTGACTGACGGCTTTGGGGGGGGGGGGGGGGGGGGGGGGGGGGGGGGGGG
>JAWPEG010064501.1:2029678-2129627 GCA_035771395.1 Myotis vivesi
AGCCCTCTGGGGATGTCTGACTGACGGCTTAGCCCGCCCCCCCCCCCACACACACACACACCACCACCATCAGTCAGACATCCTTGGCGCTGCTGGGGCTTCTGGCCGAGCGCACTGACCACCGGGGGGCAGCTCCTGCATTGAGCGCCTGCCCCCCCCTCCCCCGTGGTCAGTGTGCATCATAGGGACCGGTAGTTCTGCCATTCGGTTGATTTGCATATTAGCATTTTATTATTTATAAATATATAGTTTTATTGATTTCAGAGAGGAAGGGAGAGGGAGAGAGAAACAGAAACATCAACAATGACAGAGAATTATTGATCGGCTGCCTCCTGCACGCCCCCCACTGGGGCTCGAGCCTGCAACTGGGCATGTGCTCTGACCGGGAATCGAACCATGACCTCCTGGCTCATAGGTGGACACTCCACCACTGAGCCACGCCGCCAGGCTGATTATATTTTTTAATCATGTGCAGGTTTTACTTTTTTAATTAAAAATGTTGGTGAGGCCCTAGCCGGTTTGGCTCAGTTGGCCTGCGAACTGAAAGGTCCTAGGTTCGATCCTGGTCAGGTCACATGCCCAGGTTGCAGGCTTGATCCCCAGTGGGGGGCATGCAGGAGGCAGCGATCCATGATTCTCTCTCATCATTGATGTTTCTCTCTCTCTCCCTTCCTCTCTGAAGTCAATAAAAAAATATTTTTTTAAAAAAAGGATCCCTTTAAAAAAAAAAATGTTGGCGAGGCCCTGGCTGGTTGCTCAGTGGTTAGAGCGTCAGCCTGCACAGTCAAGGGCACGTACCTGGGTTTCAGGTTCAGTCCTCAGCCTGCCTGGTCTGGGCACGTGCAGGAGGCACCAGACGGTATCTCTCTCACATCAATGTCTCTCTCCCCCCACTTCCACTCTCTCTAAAAATCAACGGGAAAAAATATCCTCAGGTGAGGATTAACAAACAAACAAACAACAAGCTGGTGAGGTAGAGGGTCCTTGCGTGAGGCCACCCCAGGCCTGTCTAGCTCGCAGGTAGACGCTGTCCCTCCAGCCTCAATTTACGGTTCCTAGCTGGGAAGGAGGGGGTCCCGCCTCTGTCCCCCTGACCGGGCGGTGGGTGGGCCCCTCCACCCGCCTAAGGCCAGCGGCTACTGTCCCTTCGCTCGCTCGCAGCTCGAAAGACTGAGAAACAAGATCATCCAGGCGGCCTTCAGCACCCCCGGGATCAGATCCTTTGCCAGCGAGATCTCTGACAACGACATTCTGGAAGCCTTGCAGGTATGACAGCACCGGCTGCAGCCGGGGCGGAGGGAGAGGCCGGGACGGGCGCTGGGTGGCCCTGCTGGTCCCGCAGGGCCTCTGTTCTGGGACGGGGACTGTCCAGGCAGAAGGGACCAGGTCTCCCAGGGGTTGCTGGTGTCCTGAGCCTGAGGCTGCGCTGCTCTCAGCTTTGAATGGACAGCAAGCCCTCCGGGGATCGGGCAGGGCAGGCGCGGGGCCTGGAGGGTTCTGGAAGCAGGAGCCGCCAGGCCATGCCCGGCTCAGCCTCCTCCGGACGCTTCTTAGCACCTCAGTGAGGTCTCCATCTGCCGAGCCAAGGCCCTGACCTGGACCCCCTTCCATGGCTTGGGCCCAGGTTACCCCTCATCTACCCCCCCATTCCCCCCAGGACTCAGAGGCGGGCTGGGCCTCAGGGAGTCACCCCCACCTGCCTGGGTGGAGGAGCTGAGGGCTGGTCACCTGGCCCCGGGAGGGAGCACGCCTACCTCAGGTGCAGGGCCAGATGGGGCAAAGAGCCCCTGGCTGATTCAGCTCTGGGGAACTGGGCACCTGTCCCTAGGTGGCTGCCGCCCCAGGCTCTGCGGGCTGAGCAGGTGCCCTTGGCCTTCTAGCACCCACAGTTCCCAGAGACCTGGCTCCTCCCCTCCGAATGGGGGGGTGGTGAGGGGACGCTGGTCAATGGTGCTCCTGTCAGGTGGCAACAGTCCTCAGGGGAGAGGGAGACCCTGTGTGGGGCCTGGGCAGAGGTCTCTGGGGCCTGGGTGCTGTTTGGACTAAGGGAAGGGGGGGGAGGGGAGAGGACGAATAGAGGAGGGAGGGAGGGAGGAAAAATGGAAGAGAATGAGGGGGGGTTGGAAAGGGGATGGATGGGAGGGAGAGAAGGAGGGAGGAGAAGAAAGGGTGAGGGAGAGGGTGGGAGGGGAAAGGGGGGGGAAATAGGAAGGGTCATCAGCACCACTCAGGAGCCAGGGAGCCTTTCCTTGGTCCCTGGGCCAGAGGAGGCCTTGAGAGGAGGTAGGGCTGCCTCCGTGGGGGAGGGACCCGAGGCCCCAGGGCGGTCCCTGCCAGCCCGCTGCGGAGCCCGCCGTGGCTTCTCCTCTGGGTCAGCCAGGAGGAGGCTTTCCGCCCAAATAGACTGATGCTGCCACCAGAGCTGCCCCCTCGGAGGGCGCGGCGGGGAGCAGCCTGGGCAGCGGTGCCGTCCTTCCCCAGAGGATCATCTCGGAGAGGATGGACTACTACAACCAGCTGAAGCACAAGGGCATCAAGGTGCCACCGCTGCTGATGGCGGAGGTGTTCTCGTCGTCCAGCAAGTCCAAGAAGGTGGCCTCCAAGTAGCCGGGGCCCCGCCCGGAGCCGCCTGGGGCCCCGCTTCGGCTCCGATTCAGAATTAAACTCTGTTGTTGGCCACGGGCTCCCCTTCCTCTCCCGGGACTCACACGGGGCTTGGGCTACGTTGATACGCCCCCCCCCCCCCAGTCCCAAGCCCGCTCTCTGGGAGTCTGCACCGCAGCTGGCACCGCCCTGGAGACACCCCGCACTGAGCAGGTACCCCCGTGGCCCAGGTTTCCGAGCCACCGGCCCGTGTGGGTGTGGGAACGGCACCGGGTGTCTGACCCGTGGGGTCTGCCGGGACCTGGGTTCGGCAAGCCCGGTCCTAGGGTTCTGGCTGGGGAAGAATTCAGAGCCCAGACTGAATTCTGGGAACATCCCATTTGTAAGGGAACATCCACTTGGGCAACCACAGGAGAAATGGGCTCAGGAGACAAGCTATGGAGGCAAAGGAAGGGCCCGGGGGCTTGGGAAGCGGAAGCTGATGGTGAACGCCTGGTGGGAGGAGGGAGAGGGAACGGCTGGGGGGAGGGCGTCCTCCTCCTGAGGGTTTAGCGTTAGGGGAGGTCCTGGGGGAGGACATTCGCAGCCTCCCAGGGGCTCGGTCTCCACTTGGGGTCGCAGTGAGGCCGACAGGAGCAGAGCCAGGACAATGGGCCAGTTGGAAGGTCGCCAGGGCAGACAGGCCGGACCAGCTGGCCAAGGAAGGGAGCAGCGGGGAGAGCAAGTCCTGGGCCCCTGAGACCCTCCCCCCGGGCATGCAGGTGGGGTCCTTCTGACCTCTCCTCCCCGCCGCGGGGTGTCCTGTGCAGACCCCACCCTTCCAGAACCAGGGCTGGAGGGGAGGACCGGGCAGACCCATGGGTCAGTCTGCAGGAGAAAGCAGTCACCCCTCCGAGGGGTTAGAAGGAGCCCTGCCCACGCCCTGAAATCTCTCTTCAGGGATCCTTTCTCTCTGCTCGCCCAGGATCCCTTCCAGCTTGAGTCTCGGCTCTGAATTCTTTTCTCAGCCAGAACTCAGGTAGGTCAGACACCTGGGTCACCGGTCTGGTCGCTGGTCTGGTTTTACTGCTTTTCTGGGCCTGGAGCTGAAATACAACTGCGGCCTAGATGTTGTTAACATAAAACCATGGTCATCACCACCAAGCCAGTATTATATGAAATGCTGAAAGGTATCCTTTAAGAAGAGGAAGAAGAAGAAAAAGGTACAGATACAAATTATGAACAACAAATACACATCTATCAACAAGTGTATCTAGAAATCAAGTGAATAAATAATCTGATGAACAGAATGAACTGGTGATTATAATAGAAACAGGGGCATAGAAAGGGAGTGGACTGACTATGCTTGGGGGGGGGGGAAAGGGGTGTGGGAGATGCGGGAAGAGACTGGACAAAAATCATGCACCTATGGATGAGGACAGTGGGGTGAGGTGGGAACCGGGTGGAGGGGANATGGGGGGGGAAAAAGAGGAACAACTATAATAATCTCAACAATAAAGATTTAATTTAAAAAAATTATTGTTTAAATATTAAAAAACAAACAAAAAAAACAAAACCATGGAAACCTGTAAAGAATTGTTGTGAGTTTATTTGAGCCAAACTGTCGACAAATGCCGGGAGGTAGAACCTCAAGGGATTGAGATAATGCTCCGGAGAATGGCGGGTTACAGCCATATTTATACATTTTAATCAAAGGAGGGACATAGGTGGGTTACATGGAATCCATTGGTGATAGACTAGAGGGGCGGGAGCAAGCAAAGTGGGGAAACCCCTGGGGATTGGATAAAAAGTAAAATGATGGACACATGCTTAGGTGGGTGCAGGATCAATTAACGTGATAATGAAGGGATTTGTGGTCTCTGTCCTGGCGCCCAGCACATTAGGTTGTGCCCCAGGGGCTCCAGAAAAAGGGAAGTTACAAGTGACCCAGACATTTCAAGGGTGTGTTATCATAGATGCAAAAAGACAGACAGGCTCAGTGAAGGTCAAGGTTGACCTTGTCAGTGAAGATACCGGCCTAGGACGTAACTGCCCACTGTTAGGTTAGGTGGCTCAGGAGGCGGCATAGGAAATAAAGAGAGTTGATCAGAAAAGGGAAGAAAGGAGAGGTTTTATTCTGCGTCCCCGGGAGACCCACGAACCCCAAAGACAGGGCATGTGGATCCACGCCCACAGGGAGGGGGGCGCTTTTTTTTATACAGCTGTTCAGTGAGGGCGGGGGAGCCTGAGCTGTGGGAGTTCCCGCCGCGGGGGTCGTCACAGTTTCCAGGTGTCCTCATCTGTCTGGTAGCTGACCTGTTAGGAATTCCAGGGCGGGACCGGCATCTGCGTCACCATCCATCTGGTGCACTGGCCTGTTAGGGATTCTAGGAAGGGCCCAGTATCTACGTCACCATCTGCCTGGCAGAGGCATGCACCAGCTCCTGGACCCCCTTTCAACCTAACACCCACCATCAGTGCTTTAGTTAAAGTTTAATGTCAGACCATCCTTTGTGGTCACTTAGGTCTGAGTTTGCAGGGCCGCCACGAAGGCCTCCCCTGAGCTGTCAGGTCAGCACGTGGCCCCTTCTGTCCACCATGTCATCTGTAGGGAGACAGGTCAGGGGGTCCCACCCTCAGGCCCAGGGAGATGCTAGGGGAGGAGAGGCCCCCTGAGGGCGAGGTCCCGCCCTACGGGCTACCATAGGGAGCTTTCCACCTGGTGACCTTCTGGACTGGTGACCTTCTGACCTTTGCCCTTGCTCTGCCCCTGTCCCTCTAATTGCCCGCCACACTTCCCTCCCCTGCCCCAGCCACAGGGGCTCCCTGCCTGGGACTGTTGTCTTGCAAGGGCGACTCCTTAGGAGGGAAGGTGGCTGGGTGTGGGTACTCTGTTCCCACCGTGTGAAAAGGGACCACAACTGAACCCCACAAGTTCGGGGGAGGCCTTACAAATGCAGACGGAAAGCCACCCCATAGGAGGACGTGGAATGGAAACTTGTTAATTGAAAGCTGTTCATGGCCCGTCGTCCAGTCCCAGGCTGGAATCCGCCCTGCAAAGGTCAATCTTGACCTTCACTGGCCAGTTCATTGCCTTTTGCATCTAAGATAACGTGCCTTTGAAATGTCAAGGGAACTTCTCATTTTCCAGACCCCAGGGCCAACCCACACCCGGGGCAGAGACCAGGAACCCTCTCTCCGCTGCGTTAATTGCCCACCTTACCCAGAACCCACTCGTGTGGAAGATGCGCGTGTCAGTCATCTTACTTTCATCCAATCCCAGAGGCCCTGCCCCCTGACCTCCCCCCGCGGGTTCCATGCAGCCCCCCCGTGATTGTAACGAGGGAAATAAGGGGCACAGCTGCGCTCTCCGGAGAGAACTTCTACCCGGCGAGGTGCTGCTGCTCGCGTCGGTTTGGCTCAGATGAACTCGCACACATGCCCCAGGCCTGACGGGCGGGAGCTCCAGGGGGAGGCAGGCTCCTCCCAGGCCCCCAAGTCCAGGCGCCCGAGCACGTGCGGATGCGGGAGGCGCTGGGGCGTCGCTCTGCTCTGCGCCCGCCCGGCCGGCCCTGCACCCGCGCTGAGGTCGGGCGCCCTGGGCTCTGGTCCCAGCAGCCTGCAGCCCGGATGACCGACCGCAACCGCGCCGGCCGCGGGGAGACCCAGCCCAGCGCCTCGCCTTTGGGTTCAAACCCAGGCGCCCCGGAGGCTCCGGGGGCCCCACTCTGAGTTCGGCTCCCCGAGTCTCCCCGCTCCCGCGGGGTTGGGGCTCCGAACCCGCCCGTCGGAGTCCTGGGGAGACGCGCCCAGCCGCCCCAGTCCCGGAGGCCGTCACCCCAGCAGCCTCGGCCTGGGGGCCGCACCCCGCTGGCCCCGCCCCTGTCCCGCCCTCGGGCACAGTCCCGCCTCCAGGCCCCTCCGGGCTCGGATCTCCCCGGTCCGCTCCCCACTCCCGACCTGGCCCCGCCCCCGTCCCCCCGTGACCCCCCCGGCNCCCCCCCCCCCCCCCCCCGGTCCCGCCCTCGGCTCAGCAGCCTCGCGGCCGCCCAAGTCCCGCCCCCCAGCTCCGTGCGCCTCTGGCCACTTGGACTGTCCACGCCAGGTGATGCGAGGTCGTGTGCAGCCTCCTCGTGCGTCCGGGGGCTGTGGGGGGGTTGGAGCGGGTGTGGGGGGCCTTGGCGGCGGCAGCCCCCGTCCCTCTGAGGCCGCGGCCTCCCCGGCCTGCGAGCGGGTGGCCTGAGGCCGGGACTGCGCGGTGGGGGTCGGGGCCCATGGCTGTCCGGGTCCCACGGGTTCTGGCCTGACCCACGGGGAGCCGCGGGGAGGCCCAGGGCCGTCCCTTCACCTTCTCTTTCCTATTTAAGGTTGAGCTCCGCCGCAGGTTCCGCCCATCTCCCTGCAGTCGGTCCCCTGGCCAGGACGCCCCTTTGTAAGTTGTGGGCTGCTCAGAGGTGCTTCGGGGTGAAGGGGTCTAAGGTACGTGGAGCTGCCTCAGGCTCCCAGGAGCTGTGGTACCTGGGCTCCCAGGGCTTGGCATGTCGCCGCCAGGTGGCACGGCCCCAGGCCTCCGGGACAGGGTGTGCCCGGTGTGTGGGCTGGACGGCCGATTCCCAGCAGGCGCGGCCTGGCTCTGAGCACCTCACCCGCTCCTGGGGCTCTGTCCAGACAGGACGACTGAGCCACGGCGCCTGTTTGGAACGCGTCCTGCTGAGTGACAAGAACCCCCTGGCCCGGCTGGGCTAGGTTGGGGCGACTCACCTGGCATCAGAAGCCCCCAGTGGGCAGTGGGTGTGGCTTCGGGGCAGTGCCACCCGGGTTTGGTGTGGCATCCAGGTCACAAGGCAGCTGCCAGCGCTCCGGCCCTCACATCAGGGCAGCAGGAAGGAGGGGGCTGCCTTTCAGGAAAGCAGAAGTGTCCCCGCCCCCCCCCCGCCCCCACCTGCACCCCTGGCCCAGGAGAGTGCCCAGCCCACCCCTGGTGACCCAGGACCGCAGGGGCAGGGGTTCAAGCTGGCCTCAGCCCGGGGGTCACTGGGCGGCAGCAGGCACAGTGCTGCAGGGAAGATAAGGATTCTGCCCACAGGAGGGGAGGGTGGTGTGAGGCCCTCCCTCTCCTGGACCCTCACTCCACAAGCTGGGCCTCCCTCAGGCCTGGGGGCTGCTCTGGATGGCTGCCTCAGGCCTAGGGGCAGGCCCTCTCCCTTCCTCCCAGGGCCTGGGCCCTAGAAAGGGTGAATACCAGCGGGCCAGGGGTTAACTGCCTGGGGCTGGCTTCTCCCAGCAAAGGGGCCCTCTGTGCTTTTTTTTTTAAATCCTCACCTGAGGATAGGTGTTTGGTTGTTTTTTTCACAAAGAGTGGAGGGAGGGGGAGGGGGAGGAAGAGGGAGAGAGAGAGAAAAATGGATGAGACGTGTTGACTGGTTGCCTCCCACACGTACCCTGACCAGGTCCCATTCGAAACCATGACCCTTCAGTCCTGGGGCCTGTGCTCAAACCACTGAGCACACGGGCCAGGGCGCCCTCTGTGTCCAAGACTAGCCGGGACCCAGTCAGCGGCTCCCAGGCTGGTGGGGGCTGAGCCAAGTCTCAGGCCCCAGAAGTGAGGGGCCAGCTGCTGCAGCCTCCCCAGCAGGTCCAGGCGCCCCGGAGCCCTGGCTCCGCCCGCAGGCAGTGCTGGGGGAGGGACTAGAGAGCTACAGGCCAGAGCATAGCTGCTGTGGGACCCCCACCCCCCACAGGCCGAGCTCACCAGCCACAGCCCCCTCCCTTTCCTTCCCGACCTCCAGAGACTTATCTGTCAGGGATGGGCAGCAGGAAGTGGTCATCGGCCCTGGCCCGGGCGCAGGAGGCCCAGGGCTGGGTGGATGCGCGCATTCCTGAGCACAGCGTTCTTGGACTTGCAGCCTCTGGGGCAGGAATGTCCACTTTGCCCCTCCCACGTGACTGGGCCAGTGGCGTAGCACTTCGGCCCTGGTCACCTCGTAAGGCGGATGGGAGGTGTGGGTAGAGCCGCCACCCACCTTAGTGTCTCTCCCCCCTCCCCGCGCCCAGGGAGACTCCCCCTGAAAGCACCCCTCCCCTCACTGTCCGCAGGGTCCTGCCCTACAGTGAGCCCAGCGAGGCTGCCACGCCCCCGACCACATCAGCTCCCCACCCAGCATGGAGCCCCAGGACCCCAGTGTGCAGTACAGCAGGTGGGATGAGGTCAGTGTGGGGGCTGCGTCCAGCCCGGAAGAGGCCTCCTGCTGCGAGCGGTGAGTGGGGGCAGCCTCCGCTCCACATCCCCGGGTGCCCCCCCTCCCCTGGCATCTGAACACACCTAGGCCCTCCGCCTCTGCTCCTTCCCCGCGGGCTCCCTCCTGTTGCCCACATCCAGCGGAGTGCCCCAGCACCCACTTCCTTTGGGGCCCACCTGCCCTGGGCTACCCCCCCTCAGGGGCTCACGTGCTGCCCTCTCACCCTAGGCTCTCCCGGAAGCTGTGCTCGGGCCGGCTGGGGGTCACCGTGAGGATGCTGGGAGGAGTGGCCCTCTTCTGGGTCATCTTCATCTTGGGCTACATCGCTGGCTACCTAGTCCACAAGTGCAAATAGTGCCACCGGGGCCATGGGCACAGGCCAGGGGGCCTTCATACAGACCCCCCTACACACATCCTATACAGACTCCCCATACATGCATCTGTACAGGCTCCCCCCCTTATACACACATCACCCTATAGGCTGTCCTATGTACATGCATCTGTATACAGACCCTCCCACAAACATGCATCTGTATGGACTCCCCCCATAAACACACATCCCCCTATAGACCCTCCTATACACACGCATCTGTATACAGACCCACACACGCATCTGTACAGATTCCCTGATATACACGCATCCCTATACAGATCCCAACACACATCCTCTCCCCACATACACGCATCTGTATACTGACACCCCCCCATACACACATCTGTATAGACTCCCCCCAGATACACGCATCCCTATATAGACCCTCCCCTATATACATGCATCTGTATAGACACCCCCACCCCCATACAGAGGCCCCCAGAGAGGGCTGAGGGGAGCAGTGTGCCCCTCTGCCTGCCCTCCCAGGGGCCGAGGCCTGTTCCTGGAAGACACTTCCCAGGCAGAGCAGGGAGCGGCCTCCACCCTCACCCCGTCTGCCCCCTTCTTCCCTTCCCTAGGGAAGAGTGTATTAGTCATTAAATTAAACGTCTGTTGAATGAAAGATGCTGATGGCCATGTTCCCCCGGACCAGGTGTGGCTCGGTGCCTGGACAGCTGTGAGGGGGCCTGTGGCGAGGCTGCCTGGCTCAGGGCCTTGGGATGTGCCCTCCTGGCTGAGCCTGAGGGCCAGGCGTGGTCAGACCTGCTCCTGTCCGCGGGCAAGCATTTTAGGACGAGGGTGGGAGATGAGTCACTGTCCTCGCCAGCCCTGTGTTAAGTCCCCCTTGTCAGGCCAAGCTGCCTACAGGGGCACCTGTGGCTGGTTGGGGGGACATCAGGAGTCTGCGTCCAGGTGGTGTCCGGGTCTGACCCGAGGCGGGAGGTGGGCAGGGCCCGGGTCCTGTGGGCTCAGGGAGCAGGTTACAGGCCTCAGGGAGGGTCCTGTCCAGCTCTGGTCTCGGCCTCCACACCCTTCTGGCCCCATCAGAGGAGGGAGCGGGTGCAGCTGGCGCACCTCTCCCAGCCTCACCCTCTGGTGCCGACCCAGGAAAGGCTGTGGGGTGGGGCTGTGGGGAGGTGGGCAGGGGCATGGGCCTCTGTGTGGCCAGTCTGCCCTGGGGGTACCGGGAGTGGCCGAGGGTGTGGACAGAAGGGGTCCTGGTAGCCCTTGCCCACTCCTCCCCGACTTCCCAGGTGCACTGCAGGCTCCGGCCTTGCTGATGGACAGGTATGAGTGGCCTGGGGCAAGGCCGACTGTCCTGAGCAGGTATCCAGGGCAGGGAGGGGCAAGCAGGTGGCAGGTGACCCACGCTGAGGGCACTGCTGGGAGCCAGCACTGCCTGGACACGGAGGACCTCCTCCAGCCTCCTCCTGGGCTGACCAGATGTCAGGCCAACACGATGCCCGCTGGAGCCGTGCACCTGCACGCACCCCGCTGGTCTCAGGAGCCAGTGTCCCTGCCCCGGGGGCATGGGGCCTCTGAGACTGATCCTCCAGGGCCCCCAACGTACAGGGCAGTCCTTAGGGCCCGAGTCGGTGCCCAGCCTCCCGACAACAGGCACAGGAGTGGGCAGGCCCGGGAGGCAGGGCTGCAGGTGGGCCCAAGCAGTGCTGGGTCTGGGGTCTATTTCGCAGACCTGCCACCCCTACTGAGAGCGGCCGGGGTGGACCTGTCACCCCCACTGAGAGCGGCCGGGGAGGAGCAGGCGCTCCCACTAATGTCACTGCAGATGCAGGATGGGGAGAGCGGCACCAGGAGCAGCAGGTGGGGGCAGCCTCGTCAACGTGGAGGTCGCACCAGGTGCACTGAGCCCAGGGGCCTGGAGGACAGGGGCTGTGACCCTCGGACCCCATGCCTGCCAGTGTCAGCCCTGACTGCCCGAGGCCCTGTGTGTGTGCCGAGCACCAGCAGACACCGCACAGGAGGCTCGAGGTGGGGTGGGGGGAGCAGGGCAGCAAGGAGAGCCTTTGCTGGCTCACCCACGTCAGCCCAGGGACAACGGTGGGAAGGCCTGGAGGTCGAGAGCCAGGTCGGGGTCTCGGCCAACCACCACGTCCCACAGAGCAGCTGGCTGAGCTCCCAGGCCTCGAACGTCTGGTTCTGATGGCTAAGCCCAGATGGACAAATGGTCTCTGCAGGTTGGAACCGTGGAATAAACGGCCACAAAACACAGAAGCCGAGGAGGCCGCTCCCCACTCCAGCCAGACCCTGCGGCCGCTCCCGGACCCAAGCACGTGGCCCTGGGAAGGCACATGCGTGTGCTCACACAACACACGCAGACACAGAAGGTTTCCTGCCGAGACATTTAAAACCAGAAACACCTACAGTGTAAGATGCTGCAGCCCCACCCACCGGCACGTCCCCCTGGGACTGGGGTCTGCCATCTGCTCGTCACCACAGGCTCACTCACCAGTGGCTCTAAGTCCCACTGACTCCTCCCCCCGGCAGGTGCCACCCCTAAGCGTCCACCAGCAACGCGTACACCGCAGGCTGAGGACGAGGCTGTGCGTGCTCAGTGCACCGGCAGCGGTGGAAGAGGCGATGCCTGCTGCGCAGGCTCCGGCTGGGACGGAACGCCATGTCCACGGAGTCTCCCGGGAGAAGCGGGCTGTACCCACGTGACCCCAGCGCGTTCTCACAGTGCAGTGCGCTAAGTCACCCAAAGCCTTAGTGAAAGCTGGAGGCAGGAGTGTAAGCACGTGGCAGCGTGGCACACGTGACAGCATGGCACGTCTTCACGGCAGGATCTTCTGCAAACTGGACAAAGACTGCAGACAGCTTCAAAACCGCCCAGGAGGCAGGGTAGCGAGTAACTCAGTGCCCCCACACGTGAGCCCCACGGGGCAGAGCTGTCCAGGTGGCTGGCGGCGTCTCAGCGGATGACCGTCACGTGGGCAGCGGCGATGTCCAGGTCCATCTTGGACGGGTACACCACCTTCAGGTGCCCCTCCTCGTCCACCACCCGCACCTGCTCCACCACCAGGGGGGCGCTCCTGTCTCGCTCAGGGCTGGGGTGCCTTCCGGGCTCCGCGAGGTGTCCGGAAGTGGCATCCGCTTCAGTGTCTGAGACAGAGCCCTCCTCCTTGTTTTCTAAGGTGTATTTGTTGATTTCTGCCATTTTCTGCAAATGACCCAGAGATCAGAGGCAGCCCTGGGAGGCGCCCGGAGACCCACGTGGTCCTCTGCCGTCGCCTGGAGGCGGGGCTACTCACCAGAACGAGGGCGTCCATGATGTCTTTGCAGATCTGCAGACTTGTTGCACTTGTCACTTCCAAAAACAAATCGCAAGTTGTTTTCTTAATCTTAAAGAGAAACCAGGAACATTTCAGAAAAGAGTCAAGTTACCAACAGCGACACCAGCAACTGCAACACTGAATCAGGGGAAACCTCACACACGTGCCACTCAAGCCGACAGACAGACCTCGGGCTGCGTGCGCCCTGACATGGTGTGGCCCAGGCCAGGCAGTGCGCGCCCGAAGTAAGACGCAGGGACGCCTACTCTCCACCCACCTTGGTCTTCTCGCTGTTGGTTATCGGCGGGAAGGAAATGACGTCGCCGTCGGCATCCAGGAGGCAGGGGTACTGCTCCTTCCCGTCCAGCAGGTGGAGGTATCTGTGCAGAGAAGCCGTTAACAGCGAAGGTGCCATAGCGCCCGCAGGTTAAACCGGGCAAATCCAAGCCCTTGACCCCAAGAAAGACCTAGGCACGTCCCACAGCTCAAGGCACAGAGTGTCCCGAAACCGTGTTCGCGGGGATGGCATCTGGGCTAAGGAGGCAGGGCCAAGGCCCGCGGTCATTCCCAGCCATGAGATCCGGGAAAATGCTGGGGGTGTGGGGGTTCATCTCCCTCGGGCTGTGGGTGACTCGGTTTCCCCACCACCTGCGTCCTTGGTGCCAAGAGCCACCCTCCTGAGGCAACACAGGCTCCCTCGGAAGTGGCTCCCACGCCACACACTCTCAGGCACCGCCTTTCACCCCACCCGCAGGGAGGCCCTCGCAGAAGAGGGACGGACTTCTGGGAGAGGCCTCAGTCCCTGGCCAGGTCAGGCGCTTTCTAACTGGCGGTGGACGAGATGGAGGACGGGGCCGGGACCAGGGGCCACCTGTGCAGGCCCGAGACCGTCTGCCTCTTCTTCTGCTTCCGGTGCTCCTCCGCCTCCGCCTGCAGCTGCCGCACCAGGTCCTTGACCTTGACCTCCTTGCGCCCCAGGGGGACGATCTTTGGGGTGAAACCTCAGGTCAGCTCATGTGGAAACACTCTCGGCCACTCACCCCAGCAGCCCCACCCCTGCCCCCTCCTCCTTCACGACGAGAGCGCCGGCTGCCCCACAGCTGCCATTCTGCCCCCGCATCACGTGTGCTCACACGTGCCTCAGAGGTCACCTAGGAGCCCCAACATCCAAACACCCCAGTGCTTAAATTGAGCTAAACCTCGAACCCAACACAGATCCTGGAAGGCCAAGGGCCGGCCAGCAGCACCCGTCGGGCAGGCACGGGACCCGCCCCAACCGGGGCCTCACGCCCGTGCAGAGGCCAACAGAAGGGCCGGACCTGTTGGGACAGCCGGCCAAGGTCAGGCCCCACTGGGGGCTTTGCCATTGGGATGCAAAGCAGGAGTTTCTGGTTTAAAGCGAGTGAGCAAGTGAAGGAACCTCTTTACCGGTCCCACTCCTGAGCCTGTGCCGCGGCATGAACAGGGCCCCTGCTGCCCCGGGAGCCGCGAGGGCGAGGAGCTGCTGGCTACCTGCAGACGCTCCGGCACCAGAACCACCCCGCGCAGCCCAGAGGGGGTGGTCACCTTGAGGTCCTCCGGCGGTCGGGCGGTGTACAGCAGCGGCCTGCGGACGGCACGGAGGTCGTGGGTCGCGATGGTGGCCGCCGTCCGCTTCTCGCAGAGGTCCTCGTGCAGCTTCGTCTGCAACGCGAGATCGCGGGCGCGCTCAGAGCCAGGCGTGTGCGGGCTGGAGCTGCCCAGCCACTCGGCACTGCCGCCTCCTGCCTCCCGCCTCCTGCCAGAAGCATCCGGTGAAATCGCCCCCGGCAAACAGCTTCTTCCTGTCACCAGGGCTTTCCTCGTCCCTGACACTAGAGCACAATGTGGGAGGCGTCTGTCCGAGAAGCCACGGGAACGACACTCCTGGCTGAGCTCACAGCAGCAAGACTCAAACATGACCCCACGACGTTCCCTGGAACGTCAGCTCCGCGCTGGACGCCTGGCCCTGCCTCTGCCCCTCCCAGGGCAGGACTCCTGACCCGCGGGAGCCTCCGAAAGCCGCCTGTCCCCGGGCCACTCCAGGGCCTCCTCACGTCAGAGATGCGCCTGCTATTTTAAAAGAGGGGCACGCGGCACAGAGGCAACCCATCAGGACGTTTGTCTCGCTAAACCCTAAACGAACAGCACGACTGGCGTGGGAATGTGCTGGTGAGAGCTGCTGACTCTGACACCATCTTATGTGGAACTGAGTGTGATTCATTACGGAAACCAGAAACTCCAGCAACTCGGGAACTGGAGGAACACTCCGGCCCCAGGGCAACAAGGCCTCCCGCAGAAGCGCGGCTCACTGTGAGCTGTGGGCGAGGAGCAGGAGGAGCCTCCACCCAGCTCCGCCAGGCACACTGGTTCTGTGTGTGTGAGGCGCCCTCGATGTGCCCAGCACACTTGGCTGCCCATGGCCCACACGCTGCTCACCAATATCCAGAGCAGGGCCGCTGCGTTCCCATTTCCCAGGAGAGGAAACTGAGGCACACAGAGGTGGTGTCTCCTCACCCCCACCCCCCGCTGGCTGCCTGCACCCACCTGAGAGGTGAGGAAGCGCTTGAGTGCGTTGCCAGTCTGCAGGTCCATGCCCCTCACGACAGCCCCCACGAGGAATGGCCGCACGCCCTTGACCTCGGGGCCGGCTGTGATGGTCAGCGGGGCCGGGTTCTCTGAGACGTGCAGCACGCGGAGCAGCAGCCGGCTGGCCTCGGCCACTTCCTCCTCCTCGCCCTCCCTCTTCCTCCGCTCCCTCCTCTGGCGCCGGCTCTCCTCCTTCTCAGGGTCGGCCCTGCCCTTGGCCCGGCCGCGGCCCCCCGCCCGCAGGTACTCCAGGATGGACTTGGTCTGGCAGCTGCCCAGCATCTTCTCCAGGCGCCTGTCCTTCAGCTGGTTCCCGTGGAGGTTGAGCTCCCTGAGCTTGGGGCAGTCGGCCAGCTCCGCGGGGACCTTGCTCAGCTGGTTGTTGGCGAGGTCCAACGTCTGCAGGGCAGAGAGCACGTCAGGCACGGAGCACCCCACACGCCGGCGACACGGCCAGGGGTCTCCATGAAACACCTGCCCTGACCTCAGGCTCCTCGGGTCCCAGCTACAGCAACGTTTCAGGTGGACGGTTAGGTGAGAGGACAAGGCAGCAAGGGGCAGGGGAACGCGCAATCTAGCTGTGACACGTGGTGTTTCAGGGGACAACATGCCCCGCACAATGGCGCTGACGGATCTCTCCCCACACTGACACGCAGTGCAGGACGCACTCACATCCGGCTTCTCCCCGCGGGCATGGGGAACAGGGCTGACACTGCAGGGCCGCTGTCTGCCTGTAGAGCAGGGGCAGATCCTGCCCTCAAAACAGGAATCAAACGAAGAAATGGGGCCAAGGAAGCCAGATCGATCTTCAGTTCCCACTGTCCGAGCAGCGGAGGGGCCTCTGCTGGTCACCCCGCCACATGTGGACGCCAGGCCTTTCTTTCTCCACTCAGGCTGGCCTGGACCGGGTGGGGCGAGGCAGTCTCTGGCCCCAGATGACCTGACAGCTCCTCCCATCGAGAGGTGGGGCCTGCACCGAGCCAGGAACCCCGACACCCAGTGATGGTGACAGTGGCTGTCCTGAGCCAGGCTGCACACCCCCCGCAGAAGCCAGTCCGGCCACCTAGACCAGCATCCCGGAAGCCTGGAGAGCAGGGCAGGGCTGATGTATCAGGTCAGGGTGGCTCTGAGTCCCTGTGCTGTACAAAGGGGCAGTAGCTGGCCAGCTGCACCTGCGTCACCCTCATCCTGGCACCAAAACACGCTGGCTGGGTGGCTGGGACGTGTCTGCCTCCAGCATGAAGAGCCGGCAGGGGAGGGGGTGAGGGAGGGGCCCTGTAGAGCAGGGCAGAATGGAGGCACCCTCAGGACCCAGGCAAACGTGCTGGGGCAGGAGGCTGAGCAAGGCTCTCCCAGCGGAAGCTGCGCCCCATCCAGAGGACGTGAAACCCATATTCCCTCAAAGGGGGATGAACGCGTGGGAGTGGCCCCCAGGAACAGCCTGGACCTGACACACGGGGAGGGGGGGGGATGGGACTCAAGTTGCTCCCTGCTCGCAGGTAACAACCCCCACGGGCAAAGCAGGCCAGTCTCTGAGCCCAGGCGGCGCCCTGTTCCCGCTCGGGACCTGCTGCTGGGAAAGGACCCTGAGCTCCTGGTGTGTGACCGAGAGCCCCCCCCCAGGGGTGCAAGGACCGGTCTTGGTTCCAACTGACGACTGAGGGCACCTGGGCCCCACCGAGTGAGCCCCACCTCCGGCAGCAGCTCAGGAAAAAAACCACAAAAACGGAGGCAGGATTTTCCTTTAACTTCCATTTCTCTTATCACTGGACAAAGGGTTTCACTTCGGAGCTTAACTTCTCTCTGAAACCTGCCATGGGGAGTCCCACACGTGAGTCGCACTGGGTGACAGAGCGACAGGGCTCCTGGCAGGAAGCCGGAGCCTGGATGAGTGGTCCTGGCTAAGGAACGTGCGGCTGGTCCTCTGCCCGCCCCTCCCTCCATCAGTCCCAGGTGGGCAGCACCTCGGTCCGGATAAGAGTCACTAGGAGCGCAAGCAGCCAGAGCCACGAGGGTGCCACCCCTCCTTGGCCTGCTGTGGCCCTGGCAGTGGGGCCCGTGCCAGGGCAGAGAAGCCCATGCCACACTCTCAGGTCTCCCCGGGGCAGCCAAGCTGATGGGTCAGAGGCCGGGGGACGGCAGAGCCCGGCACCCCAGAGGGAAAGCGGTCAACGGCGCTGCCTCTCGGCGTCCCGCCCCAAGCCTGGAGTGCGGGGCAGGGTCTGGGCCACCTCCCGGGCTCTCCCCGCTTTGGGGAGGGGAGTAGAAGAAGCCGAGACTGGGGTTACTTCGGGGGGGAGGGTGGTCCGGGGACGTGGGGGGACGGCTCGCTTCCCAAGCCCGGGCCCAGCTCGCCCGTCCGCCCGCCCGCCGGGTCGCCCTGCTGACCTTGAGCGAGGCCAGGTGGGCGATGTCGGGGCTGAGCTCCCGCAGGCAGTTGTCGGCGGCCGCCAGCTCGCTGAGCAGGGGCAGCGCGCCGGGGCGGAAGAGCTCGGCGGGGAAGGAGTGCAGGCAGTTGCCGGTGAGGTTGAGGGTCTGCAGGCGCGGGGCGCAGCGCGCCAGGTCGGCGGGCAGCTCGCGCAGCCGGTTGCCGCTGAGGTTGAGGGTCTGCAGCTGCGGGAGGCCCGGCGGCTCGGCGGGGCCCAGGCCCTGGCCCGGCGGCAGCGCCTCCAGCGCGTTGCCCGACAGGTCGAGCACGCGCAGCGCGGGCAGCGGGCCGAGCTCGGGACTGAGGCCGGGGCCCAGCGCGTTGCGCCGGAGCACGAGGCTCTGCAGCTGCGGGAGGCCCCGCGCCAGGCCCGGGCCCGGCTCGCGCAGGCTGCCGCAGCCGCTCACCTCCAGGTAATGCAGCAGCGAGAGCGAGAAGAGCCGCGGCGGCAGCCGCCCGCCCGCCGCCCGCACCCGTTCCTCCAGCGCCGGCCCCGTCAGCAGCAGCTCCCGCCGCCGCTGCCGCTCCGCCAGCTCCAGCTCGGGCCAGGCCTCGGACACCGCCGCCGCCGCCATCGCGCTGCCGCTCCCGCAGCCCGCGGGGCGCTTCC
Source organism: Myotis vivesi (assembly GCA_035771395.1). Taxonomy (NCBI): domain Eukaryota; kingdom Metazoa; phylum Chordata; class Mammalia; order Chiroptera; family Vespertilionidae; genus Myotis; species Myotis vivesi. Next base: position 2,047,812 of record JAWPEG010064501.1, read on the forward strand.
GGGGCACGTGGCGTCACTTCCGGCGCGGACCGGAAAGAGCCACGCGTCCAGCGCTCCGGCGCCTGGACCACCTGGGCGCCCGAGGTTCCGGCCGCGCCTCTGGTCGGAGAGTCCGGCCCCGGGCCGAGGGCCTGCTGGCCCGCCTCGCGGGGTCCGCACCGCGGAGTCTCCCTCGCAGAGACTGGGGAGCAACAGGGACCGCCCCGCCGCCGGGGCCGTGGCTGGGACCCTGTGACAAAGGCAGCGTGACCTGCCCATCGATACGTGCCCCTCCCGACCCATCGGCGATGCCCGCGGAGAAGGAGTGGCCCGAGGAGGCTTAGAATCCGGGCTTCGCCGCGGTCGGGGGCGGGCGGGAGGGCGGCCCGGTGGCGCCCGTGCCCTTGAGTGAAGGGGCGACAGTCTGTCGGGTGTGCTGTCACCTCGAGTCCTCTCCCGACCAGAGCGCCCCCTCCTGGCCCCGACACTGGGAGGGGCTGGTGGCAGTGGCTCCTTTGGGGGGAAGTGGGGGCAGCGGGGTGCTGAGAAGGCGCCCCCCGCATCGGCGGGTTTCCCAGAGCCCACGGGTCAGAACAACCCGTACACAACCCGGCAAATTTGGGGGGGTCCTGTCGCGCTTCCTTCCAACGCGGTCAACAGGACACGGATGAGGCCACTGCCGGATAGAATGGCTGCTGTTTACAGAAGCTTTAAAAGCGGGTGCCAAGCGCGCACTCCAAAAAGGCGACGGACGTACAGCAAACACACGCCAGCAGCAGTCGCCGTGGGCATCATGCGGTGGGTGGCACCCGCGTCCCCACAAGCCGCGGGGGTGCGCGGTGCTCTGCGGGCACCAAGGCTATGACGTCACTGCCCTGCGGGCACCAAGGCTATGGTGTCACTGGAGACAGGCGTGTTTCCTTCCATCACGCCCTCCTGGGACCACCGTCCCCCAGTCCTCCCGAGAGGCCATTGCGGCACCCCTCCCCCCAAGTAGGATAAGACATTGGAAGTCATACCCCAAGTTTCAAGTCGGTACCCATTTGTGTAAAGGAAAAAGCTGTACATAAGTTAAAATAGAGACAATTGTAAACTTAGAGACGCTGATGGAAGCTTAAACCCGCTGCCATGTTTCCCATTTGAAAAGCTAAGGGCTCACTGACTGGCTGGAGGGAAACGGGAGACTAGAGGGAAATCCGGCCGGGCGGGCACCCCCCGGACACCCTGGTTCTACTCCACAGGGTAGACGTGGCCAGTAACTCCCTCTAGTTCACCTGCAGTTTAACATCTTCGCTGCTTCAGCAGTAAAGCCATTTTGACAGATAACTTTTTTTAGGGCCAAACTCTCTCCTGGCAACTTACCATTCAGAGCCCTGGTCAGCCCCCGGTTGCCCTCTGAGGTGCCTGCCCGGCCTTACCCCCGTGTTTACAGATGGAAATAAAACCTAAAAATTGCTTTTAAATTATCAAAATAAAAGTGAAATGTTCAGTGACCTTTTTATTATATGAATATTCTCGGGGTGAATTAACTAAGTTCTGAATAGCAACAAAAATGTATCACTCGGATATTTTATAATTCTGATACCTGAAATAGAGATAAATAGAAAACTATGCTAAAACATTAAAAAATTGCAAATTTTCATGAAAAGTATTTACATTTGTATTCTAATGCCAATTTATACATATAATTCTTTTAAATTAGATTGATAGGCTATTCCAAAATATGAAAATAACAAAGATTGTTAAATACCCACAACATACTCATGAAAATTCAACTATTAATTACTGTTCCAAATTCAGATGCTTACGTAAGGCTGACAGAGCTCACAGTTCCTTTTACATTTTCACCCTGATTCTTGGTTCAACAGTACATAACTCTGTAAAGCTTTCATGGCCACGAACCACTGCCACGGATCATTTCACCACAAATGCATGAAGCCTCTGTAACCAGCAAGACTAACCTTTTAATATTTTTATTTTAAAAACATTTTTATTGATTTTTAGAGAGGGAGGACAGAGAGAAACATCTGTTTGAGAGCAGAACATCAATCGGGTGCCTTCTGCACGCCCCCTACTGGGGATGGAGCCAGCAGCCTGGGCATGTGCCCTTATGGAGAATTGAACCGGCAAACTTTTTGGTGAATGGGACAACACCCAACCGAGCCACACCGGTCAGGGCAAGACTAACCTGTTTTAAATGCACCTAATTTTGTCAATCATTAAAAACTAAACATTTTTACAAATATTTTTAGGTTATAATATATAGAAAACATACCTATTTCTTAAAAGTTTTGATTGGAGAGAAAATAATTGCTTAGTTAACTTTTCTCATTATTGTTCTGCTTAAAAAAATGTTTTATCTGTATTTCAAAAATGGATTAGAAAACGGCCAATATCTTTTTGAAGCCGAAAAGGATCGTTTAGTGATCATCACGACAGCTGTACTCCGCTTGGTCAAGGAGCACTTTACCTCGTCTCCCACATTTCAGTATTTTTTTAAAGGTAATTCCGTTGGTCAGTCTCGGTATTTCTGGTCAACCATACGAGATGGTGTTAATTTACCAAAAACGGTGGTACATTAGTGTGAACCCATGGTTGCTAACGTGGCCGGGGAGTATAGCGCTCAAATAGCTATCAGTTGACGTGTTCTTGTTCCCCAGGCTGGGAACTAGAAGCAGTGATACACTAGCTGTGTGGTACAAACGTCATCCCTTCCGGCAGCATTCTGACAGCCTGCCGTACGCTCGGCAGTGGGCATTGGGCCCCTGGCCACAGGAGGGGATGGAGGGGGCCGCTGCTGGGGTGCTGTGGGGCACCCCCTGGACGGGAAGACCTGGGCGTGGCCTAGCAGGTCTCAGACACTGGCTTCCCCAGGCGCCCTGCAGATGAGGCCGGTGGAACCACTGGTGGGGGAGGGGTTGGGCAGGAGCTGGGAGGAGACTGGGTTTGGAGGCTTGGTTGCGTCACTGTGAGTGATGTTTTGGGTTTAAGTATCTGGAGTGTTTGAGAAAAGTGCCTTCAACTCCAATTCCAGCCTGGCTTTGAGAGGGATGGGGACGGGGACAGGCCAGTCCAGATGTGAGTGCTGGAGGGACCAGTTCTCGGTGATCGCCATTGCCTTTAATTAACCTTTATTCTGTCACAGAGGAAAACACAGGCTCTGCAGCCGCGGCCTACGGAGAAGGCGCGGGAGAAGGCACGGGGGAGCTCGAGCCACCCCGCTCTCCTATCCTGTGACCCCCAGTGACCACAGCTCTGTGGCCGAGACAGACCACAAGTGAGGTTACTGTGAAGGAAGAGGGTGCTGTGCCTGCGGGGCGCCCTCGACACGCTGACCCGACCCGGCACCTGCTTCCAGGCGCTTCCTCGGCACCGGTTTCGGGGTCTCTTCCAATAGCACGGCTACGTGTATGGCTCCCGGCCCGAGAAAGTCAGATCTGCCAGCTGGACATGGGAGGGAGTGCCGGCCGTTGGGGCCGCCGCCTTGGCCAACCCCACACACACATGAGGACAGCGGGCGGAGCATGGCCGCCGGCCGCAGATGGCTGTTAGGAGACGTGTGCACGATCGGGAACTGGCTCGGTCCGCTTACACCAAGGGGCCTGGTCCTGTCAGGTCATCGCTTCCTGTAGGTCCTGCCAGAGCACCTGCTCAGGCCCCCCTTTGGGGTGGGGATCTTGCTTCCAGCCTTCAGCCCCGAGGTCCCTGGCTTGGCCGTGTCTGGGCCTTTGCCTGCGGTGGACACGGAACATAAAGCACAGGCACCATGTCAGGAGGAAAGTGACGCACGAGGGGAGCGCATAGCACCTGACGCTATGGAGGTGGCGTCAGCAGACACGGGGAGGACAGCAGGAGGACTGGGACCCCGGGCACTTGTCACAGGAGCTGGCCTGACCGTGTGGGGTCAGCAGAGGATAGTGGTCACCTGGTGGAGACCTCAGGTGGCCGCTGCAGACGCACTGGGATGGCAGGAGAGGAAGGACCCTGAGCTCAGAGGAAACGGCGCCCGCGGGTCAGAGGAGAGACCGAGCCATTTGCCCGTTTTTGGCTTCAACAGTTCAGCTCCAGAAACATAATGAGGAGTCATGTGACTGGGGTTTCCTCCTTGGAGTGATCTTGGCCCCCTCCCGCCCTGCCCCCCGAGTCCTGGTTTACAGGACCGTATGGAACCAGGGTGTGCAGCCCAGCACAGCGCCTGGCACAGACGCGCACATGCTGCTGTCCTCTGCTGACCCCACACGGTCAGGCCCATCCTCTCGCTCAGGGCCTCGCCTCTCTCTCACCCTGACGCAGGGGCGCACCCGGGCCTCCCGGCCAGAACAGTTTTCTAATGAAAAGCATTGCAGGTCTGACCAAGCCACTGCTTAAGGAACTGGCGCCTGTGGGAAGCCGTGGGGCTGAGTGGCTGTGGAGGATGCGACCCGGCCCACCTCACCCTGCAGCGAAGCTGGAGCCTTCAACAGCAGGCACGTCCTGCGCAGGTTCATGGCGCAGCCCAGGGGGCCCATCAGGTGGACTTTCCACGCCTGAAACGAGAGGCTGCGGGTGTAACCAGGAGGTGGGGCCTCCGCTGCTGTCCCAGCCCACGTGCCTGTCATTAAAGACACAGCCAGAGGCGGCGCTCGGAGATGGTGTCTGTGGCCTCAGGGTGCTCTGTGGCTGGCCCCTCAGGGCTCAGCTGATCGTAAGACGCAGCCCACCTCCCACGGCCCTCCCCAGGCAGGGCACGGGGAGACCTGGGAGGGTGTGCAGAAGGGGAACAGTTCAGGGAGGGCACGGTGGGGCCAGGGGGCCGGGAGCTGAGAGCATGAGCGCAGCGCAGCCCCTGGCTGACAGCCTGCAGGAAAGGGGATCCGTCCTCCGATGACCAAGCAAGCAGCTCTGCCCACCCTGGAGGGAGCTCGAAGAGGATCTTCCCTGTGGAGCCCTCTGGTGGGAACATGGCCCCCAGTGCCCCGCCACCACCTGTGGGGCCCCAAGAGAGGGCCAGCGGGTTCCGTGCCGGCTCCTGAGCCACAGAGACTGCGAGGTGCTAAGGGTCTGGAAGCCATTCAGCGAGGTCACGGGTGCAGCACGGACGGGCGTGGAGAAAGCCATGGCCTCGGAGCGTGTGCCGTGAGAGGCCATCAGCTCACAGCCGTGGGACGAGAGTCTAGGAGCACGGAGGCTGCAGGGCTCGGGGGCGAGGAGGAAAGGCCCGACCCACTCCACCTGTGCAGCGTGGCTCAGGCGGGGGAGGGAGGAGCGCCTGGCGTCGGACAGGAAATAGACGCTCCAAACCCGACCAGCTGGCTCACTTTCATGAATCAAAGGGACCAGAATGTGAGCGAGGGTGGCCACGCCTCCAGGGAGGGCCCGCATGTAGGGCACAGACAGGAACGGGCTCCCTCGGCGCGCCTGTGCCCGGGCTGAGCCTCCTCACAGTGGAGGGACACGGACGGCACTAAACTGCTCAGCCCCCCTGCGCTGGCCCCAGCGAGCCTCACCTCCTCTCCAGGGGCGAAGTTCTCGTGGCACAGAGGGCACCGGTTGGCCAGCTTCTCTGGTTTGGCAGCTGAAATGGTGTCAGTGAGACAAGACTCAGTTGCCTGTGGGGGGCGGGTGAGGCAGGGAGCCAGGCTGGGCCTCCCTGGTGGCTGGGGCCCGGGCCCCGAGGGCACTCACGGTGGCAGTCCTTGGAAGCGACGTGCCTGGGCAGCTCCTCCTTGGGGACAGCCTCGCTGCAGCGGCAGCACCTCCCGAACCCGTCCCTCTTGTCGCACTCCGTCAGCAGGTGGTCCGTCAGGCTGGCGATCTCCACCACCTGCAGCCAACATGCAGGTCCTGCCCCGGCCCTGGCACCCCTCGCACTCACGCCCGTGCATGGTCCTCAGAGTGCCCAGCGCCGGGGTGAAGGTCGGCACGTACTGTTACCTCGGGACCCACCCTGCCGAGAGTTCCTCAGCTAAAGACCCACGTCCTGCTCAGCCCGTCTTAAGGGCGCTGCCACGCGCCTTAGCACCCAGGCGGCCGCTCAGGGCGGAGGGAGCGCGGCCGCGCGCCTGACCTGTCTGCAGTAGCCGCAGCGGGTCAGCATGAGGCAGTGCTTCCAGTAGTGCAGGTCCAGGCCCTCCTCCGTGAAGGCCGCGCTCCGCTCCCCGCAGAAGATGCACAGGCTGCAACGGGAGGCGGGCGTGAGGCTCGGTCGGCCTCAGGGGCTGTCTGTGCCTCCGGCGGCGGCGGGCCTCCAGCGAGGGGTGGGGCACTGGGGGCTCCTCTGTTAAACTGCCCTGAAGGGGCTCCACGGAGTTGGGGTGTCAGCTTCCCCAGGACCCCTTCCAGCGGGAAGGATCCTGAGTCACAGCAGGGGCAGAGACGTGCTTGGCTCTGCAGACCCGCTGCACCGCGGGAGCCTCTGCGGCTCTGACACTGTGAGCCGGGACCAGCACTTGGACCAACAGGCCGTCTGCTGGGTGCAGGGGCAGCCGCCTGCCTGGCTCAGAGTCCAGGCTGACGGTGGGGGGCAGGTCCCAGCTTTAAGGGACTGAGAGGAGCGGCTGGTCTACAGAACCCGAGGCAGCGTGTACACGGTAAGTCCCCTGTCACTCCCCACGGGGTGAGGGCAGCTGTACGCACTTGTCCAGGCCCGGATTCTCGGAGGCTTCGGGGGGACTGCGAGGGGCCGCGCTCCGTCCATCAGGGTCTGAGAATTTAAAGAGGAAGAAATTTAACTCACTTTTTGTGGAAACTATTTTCAAAGGTTTAGCAGCCAGTTTTTTAAAGTTGGTGACGTTTGATATGAAATGTATTTAAAAACACCAGTTAATAGGGGATCTTCACAACCCGCCCGTGTGTGAGCGCTGCCTGCGGTGAGTAGAGGTTACCCACGGCTTCAGGCCGTGCACTCACCTACCTGGACTCTTCGCCTTGGCAGCCTCGCTTCCTTTTTCCTAAAACAGAAGCAGAGGTCAGGCCAGTGCTCAGAGCGAGTCTATGCAGATGCATCTCGATCCTGAAACTGTTCCTAAGTTTTGCTCTCATTCCTGCCAACACACTGACCCGCCTGCAGCACCCCCTGGCAGCCATGTCCGTCCGGCGCACAGGGCACTGCTCTGGGAAAAAGGCTCCATGACTCAAGCTCTGCTGTCTCCTCCCCGGGCCTCCCTCCAGGGCCTGCCCAGGACTCCAGGGAAACCCACCTTTGTCAAGGCCACCTCCCCGCCGCCCCCCAATCGCTCACCCGTCGCCAGCACCCGCCCACCTGGGTCCCGGCCTGCATTTCCTTCAGGGCTGCCAGCTGCCCCTGTAAAGCTTTAATTTCTTCTTTCTTCTGTTTCTCTGCTTCTTCTGTGGCTGCTCTTTTCTGTGCCTGGTATGAAATGATTTTCCCGTTAGAACAGCTTTTTAGAGTCGTCTTTGAATTGGGAGACAAGTCACACGTGTCGGCTGTTTCTCGCGCTGTAACAGTCGCTACGACTGATCACATGGGGAGCGATAAAGGTCAGCTCCCAGGTGACGTAAGAGCTTTTCCTGGTGGCCCAGACGCATGTCCTCACGCCATCGCCTCTCCGGGTGGGGAAAGGCCTGGCAGGCACAAGGGAGGCAACGAGGCCTCGAGCGGGGCTCCTGCATCCCCTCGGCTTACTGCCCTGCCTGGCCTCCTCCTCAGCAGGACCAGACCGGACTCCCAAGTTCCCGTACCCTGATCTCAGCATCCGTGGGTCTGCCGTCGATTTCAGCAAACCCCTCGAAAATGGTTTTGAAGAGGATGTTCTTGCGCGAGATGCTGTCGTCGGGGGGCAGGTACTCGAGCACGACGGAGCGGTGCTGCCGGTACAGGTCCAGGATCACGCAGACCGCCATCTCCCGCACCTGCAACACCCGGTGCTGCAGGGCATGCACTGCAAACTGAATGAAGAGGCAGGGCCGGCGTCACCCCGAGAGCAGAGGGAATGAAGGGCCCTCAGGGCCCCGCGGTGAGGACAGTGCCCTCTGCGACGGCCTCACAGTCACGTGGCCTCGGGAGGGATGCAGAGCTGGTTTTGCTCTCATCCACGCCGTGTTCATAATCGCTTTTCGGTGCATCCTTCCCTACGTGTGACATCGCGCATCACACACTGTTAGGCAGAGAGGAGGAGGTAGGATCAGCTCCAGGCCTCGCCACCTGGGTTAGCCAGGGTTACAGTTTCTGCTCTTAGCAATAAAGCGCTGGCCTTCCTGGCGACAGGCTCCGTGGCCTCCCCAGAGGCGGGCTCTCTGGGAGGGCCTGCCTGCGCCTTCACCTCGCAGTGCACATCCCCGAGTGTGTCATTCTGAAGCCATGCTTTGAACACTCGTGCCTGTCATTTGTCACAACCCATTTAGCTGCTTTACAGCAATCTGTCCCAGACATGTCGGCAGGCACAGATCCCTCTCCGACGGATGCTCCCACGCTTACCTTCATCACGTTCTCCACGGTGAAGCCCGTGCTGTCGGTGCCCAGGTCTCTCAGCAGCCGGGCCAGCAGGGCCACCTGGCTCAGGGCCAGGTGCGTGGACGCATTGGCCTTCAGGGGCTGCACCAAGTAGGATGGGACCATCTGGAGAGACTTCACTTCCTTGCACAGGGCCATCTCCTGGAAGAGCCACACAGTTACCATCCATCCACCGGTCCTGGAACTGCTGGCGGCAACTTAGTCCCATCTGATAGGACCCTCACAGGAACCAGGCAGGAACAAGTGGGCAGCGACACATGGGTGGGAGATCACCGGTCCCTAAGCTCACCCTTCTGTGTAAGACACACTAACCCAGAAACTAGAGCAAAACCCAAAGGGGAAGAAATGAAGCCACGGTGGCCTGGAGCTTAGTGAGAGCATCAGAGAAAACGGATCCAAGACCCAGGGCTTCTCCCTCAGAATTCCCCAAGGAAGGAAAAGGGTTTCTAGTTTCTCGAATCCTGAAAGCAATCAGCTTTGTTTTGTGGGTCATTTCAGCATTTATTAAAGGCCGATCCGCTTGTAACCACGGCCTGTAGCCAAGGGGCTGTTGATGGCTAAGATGGGAAATGCAAGCTCCGCCACACTTTTACCAAGTTATAGGAGACACACCTGTCACTGAGTTACCCAGATCAGAGGAGAAAAGGGGAAACACTGAGCTTGTAAGAGGCCACACGGAGAGCAGTCTGCGTTTAGTCGCCTGCAGGGCCCAGCCCCAAACACCCTTTCTCTCCACACAGCTCCCTCACGCTGAGCCCGCCAGCGACAAAGCGACAAGCTAGGCCCGTGCCCAGGCCCCAGCGGTCTCAGCGACAAGCAGACGCCTCGGCTGGGAGCTCAGAGCAGAGCCAGCCCTATGCCCGGGCCCCAGCGGCCTCAGCAGAGGTGTCAGCTTCCGAAGTGGATGTGTCCTTCCTCAACATGTCTCCCCAGGGGCCCCTCCCCAGCTCCGCTGTGTCCACAGGAGGCACCGCACGACTGGGCTACATGACCGGGGGTGACTGCTCTCACCTGCGCGGCAGGACTGCTTCCTCATTTACTGAAAGTGTAAGTTACTAAGTCACGAAGCTGACTCCTCAGAGGGGAGAGTGATCCCGGGGAGAGATCTGGAAGCTTTGGATCCCGTCCCGAGAAAGGCGTGCAGCTCACACATGTAGATACACGTGTAAGAGAAGCACAGGGTTTCTGAAGCCCACTCACAGGCCTTCGCTCCAGAACCCAGGTGAGCTGAGGAGCCGCTGAGTTAAAGACGCAGCTGCGCCTCCCAGAGTGGCCGCGCTCCCAAACCGTCACAGCTCCCGCCAGCTCAGTGCTCCCCTCGCCTGGCCTGGAGGCTGCGCGCTCGTCCAGAGGGAAATGTTTATATCAAGACAGTGACACACTTGCTATCGTTTTTCCCGGGTTTTCTATTCTGATTTAGTTTGTCACATATTTTTATTTTTTAATTTTTAAAAAATATTTTATTGATTTTTCACAGAGAGGAAGGGAGAGGGATAGAGAGTTAGAAACATCGATGAGAGAGAAACATCAATCAGCTGCCTCCTGCACACCCCCTACTAGGGATGGTGCCTACAACCCAGGTACATGCCCTTGACCGGAATCGAACCTGGGACCCTCGAATCCGCAGGCTGACGCTCTATCCACTGAGCCAAACCAGTTAGGGCCATATTTTTATTTTAAAAGTCAACAGCGTGTTGACTTAGAGAAATACTAGAAAGCAGTGTCCCTTTCCATCAATGTTCAGGTCAAAGACAAAACCGCCCTTTCAGAGCCCAGGGAAGTCCAGGAGGGGCCCTAAGGATGAGGCAGCTGCTCCAAGCAGAGGGGACCTGCCACGTCTGAACCACATCCGGCCCCGCAGGGCTGTGCCCCCCGCAGCGTGACCTGCGCACAGCGTACCTGGATGAAGTTGGAAGCCATGACCCGCAGGCGAGCAGAGGAATCTCCGGTCCTGGCGAGCAGCACAGGAACGGTCCTCTCCACACAGTGAGTCGTCTCGAGCTTGCTAAGCTTGTGCTTGGGGATGTACTGGGTGAGGAGCATCTTCAGCACCTTCAGCGAAGCCTGGAAGACCTGGGAAAGGGGTGGAGACGGGCGAGCTCTTCTGATTGAATTCTGCTGCGAGGGAACATGAGCCTTTTCCTCTCAGGGATAAACAGGAACCCATGCCATGCCCCGCTGTCTACAGGGCTGGGACAGGCACCTGAGAACGACTCTCTAAATATGTCGTCGCGAGCGGAGACCCCCGTTCTCACTTCCTGGTGCCCTAAGCACGCAGTAGCCCCGTGCCCGGGTCACAGAGCCCCGTTGAGTTGGGGAAGCTCCCGCAGACGGCGGCGCACCAGGGCGCTCACCAGGAGGCCTCGCACAGTCAGCTCAACCACAACTCCCAGCCCCAGGTTCCTAAACGGTGAACCGGGCCCGGATGCCCGTGAGTCCGGGAGCCCAGGCCTCTGTGACAGGCTCTGAAGAGCACAGGGGAGGCTGATCAGACCAGCGTGAATGACCGAGGGACAGGTGCCTGGTGCATGGACACTCCTAGCGCCTCAGTGCTGGCCCTGCGGAGGGAGCTGGCCATGACGAGGACTTCCTGTCTGCTCTCCCTCCTGGGCGTGGCCGGCATCGCGGCAGACACTGGCCCTGAGGGCCGGACACTCACCGGGGTCACGATGTCCCGGATGGACCTCCGGATGAGAAAGACGGCCGCGCGCAGCAAGCCCTTCAGGTCCTCCTTCGGGGTTCCGACCGGCGTGTCCACCAGCAGCTGGTGCAGGGTGAGCAGCGCGTCTTCCCGGAACGACCACGACTTGGAATAGGCCTGAGCCACCTGCAGCGGGAGGCCTGCTCACTCCCTGGGTGTTGGCGACACCAACCCCAGCACCGTGCCATCCGAGCCTTCGTTTCAAATGAGAACAACACCTTTCCTACAACCAGGCCCTACAGAGCGAGCACGCACTGTGCGTTCAGAGGGAACCTGACTGGAGGGAACCTGACTGGTGAACTGCGGTGAGTGCTGCGGCTGGGAACTGGGGACGTGAGCGCTGGGCTCCCTGTGCGAGGACACGTGCTGCCTGTCCCGCTGCTGTCGCTCCCGGGATTGGCTGGTGGCACAGGGGAGCTGGTTTCCGGGCCAGCTCTGAGCTCCAGGACACAGCACTGAGTGAGTCCTCACTCGGGAGATCTGAAACCCTTGCTTCCGTTTCCCTGTTTTGTACGCTGAGTAATCAGCACAAGACTCGCCCCTCCCCCTCCCTGTCCCCCGCTTCTCTCCCTCCCTTCTTCCCTCCCACAGGGGACGAATTCGGGCAGATCCCCGAAGGCACAGACGTGCCATCAGAGAGGAGCTGAACCCGTCCACAGCCTCAGACCCCAGGGACTCCGTGCGGGTGCGGGAGCTGGACAGCGAGGGGGATGCTGGGAAAACAATGGTTCCTCTGAAACATGGTGTTGGAGGAGGTTCTACGGAGACCCTGGACCAAAGACCAGCAAGAGGCTCCCCCAGCAAATGAGCCTGAAACATCGCTGGAGGCAACGACAAAGCGAAGCCGCCCTCCGGCGGACGCGGTACGAGGAGGTCGGGTTCTTGGAGAAAGATGGTCATGCTGGGGAAGGGAAGGCGGCAGAAGGAGGGAGACCAAGTCTGCATGGACTGAGGCCATAAAAAGCCACAGGCAGCAGGCTGTGGAGCTGAGCAGGGCCGAGAGGACAGGACACTGTGGATGTCACTCATTCACTCATGGAGTTGCCACGTGGGCACATGTGGGCGTGCGCATACAAACACACACACACACACAGGGGTGCATGTGCGCACACACACTTGCACAGAGGTGCACGCACAGATATGGACACACACATGCACAAGGGTGCACGCACACACACGCATGCACAGGGGTGCACGTACACACACATACAGTGGTGCACAAACACACGCACACGCACACACTGTGGCATCCTCTTACCAGGGCTTCCCCCAGCACTTCGATGGCAGAGCTGGCTTCTCTCAGGGCCTTCTCTGTTAGGGGCTCGGGCTCACCCGCAGCACCCGCCCGGGGAGCCTCGCTGGCGTCCAGGTCCCTCTTCTCCAGCTCCACGGCCGCCCCGGGCTGCTTGTGGACGGCAGGCAGGGGGCGCTCGTCATAGGGCAGGGCCTCGGGCTGCAGGGGAGGAAGGGGCTGCAGAGCTCCCGTGTGGACCCCGCCCGCCACCCGTCTACACGGCAGGCTCAGTGCCGTGGCCTTCCCAGTCTGGACGAGGGTACGTGCTAAATCCCAGTGTCATCAGAACAGGTTACCCGACAGCAGGTGCAACTGACCAAATGCACTCAGGGTTCCTACTCCCTGACCCCATCGCAGCCAAATAAGCGATGCCAATGCTGCCTCCTATCCTTTACCTCCAGCGAGTCAGCTCACCGGGCAAGCAGGCCAGTTTCCCTAGTCACGGCTTGGAAGTGTCCTGCCCGAGCTCATGGGCTCGCTGTCCAGCAGCCTCCACATCTCCACCCGCCTCCTTGCAGGCGTGGGCTCTCCTGAGCCTGCCCGGGCCCTGGGCTGCTGCCCCCGTGGAGCAGTGGGCAGGAGGCCCGCCCCCCGCTGACATCTCCCAGGAGACAGACATGCAGACAAGTCCACATGACGCTGACTTCCAGGTGAGTGAGGCCCTGCCCTGGGACAGCGCCCCCCATGCCGGCGCCTGGCCCGTCTGCTGAATGAACCTCATGCCACGGGACTGAGGTACCTACGTGGGCCTTGTGGGAAGGGCGCGAGGGGGACAGCGGCTGCTCCGAGGGAGAGCGCTGAAGAGAAACGTCCAGGGAGTGGGACGAGGGCTGCTCCAGAGGGACGGGCTCTGCACGCTGGTTTTCTGTCACACTGTCGTCCTGCGGTGGCGGCAGTGCTGGTGGCAGGTGGCAGGAACTGCTGGAGTGAACGAGGGGCTGGAGCGGTAAATCCATCGGCCTTGGCACCTGGGGAGAAGGGACGCGTGATCCCAGGCCACCACCCCGGCCCGCACCTTCCCCGGAGCACCCGCCTCAGGAGGCAGAGCCATTGCTGCCCTCACTGCCCGCAGGTCACTGTGTAGGCCACACAGGGGACACACGGTGGATCCGTGTCATCACGAGCACGTGGGTGAGTCACTAGCGTGGAGGCACACCTCGTGGCTGTGCCAGCGGAGAGGCACATGGGCACCTGGTGGCCCCGAGGACCGCTGCCAGCCGGGCACTGCTCACTACCCCACGTCGTCCTAACAAGTGCGAGCCACTGGGCGGGTGGTCAGTGCTTTAGACAGATTAGCTCATTCAGTGCCCACCACTGCCCCCTGGCAAATGTGACGGGGAAACTGAGGCATAGGTAGAGCAGGGGTTAGTCTGATCACACAACTAGAGCGGCACAGTGGGATCTGGACCCCGGTGGGGTCTTCCGTCTACACTCAGCCTCTGTCTCCTCATCTGCGGCGGGCGCACTCCTGCCCGAGGGGTCTGAGGATGGGGCAGCGCCTCCATGGAGGTGTTCTCAGCAGCGGAGGCCCCTGGGTTTTCTTTCCCACGGCTCCCGGGAGCGGGCAACTCCTTCTCACTAACGAGGAACACTGGGGAGCAAGTGCCCCCCCAGCTCCGCCCCTTCCTGCTCTACTGTGAGGCCTGCCAGAGCCAGGCGGGCGAGGCGGAAGCCACAGTGGTGGGCACACAGGTGCTGACGTTCCTGAGCGCGGCCGGTCTGCCAGGTTTCACAGAACAGACGCCGGCTATGCGGACAGCACGGCAGACCCTCACGGGCACCCAGCCCTCACCCTAAGTCAGTGATGGCAAACCTTTTGAGCTTGGCATGTCAGCATTTTGAAAAGCCCTAACTTAACTCTGGTGCCGTGTCACATATAGAAATTTTTTGATATTTGCAACCATAGTAAAACAAAGATTTATATTTTTGATATTTATTTTATATATTTAAATGCCATTTAACAAAGAAAAACCAACCAAAAAAATGAGTTCGCGTGTCACCTCTGACAGGCGTGTCATAGGTTCGCCATCACTGCCCTGGGCCCAGCTGTACCTACCGGCTCCATGTCCACCAGGCTGTGCAGCTCCAGCTGCGCATACACCTGGGCGCGGTACTGCTCCATCTGCCGCTTCTTGTGCTTGGCCAGGTCGTAGTCCTCCTTCTCCACGGCGCAGCGCTTCTCCACCTCATAGCGCCCCAGCCGCTCCCCGACCTGCACACAACACCCGCTGTCTCTGCGCTCGGCCCGCCAGGCCAACGGCAGCTAGTCATGCCCACTCGACAGAGGCGCTGACCACCTACGTGTCCTGTGGGGACCAGGGGTCCCCGGAGTAGCCGGAGGCACAGCCGTACGGCCACGCCCTGCAAAGCGAGTGCTGCCTGTGGCTGCAGCAGTGCCTGAGAAACCCCGAGAGTTTTGGGATGTCTAACACGTCTGCGATGTGTCCCTACCCGGCGTCTGGGGTGACGTCTGAGAGGGACCCAGGGGCTCATGACAGGTTTGTCCAGGTGCTCGTCGGTTGCGCTTCTATTTTGCCCGGATCGTTGAGCCCACACCCACTCCTGCAGGCCAGGCCACGCCCACAGCTGGACGGGCATATTTAGCGCGAGCCCCGAAGCGCACAGGGGACGTCCCTCTGGAGCAGTACCTTCTGCAAGTCCGCGATCGCCTGCTTCAGCTTCTTGGCGTAGTCGTAGCGCTCCTGCTGCACGGCTTCACGCTTCCTCTCATCTAACTTGCGGATAATCTGCGCGACTTCCGGGTCCTGGTACATATCGAAAGCTAAGTCGTCCAGTGGGGAGATGTGATCAGACTTCCTGAAGGAGAGAAGCGGACACTTCAGCGCCAGGTTCCCCTGTGGGAGGTGCAGAGGGCCCGGCTCAGCGCAGAGGCAGCCGAGAGAGCGTCCCAGCCTAGTTCCTGGAGGTGCTGCCTGAGGAGTCAGTGCGGCTTCGGGAGCACAGCCGCAGTGGGGTGGCTGCGCAGCTCACACTCCAGCCCGTGTCCAAGTACACGCGCTCGGCGTCCTCATCCCCGCGCCCCACCCCCTTGTGCTGGCCGTGCCAGGCTCTCTCTAGGCACGCGGACAGCGATGTGGGGCAGAACCCAAGCCCAGAACAATGCTGCCCAGGCCCTTCACTGAGCCGACCTGATAGGCCAGGCAGCCAGGCGTCCTCTTCACACCAGCGCCCAGCACCCAGCACCGTGACTGGTGAACATGACGGCCAGGCAGTGGCTTCTACTGCGCTTTTACCTCACAGGGTCCAATGCTGCCATCAGCCCTCCCGCCCGCAGATGAGAAACCTTCGGGGGACACGCATCTCAGCCGCACAGCCCGCTCCTGACCAGGCATCCGCTCTACTCTTTCTCAGTTTCCCCGCAGGCAGCTCTACTGCTGACGTCAACATTGATGCTGACACTGACAATGCCCGTCTAGGATCGCAGCAGAATGGTAATGGAGGGCACCAGCGACAGGAAACGCCACTGTCAGCTTTGACTTCACATATAGGCACGTTTTAATTAAAATGGTATTTGTCCTCAAATAAATCGGTTGGAAAATTGTATAGTAATGAGTTCACAGAGGACACAGGAGACGTCACCTTCCGAAGGACCAAGCCCCCCATTCTAGGCCCTGGCAGCCCCGAACATGGTCAGTGTGCCCAGCGATGATCCACTGGGCCACCTTCTACTGTGTCCACAGGCCACATAACTACTTTCACCAAAAGGCGGGTTCCACGCTGAGTCTAAGTCACTCGGCCTTGAAGTCCCAGAGATGAAACAAAGACCTCATTTCGTTATAAAAATCTAACAAAGAAAAAAGTGAGGTCATATGATATCCGCCCAGGGCTCCAGGGCCGTCCTGTCCCAGAATGCTCTCCGCCTTCCCAGAAACCCCCTGGAGGTCAGCCACGGATCGCTCCCGTGACGTTCGCCCTCAGCACTCACACAGCCCGGGCTCGCCTCAGGCTGAGGAGTGTCAGAAAGGCCAGCCTGTGGGGCAGGGTGGCCTCTGCAGACAGCGAGGCTCACCGCCCACACTGGGCGAGGCCCAGGCTCTTGAGCAGCCGCAGACGCTCTATCTGTGCAAACGTAGCGGTGGCTTGAGTCCCAGTGGCTGTGCCGCAGCCCTGACTCTGTGAGGCCAAGGCCAATCTCACCTGCAGCTGCGGGGCCGCCAAACTCCTGCCACACCCGCATGCCCGCCTGTTCTGGGGGGGCGAGGGGGGGTGGTGGTGGTTAGAGGAGGGGCCGGGTGGTCTCAGTTCCCTGTCTGGGACCAGCCTCTCTGCAGGGCCCGGCTGTGTAAACTGCAGGCAGGCCTGAGGTGCGGAGGCCGGAGCAGAGGGAGCAGGGACGTGTGGAGCAGGGCCTGGAGCTCCCTCCACCCTGAACTACCAAGGCCCTGCTTCCAAACAAGAGGCAGCAAAACAAATGCGCATGTCCAGCTGTTACTGTGAAGAAGGGGGAGAGGACCTGGGAACACTGAACTTATAGACACAGATGTGGCATCTACTTCTCACTTCCGTAAAACACGGTCTCAACGCAGACGGACGGGAAGCCTCGGTAACTGACCGTTTCACCTGTGCACGTGTCCGAGCCAATGAAACACCCCCAGGCGGCGGCAGGCCTTTCCCGAACGCACTAGAAACCTCTAGTAAGAAACCCCCGAGCCAACGAAACGGTCGCCTCTGAAGGGCAACACCGGAGACGCTTACACCGGGCCTTCACCCATCAGAGGCGTGGATGGCACAGGGCACCCGGAGGCCTGGGCCGGCCCCCCTGGAGGTGATGCTCACCTGGGGGGGCCCCCCTGGAGGCGATGCTCACCTGGGGGGCGGGCCCTGGAGCCCGGCTCACTGCCTGCGGGAGGGGCTCTTACCCAGAGCAGGTTCCTTCCAGGGCGGGGTCCTCCGTGCGCTGCCCCAGGTAGTGGTCAATCAGCTTCTCCCTCGAGGCCTTGGGGGTGAAAAGGCTGGTTAGCATCTCGGAGGAGAAAGGAGCACCTCAGAACCGTAACTACGGGCGACCGGAGGCCAGCAAAGGGCCAGCAAGCGCCAGGGCCAGGCTCCCGGAGGGGCGGCCTCAGTTCTCGTGTCAAGGAAAGTCTAAGTTATTCATCCGTCACGTCTGCACAGATTTTACAATGACGCCTTTTGTGACGTCCCTCCTGTTGGAAATAGTCTCTTCTGTAGAAATGAAACTCCCACACTCACAATGTTGCTCTCATCGCTGCCGCCCACGGGGTCCCCAATGATGTTCATGGCAACCAGGGCGACCTGGGGGAGCAACAGAAACCACGTTTGGAAGGTGGGCAGCCATGGTCTTTGTCACAGCCACCAGTGGGAGGCCACGCACGGAAGCGTGTCCCTGGTGAAATGCTGCGCTAATGTGCAGGGCTATCAGTAAGCACTGTTGTAAGTCATATAAGCTGATATTCTAAGGCTGAACCAAATGGCTATTTTAATGTTTAGAGGATATGAAAACAACAACAGCTAAAAGCCTCCCAGTTTTTAAAAAAAATAAATATGACTTTATTGATTTCAGAGAGGAAGGGAGAGGGAGAGACAGATAGAAACATCCATGATGAGAGAGAATCATGGATCGGCTGCCTCCTGCACGCCCCCCACTGGGATCGAGCCCACAACCTGGGCATATGCCCTTGACCGGAATCGAACCCGGGACCCTTCAGTCCGCAGGCCGACGCTCTATCCACTGAGCAACACTGGCCAGGGAAAGCCTCCCAGTTTTAACCCAGCCTCTCAGGGAACCCTCTGCTCGAGGCTCATGTGGGTCACCCCAACATGCTCGGTAAATTAGACGAAGAAATGAACGCCAAGGTTCCCATGGCTCATAGGTCTGATTCTCACCAGAGGGGGAGGAGCCCCTTCCCACCCCACTTCTTGAGAATCACTGTAGCTGAAGTAGGAACCCACCTGGATGTCACTGGTGAAAACATGTGGGGGGAGGCGTGTGGAGGAAGGACGAGGTGAGGAGCCCTCCAGCCCCCCCTCCAGCTCCCTGCCTGCTGTGGGACCAGTGGGGCTCCCTGCCTGCATAGCAGCCGGGCCAGCGGCTCCCTCTAGGGGAGCTTAACATTCCCCATAGAGATGCCACCTCAAAGAAGACTGAAAATGCCTCTTTGCAAAGACACGGGACACAGGACCCAACCGGAGCTGGGGGTCGGCACGGGGAGGCGTGTCACCTGATTGTAGACATTGTACTTGTTGGCGTGATTTTGGTGGAAAACGAGTTTCAGGAACTGCCCCTCGGTGTCCACATAGACCGACTTCAGCTCCCGAGCTCTGCAGCCCGTCTTCTCGTTGTCGCAGAGGGAGACATAGCTGCGAGGGCACAGCGCAGGCTCAGCTGGGAGAGTGCGGTCAGTGCAGCCCCTCCCACCTACACGGGGCTGGATGGGAGTGCGGCCTCGTAGGAAACCCAGGGAGAGAGCCGGGGTGGGGGTTGGGGGGTCCGGGACCCGCATCCGAGTGTGAGGCCCGGGACCCAGAGGAGGGGCGCTCAGGAGAGCCTCGGGCTTTCAGGAAGGGGTCCCGAAAGGGGCCCTCACACTCCCACCCTCCTGCTTACCCGAGTCTGCGGAAGCGCTCCGCCTGGAACGGGGGCAGGTACTCGGGCAGGCAGTGGCTGACGTAGAACTCCACCTTGCTGGGGATCATGTACTGGTGGGCCAGCAGCTGCAGCTTCCGGATGCGGCATCGCTCCACCATCTGCACCACGATCTCTTGTGGGAACTGGCAACACCTGAGAGCAGATGGGCTTTGGTTCTGCAGGACGCCCGCCCGGCGCCGCTCTTCCCAGGTCCTGGTGACGGGACTCGGGGGACGGGGACACCTCTCCTGCCCTCCCGGCTCCTCACAGTGGGACCGCAGCTCGGAGCGAGGGCTGGATCTGACCTGCCTGCCACCCGGGAAACAGCAGCGGGGACACAGCTCCAAGTGAAACTGAAGTTTATCACAAGATCAACACGTGCCTCCAAGAGGCTGTGCGGGCGGGCAAGCTGGGGCCTCCGGTCTCCCCGCGGGCGACACACGTCGGAGCCCTGGCGTAGAGGGCGGTCCTGCCATGTGTGCCCCCCCCGCGCAGGCGCAGCGGCCTGGAGGCGGCGCCTACATCGCCCAAGCTGCACCTGCGTCTTTCTGGGAAGTGACACGCACGCTCAGCCCTGAACGCGAGGCGGCAGAGCGCAGCGCCAGCCCCGTCTCATGGGACGTGACCGTGACCGTGACACCGCCACACAGCAGGGCCAGGACGGAGGAACCACATGCGCTGACCTGGTGACACTGGGCTCACGGCCAGCACGCAGGGCATCTGGAGCAGGGGACACGCTGCTAGTCACTGCCTTTGGCGTTCCTGCCCACTGGCCACCGGCCTGTCCCTCACCCCCACCTCTCCTCCCAGCAGCCGCTCTTCACAAAAGCCTGCAATCCCGCCAAACCCACCAGAGCCGGGGCCCCGGGCCAGACCCGCCGCCTCTCCTTCATCCTTCCCATCAGGACTCAAAGATTCTCGAAACCCAAGGTTAAGAAAAGCCTCCGTGGCCCCTGCCCCCTCCAGTTCCCAGCATTTCTGAGCTGCCCCTGAGCCAGCGTCAGGCAGGAGCAGGAGCCCCTCCCTGTGCCCCACACGCAGGGCCCTGACCCCACGGTGCCGAGTGAGACCTCGCTCAGCCCACTGGCCTCCCCGGCAGTGACCTTGGCTGTGCCCTGGGCTGGGTCCCAGCCTCCTCTCCGCACTCACCATGGGGGTGAACTGTCAGTCATGGCTTTAAAAACCTCCTCTGATCAAGGACCCCCAACTAAACATCGCCCTGGGCCCATCCCCTAATCCAGCTGGTGACTGGCCATTCCCAGCAGACATCTGAGAGGCATCAGGGGACCATGACCTAGGTGGCAGCAGCGGCACCCCCAGCGGCCCAGCCTATCCTGAGCTTCTGACATGGGGAGCAGACCTCCCCCCTCCAGGGGCCCCCCTTGGCTCCCTGCTGGGTAAGCCCGGCACCACATCAGGCTGATGCCAGCTGGAGGCGGGCTCCTGGGGACAGCAGAGGAGGACAGTGAAGGGTGTGAATGTGGAAAGCCCTTGCGGCCGCAGCCGGCGCTGAGCCTGTGGTGCCGGTCCGCCCACCCCTGCCCAGTGAGACGCAGCCACTCAGGCAGCGGGTCCAGGCCAGGTGAACGGTCACCACTGCTAGCTCGGCGGCTCTGACGGTCGCTGTGATGCAGTGATGAGGGTGGTTCTGTCTCGGGCTCCTGCCCACGGCCCCCCAGAGGCTCCGCTTTCCGGGAAACTCCTCCCTGTGGGTCAGGGCACGTTTTCCGCTCTGTCTTCCACTCACAAATCCCACGCCACTGCCCTAACAGGTGCTCGTCCTGCTCCGTGGCCGGAACCCTCGCGGGCCGAGGCGAGACGCAAAGGAAGGACCCCTCCTCCCGCCTCAGGTCCCGGGGGACGGGAGAGTTGCCCTCACCGTGGATCTCCCCAGCCTCAGCACAGGGTTTTCTCACTCACGAAGGCGAGACCTTGCCCCACTCACCCACAGGAAGCACCTTGCGGCTTCCCTTGGGCACCTCTGAGCTGCCAGCAGCCCCCCTGTGCGCTGGGCCTGTTGCCAAGGGAAACCAGGGCGGCTGGGACACTAGCGCTGAGATATGTGACTGGCGGGCAGGGAGCGTCCACAGTGCGGGACGCTAGACAAAGGGATGATTCACGTCCCTGGGACAGCTCAGGATTGCATCACGCGTCTCAGAACAGCAGTCAATTTTAAACGTNGGACTCGGGGGACGGGGACACCTCTCCTGCCCTCCCGGCTCCTCACAGTGGGACCGCAGCTCGGAGCGAGGGCTGGATCTGACCTGCCTGCCACCCGGGAAACAGCAGCGGGGACACAGCTCCAAGTGAAACTGAAGTTTATCACAAGATCAACACGTGCCTCCAAGAGGCTGTGCGGGCGGGCAAGCTGGGGCCTCCGGTCTCCCCGCGGGCGACACACGTCGGAGCCCTGGCGTAGAGGGCGGTCCTGCCATGTGTGCCCCCCCGCGCAGGCGCAGCGGCCTGGAGGCGGCGCCTGCATCGCCCACGCTGCACCTGCGTCTTTCTGGGAAGTGACACGCATGCTCAGCCCTCCTCCCGCCTCAGGTCCCGGGGGACGGGAGAGTTGCCCTCACCGTGGATCTCCCCAGCCTCAGCACAGGGTTTTCTCACTCACGAAGGCGAGACCTTGCCCCACTCACCCACAGGAAGCACCTTGCGGCTTCCCTTGGGCACCTCTGAGCTGCCAGCAGCCCCCCTGTGCGCTGGGCCTGTTGCCAAGGGAAACCAGGGCGGCTGGGACACGAGCGCTGAGATACGTGACTGGCGGGCAGGGAGCGTCCACAGTGCGGGACGCTAGACAAAGGGATGATTCACGTCCCTGGGACAGCTCAGGATTGCATCACGCGTCTCAGAACAGCAGTCAATTTTAAACGTATGCCCTGTTTACTTCTGGAATTTTCCATGAAATATTTTCATTCTGTGGTTGAACTGAGACCCTGGACGAGTGGGGACGACTGCATGTGGAACTCTGAGGGACATAAAGGGACGAGTGTGGGAGTGAGACGAGAAAGGGGGTGGCTGGCGCCCAGGGGCCGGATCGGACGGGCATTTCCTGACACTGAGTTTTTGCAAAGCAGAGGTCGAGAGAGGTGCCCGTGGGAAGGAGGGCGGCAGGAACACGGGAAGCAGCAGCTGTGACACAGACCCTCTCCCGCCCCGTGCGAGTCAGGAGGAAGTGCACCCTCTGCGGTGAGAACGTGCGGGGCACAGGCTCTGAGCAACCCGCGGGAGAACCTCCGGCACTGCAAGCCTCCACAGCTGCTTAAAGGAAACGCAGACAACTGACAGAGTGTTAAAATCCTTTAAGAGTCTAGGATGCGGCTGTTCAAATGCAGGTTACAGAGTTCATCGATGAAGCAAACAGAGCCTCCAGCCCACTGCACAGGGAGCCGCCTCGGGGTGGCGGACGGCTTAGATCCCTTCAGGCCCCAGGCTCAGCGCGGGTGGGAGCTGCCTGCCGCCTCAGAGCCGCCTCTGCCCTGAAGCTTTCAGACTCAAGGTCCGAGGTGGTGGCCGGTCACAGAGGGGCTCCCTGTGCCCGGGTAGGACCCGAGCCCCACCCCAGTCTGTGCTGCAGACAGGAGCCCCCAGCAAGCCCAGTGTGAGCCCGTGTGGCGGCAGCGGGTCCACGTCTACTCGCTGTGCTGCAGGCTGAGCCTCACCACTAAGATGAGTCTGGGCTACGCCTGAGACAAACGTACGCCCGCGTCAGGGCCCAGAAGCGCCGCATTAGCCACTTCCATGTGGTGACTTCTCCCCACAAACGGGGAGCAAGTGCGTGAGCACCAAGGACTCTGCGGAAGGGAGAGGAAGGTGGGGATGGGTGCCTCTGTAGGACATGGGGACCCAGGGAGAGCAGCACTGGGGTGACTGGGGCCCGGGGAAGGCACAGCCAGAGGCGTCCCTCCCGCTCCCCTCACGGCTGACCGGGGGAGGCGGGCCTGGCCGTGGGCGGCTGAGTCCTGCTCCGCTGACTTGCCTGCAGACACAGCCCTGCACCCCAGTATCAGCCTCACCCACAATAAAGGAGCCATTTCGTGCCCCCTGCACGACTCGTTCATTTCTCAGCTCCTCCAGCGCTCAGGCGGGGACGGGAGACTGGCTTATTGGGTCCCCTCAAAAAAACGCCAAGAGGAAAAATGTTTTCATTTACAGTGGGACCTATATTCACCTTGTCAGCAGTACAAGTGAGTCGCAGGCGTATGACGGAATTTAGACTGTGATACATGTTACATGTGTATGAGTTAGGAGCAAGCAGTACCTTCTGCTCAGACGGGGACAAAGAGCAGGGACACTGAGGAGGTGACGGGGCTGGGGGGACAGCCACCCCAGGGCACTGATGATGCTGACAGTCTGACCCAGCTCTCAGCAAGTACCCCCAGAACCCCCCCCACCCCGTGTCAGAAACAGAGCACCCCGTATCACATCACTCCAGCAGCGAACACGTGCGTAAAGGCGCACAGACGTCAGGACAAAACCCCAGCCTTCCTTGGCTAAAGCTTGGTGTGATCTCCGAGCGGTCAGATGTGAACTCAGGAGACCTGCAAACCCAAACCGCAGCTCAGAACAGACGCCGGCGTGAGCCGGGGCGGACAGCGGGGGTCTCTGTCTTCTCCTCCTCTCTCGTGTTTGCACATTTCTTAAGTGAACGTGGGCAATGTTACGAGGCAAAAGGCCCAACAAGATCTCTTTAAAAACGTAAACTGCAGGAAGAAGACGCACCACCACACCAGGCAGGTGGGGGCGCAGCAGCAGCTGACAGCCCGCGGCTCTGACACCTGAGTTCCGACACGTGAGAAAGAAAGGAGCCCGCCTGCCCGCCAGCCCCCGCCGCCCCCACCCGAGGCCCCTCGCGCAGCCCACCTTGGCGACCTCCATCCGCGGACGGTCGGAGCGTGGATCATTAGTTCCCGGGCGCTGAAGCCGTCCTCGTGCCCAGATGAGCTGACGACGACGAATCCGATCTTGTGGGGCATCCTGTGCGCTGGGGCTGCTGGGAAGAGCAGGAAATGCTCCTTTAAAATACGGGAACTTAGTAACATATCATAACAGCGTTGGAGCTGCTAGTTCAGGCCTCGCTCACACACAAATTCTCAATGTCTTCACAGTGTCTCCACCGCTGGGCCAGAATCCTGTTTCTCCTTAAGCACCTTTAATAGTCGCTTCCTAAATTTAGCCACACCCCAATGTCTCACGTAACACATGGCGGTTTATAAAGGGGGCCCTCGGATACAAGGTGGAAGGGTTCTGGGTGGCCAAAATGGAGTCCTTCTCTGACACCCGGGGAGATTGCCCCTGCCGTGCCCAGGCATTTCCCCCGCCTGGTCCCTAAGCGCCAGTCCTGTGTTTTGGATTTATGGAGGCAACATGGTATCGTGGCCACATCCTCCCCGGGGGCTTAACAGGTCCTGTTTTTCAGTCTTAGCGCCACAGCGGAGGGTGTTGGCACCTGACCACCGACAGCTGGGCACGGACCCTGCCTGTGTGGCTCGCAGCGGGGTGACCCTCGGTTTCCCTGTCTCTGGAGTTGGGGGGACAGCTGCCCCTGTGTCCGCTGTCTTGCCCACTGTAGTGCCACGTGCGGGGAGGAAGAAGCGAGTCTACAGTGCGAGGAGGACTTCAAATCTGTATGGATTCGAGATCCACCATCGCACTCAGCCGAGAACAGGGAGACACCCGGCTAGGAAGCAGCAGGTCCTAAAGACGAGGCCGGACCTGGGGGTCCCGAGCTGAGGGGTGCAACTTTGATCCCCAGGAAGTGTGGCCGGGCAGGGCTGGGGTGGCACATTGGGTGCGGACACGAGGTTGGCCCGGCCACCTGGACGGAGGGCCCGAGGGGTTCCCAAGTCAGGAACGGAGGCCGAGACCCGCGCTGGGCTGCCGGAGGGCTCATCCGGGGAGCATAGGCTCCATAAAACCACCGATGATTCCGGGAGCACCGCCGAGCGCTCAGAGTGGCCCCGGGACCCCGACTGCCCCGTGCAGTCAGCCCCAGCCAGCGCCGCCTGCAGGCGGCTCCCAGGCTCCCCCACGACACAGGCCGGTCCCGCGGGGAAAGGTGACGGCGGGTCCCTTTCCGGAGTCTGCTCTGGGCGCGCCTTCCAGGGGCACTGGCGTCTCCACAGCAAATGGACACATTTTAGCGGCTTCCGGACGCTTCGCTACAAGAAGCTGTCTGTGAGCTCGCTTCCATTCTCCAGGAAACCTCCATGTCGCACAGCGAAGGGGTTCGGAAGCGAGGGGACCCCAAATAACTAAGTCGGGGCCAGAACGCGAACCGAACCTGCGCGGGGCAGCGAGTCACCATCGCCGGGCGCCCCGCACAGACAGGTCGGGACACCGGGATGCGGCATCCGGCGCGAACCGCCAGGAACCGAGCGCCCACCTGTCAGGACGGAGGGCCGCCGGACCTCGGCGTCCACACGACCTCCGCGCCTTCGGCGGGGCTCAGGTAGCGCCGCCTCCGCCGCCCCGAGTCGCAGCGGCGGCGACCAGTGCAGGGGCCGCCGCTCTCATGACAACCAGACCCGGCCCGGCCCGGCCGGCCTCCGCGCCTGCGCGACCCTGTCCGCGGCGCCGCACTGGCGCACACCTTCTCCGGCCTTCTGGGTAACGGAGTTTCCGGGGGTGGCGCATGCGCACAAGGACAGCACCGCCCCTTTCCAGGGCCTTCTGGGAAGTGTAGTTCCCGGGGGTGGCGCGCGGCTGTCTTCCTCTCTGGGTGAGGACTACCTGAGCAGCGGGCCAAGCAGGTGCTGCCCGCGGGGCCGGGGCCCTGAAGATGTCTGTGCCCCGGAAGCCCAAGACGTTCAAGCTGCGGGCCTTGCACAGCCCGCAGAAGTTTGGGATAGCGGGGAGGAGCTGCCAGGAGGTGCTGCGGAAGGGGTGCCTCCACTTCCAGGTGCGCGGGACGGGGGGCGGGCGAGGATGGCCCCGCGAGCTTGCCCGGAGGCTCTGGGTGGGATGGGACTGTTTGGTCGGTCAGCTGTCACCATCAGCACCGGCGGACCCCGTGTGACAGATGACCCGGGAGGCGGGGACCCAAAGAGGACCTCGGTGGATCCCCGGGGGCGGCACCGTCTGGGTTCCCCACGTGAACTGCCTCGGGGTCCACGACAAAACCCTGCGATTCTGTGCTGCCGCCTCCACTTCAGGGCAGGAGCCCGGCGGCAGAGCCTGGAAGGGCGCAGGGGGAGCTGCAGAGTGGGTGGAGTTGGAGTCCGCAGATTTCTGGGGGTTCTCGGACTTTGGGGGGTCCTCAGACTCCCCCCAGTGGGCGCGGAGGTGCCGCGTCTGGCACCCAGTGTTAGCGAAGCCTCTGCCCTGCTCAGGTACTGACCCGCTTGGGAGAGATTTGGGAGAATCTGAGGTGCAGCGTCCAGGGTGTGTGTGTGTGTGTTGGGGGTGAGGGGGAGAGGGGGAGGGTCCAGGGAAAAGCCATTTCCTGCCATTGGTCCCTTGAAGCCCGGAAGAGGAACTTCCTCCTCCAGCTCCTCGGGGTGCAGAGTGCGGCCTGTGGAGGGATGGGGGCATCTTCCCTCCCCTGACTGTGAGCGTCCTGACCTCTGGCTTGAGATTCGGGGACCGTTTCCTGTGCACACCTGCCAGTTCGCTGGGAGCTAGGACGCAGCCACTTGGCCTCCTTGGGACTCAGGTTCCCCTCGTGTAGGATGAAGGGTTGGGCTGCGAGGCCCCTCAGGCCCCGCAGCACGGATGTGGCTCATCGGCTGTTGTTCTTGCTCTCACTGACGCTGTTTCCACGGCTGGGCCTAGACCAGCGCTGGGGTGTGTACACGTGCGGTGGGGGTGACACAGGAGTTGCCCTAAAAATTCATAAAAAACCGACCAGTGTGGAGCCACAGAGCACCCACCTCCGCCAGGGACCGGCCCTGGGTGCAGGTCATTCTGGACGGAGGCCAGCGTCATTTTCAGTGAGACGTCCTCCTGACCCAGGGGTCCTCAAACTACGGCCCGAGAGCCACATGCAAATACAAATATTGTATTTGTTCCCGTTTTGTTTTTTTTACTTCAAAATAAGATATGTGCAGTGTGCACAGGAATTTGTTCATAGTTTTTTTTAAAATATATTTTATTGATTTTTTACAGAGAGGAAGGGAGAGAGATAGAGAGTTAGAAACATTGATGAGAGAGAAACATCGATCAGCTGCCTCCTGCACATCTCCTACTGGGGATGTGCCCACAACCCAGGTACATGCCCTTGACCGGAATCGAACCTGGGACCTTTCAGTCCGCAGGCTGACGCTCTATCCACTGAGCCAAACCGGTTTCGGCCATAGTTTTTTTTTAAACTATAGTCTGGCCCTCCAACGGTCTGAGGGACAGTGAACTGGCCCCCTGTTTAAATTTTAAGTTTGAGGACCCCTCTTCTAACCAATCGGTTCCCCGGGAAACCAGGCCCACGCCAGGCCCATGGTCCTGGCCCGTCGGGCCATGTGCCCTCACGGATGGGGGTGCGTTTGCTGGCTCCGGGTCAGCAGTCACGTGTCATGTGTGGGGACGGGTTTGGCTTGTCAGTGCTCTGAGCAGCAGCTGGAAAGGTCCGTGTCGTGCCTCCCGCAGAGCAGGGACCACTCTGTCTTAGAACGACCTGCAGGAGGTGCCTGGTTCCGACAGGCTGATTCTTTAGACACACGTGCCTGCTCTGGTGTGTGCCCGCTGGCGTGCAGGCAGCATGTTGAGCGTGATTCTTGTACCTCGTGAGGCTGCTATGGGGAGCCCTCGTGCTGCTGCGCAGAGGTGGGCCTGCCTGAGGCCCTAAGCGAGCGTCTTGCCCTCTCCTCTCCGCTCCTCTCCGCTCCTCCCAGGTGCCCGTGCCCGGCTCCCGCCTGTGCCTCTGGGAGGATGGCATGGAGCTGACTGCAGATGACTTCTGGAGCGTCCCCGACAACGCAGAGCTTGTGCTGCTCACCAAGGGCCAGGCCTGGCAGGGCTGTGAGTGGTGGGGCCTGGGAGCGTGGCGGCGAGTGTGGCGGGAGGCTGGCAGGCCCTGGGCGCTGAGGGAAAGGGTCTGGTGCGCATTCCTCCAAGCAGGATGTTTGAATAGTCCGTCCACGGGTGACGAGATGCGTGATCATTAGCCATCGGGGACGTGCAGACCAAACCCAGGGTGAGACTGCACCTCACCTGCTAGTGGACAGGGACTGGGGAAGAGGGGGAGGAAGTGGCCCTCATGCTCTGCCCGTGGGACGTCAAACGGTGCAGCCGCGTGGGCCAGTCTGGTGGTTCCTGGAACTGTAGACGCTCCCAGGTGACCTGGCAGTGTTCCCCTAGGTGCGTACCCAAGAAAAGTGAAAGCATCAGCCACACAAAGGGTTATGCCAGGGGTTCCCACCGTGGGTCATACGCCCACAGGGGATCCCAGAATGAGTTATTAGCAGTGAATTTTTGCATTTCTTTTTTTTTTAAAATATTTTATTGATTTTTTTACAGAGAGGAAGGGAGAGGGATAGAGAGTTAGAAACATCGATGAGAGAGAAACATCGATCAGCTGCCCCCTGCACACTCCCTACTGGGGATGTGCCCGCAACCAAGGTACATGCCCTTGAGCAGAATCGAACCTGGGACCTTTCAGTCCGCAGGCCGACGCTCTATCCACAGAGCCAAACCGGTTATGGCAATTTTTGCATTTCTTAATGTTCTAGGCACCTCATAGATAGTATATAAATATATGTTGTGACATACTTACAAATTTCAGTTCTCTAGTATATGTTCTGAAACTTTATTTGCTACTTTTTCATATTGCTTCATAGTATTTTTTTAAAACAAATTCTGAGTGATTTCTTCCTCAGGACTTCAACTGTCCTTTCATTCTTTTTTTTTCTCTTTCATGGATGCCATGTTCTTTGGAAGCTTGGTTAGACCAAGTTCATGGCCTTTTAGGCTTCCTCCACGTGACTAGGGGTTCACTTTTTAAAAAATATATATATATTACTGATTTTTTTACAGAGAGGAAGGGAGAGGGATAGAGAGTTAGAAACATCGATGAGAGAGAAACATCGATCAGCTGCCCCCTGCACACCCCCCACTGGGGATGTGCCCGCAACCGAGGTACATGCCCTTGACTGGAATCGAACCTGGGACCCTTCGGTCTGCAGGCCGACGCTCTATCCACTGAGCCAAACCGGTCAGGGCAGGGGTTCACTTTTTGAATAATAAGAATTCTATGTCACAGGGGGTGGGGGGCATCAGGGTGTTAGAGATGCTCAGATGGGGCGTGGCCAGAGGAAGGCTGGGAACCACTGGGTTATACCCAGATGTGCACAGCAGCTTTATGCCTAATGGCCAGAAGGTGGAAACAGCTCCGTGTTCATTGGTTCAAACAGTGGATGTTATTCTACTGTGGAAAGAATGAAGTCCTGACTCTAAAACATCACGTGGGAGGCGGTCAGCGCTGTGTCGGCCCAAGGCGGTGCCCAAGGACTGATGGGTCTTCTGTTTGTCCTCCTCCTGGTGGCAGACGTGAGTGACATCAGTCGCTTCCTCAGCGTGTTCCACAGGCCGCACGTGGGGGTCATCCAGGCCACCCGGCAGCTGCTTTCCGACGAGCAGGCGCCGCTGCGGCAGAAGCTGCTAGCCGACCTGCTGCACACGGTCAGCGAGAACATCGCGGCCGAGACGAGGGCCGAGGACCCGCCCTGGTTCGAAGGTGCCTGGGAGTTGGGGCCTGGGGAGCTGGGCGTGGGAGGGTTCCCCAGAGCCGGACACCCTGGGAGAGGCCGGATTCTACTTCAGTTCCAAAAACTAGGGGCTCCCCAAACTAGGGGCTCCCCAAACTAGGGGCTTGCAGCTTCTCTGATCATGGTGGGCTGGCCCCAGGCAGCCCAGGACTGTGGTGAAGTACGTATGACATACAGCTCCCCATCCTAGCCATTGGTAAGGGCGCAGCTCGGCCATTACATGCATTCCCATTGCTGTGCGGCCCTCCCCATCATCCGCTCCAGAACTGTCCATCTTCCCACACTGCACCTCTGTCCCCACTAAACACTAACCGCCACCCGCTCCCCCCGCCCCTGGCGCCCACCCTTCCTTCCTGTCTCTGTGGACCTGACTCCTCCAGGGACCTCACCGAGGTGCAGTCAGACTACTTGCCTCTGCGACTGGCTGCTTTCCTGGCCGTAGTGGGTGAAACCCATCCCACTGTGTGGGGACCATGTGTTCTTGATCCGTTCACCCGCCCATGGACGGACACCTGGGTGGCTTTGGACTAGCCTGTTGAGCAACCCTGAGATGCTAGCATCTTGAGAAGGTGGCCCGGGTGGCAGCTGAGATCCCCTTGTGGACAAAGACTCCCCACACATGCCCGACAGGACATTTCTCAGATGAAGCCCTGACCCCCACCTCCCGGCCCCCCTCCCGCCCAGGAAGCCATGGATGCAGGGTCCCTACCTCCCCTCTCCTACCCAGGATGGCATGGATGCAGGGTCCCTACCTCCCCTCTCCTACCCAGGATGGCATGGATGCAGGGTCCCTACCTCCCCCCTCCTACCCAGGATGGCATGGACTGCAGGGCCCCCTACCTCCCCCTTCCTACCCAGGATGGCATGGATGCAGGGTCCCTACCTCCCCTTCCCGCCCAGGACAGCATGGATGCAGGGTCCCCTACCTGCGCCCCCCCCCCCCCCCCCCCCCCCCCCCCCCCCCCCCCCCCCCCNCCCCTACCTGCCCCCCCCCCCCGCCCCGCCCAGGACAGCACGAATGCAGGCCCTTGCATGGCTCCCCCTGCAGGTCTGGAGTCCCGGTTTAGGAACAAGTGTGCCTACCTGAGGTTCAGCTGTGCGAGCAGGATCCGGACCTACCTGAGAGAGGTGGGCCCTGCACGGAGAGGGCGGGGACGGACGTGGGGCTCCGCTGTGGGAGGTGAGGCCGCCCGGCTCTGGCTTCCTGGAGCTCCTGGGTCAGCACTGGACCCCCAGCCCCGCAGTGCCCGGTGCTGCCTTTGCCTGGGGCAGCTCAGGAAGGGGCGCTGGTGCTGGGCACAGCCCGAGCACCCCTGGGGCCAGTCTCCACCTGCACTTGAGCGGGCGGTGTGGCAGGCAGGCGGGCGGGAACGCAGCACGATGGTAGCTCCTCGTCAGCCCTCTTCCCCTCAGCCTCCTCCTGGGCAGCAGCGGCCAGTGAGGAGCCCAGGGGGGTGGGCAGGGGGTCCGGAGCCCGAGTTTGTGTCCGCCGCCTGTGACGTAGTCCCGTCTGTGGAGACTTCTCGGGTTGGACAGCGAGGGCCCGTCTGAACCCTGAGGGCCGTGGGCTGGGATGGGCGCCCGCTGCGGGCTTCGGCATCGCGCACCAGCCCCCGCCATGTCCTTGCCGCCTCCAGGTGAGCTCGCACGCATCCGTGGTGGGCGCACAGGCTCGGGAGGAGTATGCACAGGCCGTGGCCGCCATGGCCCAGAAGCTCAGGGCCGCGCAGTACAACGGCAGCTACTTCGACAGGGGCGCCAAGGCCGGCGGCCGGCTC
Organism: Myotis vivesi; assembly: GCA_035771395.1. Classification (NCBI taxonomy): domain Eukaryota; kingdom Metazoa; phylum Chordata; class Mammalia; order Chiroptera; family Vespertilionidae; genus Myotis; species Myotis vivesi. The sequence continues at coordinate 2,079,326 of JAWPEG010064501.1, forward strand.
TGCACGCCCGAAGGCTGGTTCTCCTGCCAGGTGAGTGGGTGCCCTTTCCCCGGGGCCCCCAGGCCAGTGCTGAGCTGCCCTCCCATGGAGGTGGGCCCTGGGCCTCCGGCCAGCAGGCCTCGGACCCCGAGCTGCTGAAAGGCTGCTGGGTCCACCCAGGGCGCCTGCTCCAGTCGCACGGGCCTGAGAACCTGCATATCTGACAAGTTCTGGTGGCGCTCCTGCTGGTCGGGGCCCCCCGCTGATGGGGGCGAGTCACAGCTCTCGCCAGCATCTGGGAGCACACCGTTCCTTTTGGGGGGGGGCGGTTGGAACGAGGAGGAACATCAGGCGCCTCTGGGAAGCAAGCGTTTTGTCCCCTTGGGCAGCTTCCTCGGTGACAGCGCAGGGATGTCAGGGTCTGTGCCACTGTGACGTCTCGGGCGGTGGGTAAGCCTGAATCCCGGGCCGGGGGCATCGGCCGGAGCCGGCACTCTGAGCTGCGCAGGCAGACCCCGCAGGAGCCTCCCCATCACCCGAGGGATCCCCGGGCACTGCTTCCCCAGCTGCCACCCTTGGAGGACAGCGGGGACTCCGTTCCACCACCGTCCTGGCCTTCACCTCTGTGGGGTGTCAGGTGTGGTCCGGCCTCAAGTGCCAATGACAGAGCTGGGCTTTGCAGAGTTGGGCGGGGACTGAGGTGGCGCCTCCTGACCCCAGCGCGGTGCTCACCTTGCTCTTTGTCGGCGCAGGGTCCTTTCGACATGGCCGACTGTGCGTCCAGACACTCCATCAACCCCTACGGCAGCCGTGAGAGCCGGGTCCTCTTCAGCACCTGGAACCTGGACCACATGTGAGTCCACGGGTCAGGGGCTTCCCAGTGTTTGAACAAATAGGCACCACCCAGGGACACAGGCAAAGTTGCCGTCATCAGGCCTTGCCAGGCAGCTGACCCGCAGCTGTGGCCACGCTCAGTGCGGCTCAGGGTCCAGTCAGTGAAGGGACGTCCCCGAGTGCCCGACCTGTGACAGTGCCAAGCCCTCACCCCCCCACCCGGTGCTGCTCCTGGGAGGCGGCCGAGTGTGGTTCCCTCTGAAATCGTCATTTCCCAGTTACCTTCTGTGAGCGGCCAAGCGCTGTTCTGTGTGAGCTGCCTGAGCCCGCGGTGTCAGAGCCTGTGCTGGAACAGGCCGTGCCTCAGGGGCGCCAGCAGGCGTGACCGCCCTCCCCTCCCTTGCAGAATAGAGAAGAAGCGCACGGTGATCCCCGCGCTGGCGGAGGCGGTCGGCGCGCAGGCCGGGAGGCAGGTGGACTGGGAGTACTTCTACAGCCTGCTCTTCACCTGCGAGAACCTAAAGTTGGTGCACATTGCCTGCCACAAAAAGACCACCCACAGGCTCAGCTGTGACCCGCGCAGGATCTACAGGCCCCAGGCCAAGCCCACGAGGAAGCGGGCTGCGCGCAAGCGCCCGTGACTCAGGCCGTGTCCTGGTGCCGTGCGGGATTTTAACTGGTGCTATTTTTCTGCCACTGCAATAGCTTCTGAAAAACACTTTACAGAATCTCCCTAGATTTCTGGCCTCAGCGCGTTTCGGCATGTTTCCTGCACCTGAGAGCTGCGGACACCGGGGCCTGGGGCCCGGTCGGCGGGTCAGGGACCGGGGTCCTCTGACTTGACCCACTCTGCTTGCTTGTGTGGCACAGTTGCCACGGGAACGGCGTCATGGCCAAAGCCGCCACCCTTGCCTGAGGGACAGCTCTGCCAGGTCTCCACTCCCCAGACTGAAGCTCCATCCTCTGGACTCTTCCAAATGCTGGGATTGTGACCCTTTTGGGATGAACTGCTCACACCCCACAAGGAGCACAAGGGTGCTCGCTGCTGTGCATTGCGGCCGGAAGCGGGCCTCCCACGCCTGTCAGAGGGGCGTGGCGATCGTGGCACCGCACTCAGCCATGAGATCGCTGGCTTCTAGGCCAAGCGGTCAGGTGTTGTTGATTTTACGGTTCAACCTAACACGCGTAACGAGGCCACGCTGTGCAGCAGTGCAGGTGTTTGTGACTGGACACGGGAGCTGCCTGTTAAATGCACCGGCAAGTGGCCTAACGCTAAGGCCGCGAGTGTGTCACACACGTGCTAGTGTGAGGCAGCTCGTCTGTGCACAGCAGTGATCCTGGGGACGGTGGGTGCGACAGTTACAAGGACTAATGTTCTAAACCGTGTTTTATAAGAGTCGGCCCTCGTGTCCACCGGCTTCGTGTCGCAGTTGGAATCCTCGGATGCGGAGGGCCGACTGCACGCACTGCTCTTCCTCGTTCTACATCAGGGCCTGAGCATCCTCAGATTTTTGGTGTTGGGGTGGGGGTTCTGGAACCAGCCTCCCGCGGGTACCGAGGAACGCTTGTACTTGAAGTTTTTAAAATGAGCATTTATTTCAGAATTTTTAAAATTTAGTTTTTTACCTTTTGTAACATTGAATTTTCACATTTGTTGTAGAACCAGGAAAAGCAGTAAAGGTTTTTCACAAATAGACGTGTCGGAAACGTTTGCACTCCCTGACAGTGATGGAAATGAGGATAAAAATGGGGTGACTTTTAAAAACCTGACCCAAATCGTCCCGGGAGCGCCGCGGACTAAGCCAGGCCTGCGGGGGACGAGCAGTCTCATCTCGCGGAGCTCACCTGTCTGTCAGGCAGTGCGGCAGGGCCGTGTCCCCTCTGTGCGTGGAGGGAAGGTCGGGGGCTGCCAAGGTCCTTGCTCTATGCGGGTGGGTTTTGGGGGTGGCGGTTCCATTTCCAGCCACAGAAGTGGGGGTTTCCTGCGTGTCGGTGTGAGCAGCCTTCTTGGCGGAGGGCGGTCTTAGAAGAGGTGTTCGGATGGACTCTCCTGCGACACAGCATGAGTGACCCTGCCGCCCGCTTGGCTGTGGACACAGGGCTGCGTCCCTACCGCAGGGGGCTCCGTGTGTGACTGTGTGTCACTTTGCAGACCAGTCTTAGAGCCTTTCCTTCCACTGGCAAGAATGCGTCACAAGACGCTCCTTGTGGCCAGGCGCCTAGGTGTCGTCTTGGGGGGGGCAGCTGTGCCTGGTAACAGCTCCACCACGGAGGCCAGCTCGGAGAGCGCAGAGAAACATGCTACTGGTTTAGGTAAAAGGTTAGGCGCCAACAGCTCAGGAAGAGGTGCACAGGGCCAGGTAGGCGGGACCCAGCGGAGCTTCCGGCCTAGGCTCACCAGGCTCTCCACGTGTTCACCCACCAGCAGGAAGGTCTCCGAGAGAAAACCAGCGAGCTGTGCGGTCCTCCGGTTTCAGTGTGGCTTCATCACAGTCCCGACCGGCCACGTTCTGTCCTTGGCCATTGGTGACAGATTCAATCTCCAGGCTCTTCTCTCCCCAGAGGCCCCACCCTTGCGGCCCAAAGCCACCTGGTTACCATGACGACATCAACCAGTGAGGAAACTCCAGGGGTTGCAGAGCTGAGAGCAGGAGCCCAGGATGAAGATCTTACAAACCACAGGATGGCAGCGCCCACCACAGGTGAAGAAGGTGCTGTTCACCCGCCTCAAACCCCCCCCCCCCCCTCAGGCCACAGCGGCTGGTTAGGGGTTGGCTGGGTGGAGAGGCTGACCTGGACTCCGGGGTCAGGCAGGGCAGGACCCGCTTTGTCCCAAACACTTTATTTTTTTAAATATATTTTATTGATTTTTTACAGAGAGGAAGGGAGAGAGATAGAGAGTTAGAAACATCGATGAGAGAGAAACATCGACCAGCTGCCTCCTGCACATCTCCCACTGGAGATGTGCCCGCAACCAAGGTACATGCCCTTGACCGGAATCGAACCCGGGACCTTTCAGTCTGCAGGCCGACGCCCTATCCACTGAGCCAAACCGGTTTCGGCCCAAACACTTTAGAAAGGAGCACAGCTTCAGGGACACAGACGTCTTTAAAATATTTTCAAAATATATTTTATTTTTCGCATATAACTCCTGCAAAAAGTCCATGGTCAACCTCAGCCTCACACAGAGACTGAGGTTCTCGAAACCGCCCAAATCAGCCCGAGGAGGGTTAGCCCGTGAGGGGGAGAGGCTGGCACATCACAGCTAACACTTACAGAGCGTTTCCTTTGCAAACCTCTCTCCTTCACCCCAGCCCAAGGCCGCCTCAAACGATCCTCACGTCTGTACAGACGGAGACCAGGCGCCTCGTGCAAGCAGCAGCAGCTTCCTCCCACCAGGACGCCCGGCTCCCAGCGGAGCCCCCAGGAAGTCTGCTTAAGGACACATCCTCCAGAGGATGAACTTCCTAAGTCCCGTAACCTTAACCTGTTCACTGTTACCGCACTCAATACGCAAGGCAGTCACTGTGTGTATTTTATTCCTACATTTCTGCGTCCTCCTCGTCATCGTCATCTTTGGCTCTGAAGTGCATCTTCCGGAACTCCCGTCTGCTCACTGAAGGACAAGACGAAGACGCCGGTGGGAGGTCCTGGGGGGAGAGAACACGCCCTCGTCAGTCACCCCACCCTCTGCCTCAGCACCTGCGTGGGCCACAGCGCAGCCCCCCCTGCAGACAGTGGGACCACTCGGCCCACATGGAGGAAAGGCGGGAAATGAGCCCAGGGCACATGGCCCACCCCACCCCTGGCGCAGGCCCTGCGGGGATGCAGTCCAGCAGCCATGCTCCCCGTGGAGGGGCCAGGGTGGCGGGCCCAGTGAGGAGCTGCCATCATCTGGGCTGAAAGATGACGGTGCACCTGCTACTGCGCTGAGGCAGTCCTCACACGCAGCCCCCGGAGCCCCCCGGAGGGGAGACGGCGCCCCACTCACCTGCATGAGCTCCACGTTCCCGAAGAACCGGCTCACGGGCATGGGCTGGTTGCTGTCGTCATCCAGGAAGGCGCTGCCATCCATCTGCAGCACGGGGCCGCCCCCCGCGGTGGAGCTGCTGTCCGACTCCCCGCCGGGGAGGGCGCGGGGCAGGCCGTACGCAGTCCTGGCCGAGCACGCGTCATTCACCACTCGGCCGTGACCGAAGGGAAGGCCTGCGGTCCCCTGTGGAGCGGAGATGCCGGCTGCCTCTCCCTGGGGGGACGGGCTGTTTCCCTCCAGTGCCAGGGGCTCATGTCCACCAGGGCTCCCCGGTGGTGCTTGGGGCGGGGCCGCACTCTCGCTCTTGGGGACCAGTTTCTGTGATTCTGACTTCACAAGCTGACCTCGGTCACACTTGAACTTCTTGGAAGTTCGCCTGTCCGTGGCTTTGTGTGAGGAAGTCTGTTGAGGAAGAAAAATGCCGGGAAAGCAGGCCCGTCTAGGATTAGGAAGCAGACGGCAAACAAAACAGTCCCACCCCCGAGGCCCCCTTCCTCACACCTCAACCGGGACGAGCTGAAGCCCCGCTTCCACGGCTGGGCCGGGGCCAGGTCACTGCTGCCACCCAAGGGACAGCGGGAAGAACCCAGACCCCAACCCGCTCCCGCACGCCGTGTGCTCCAGGCTACCCACTGCCGAGGCAAGTTCAGAAGCCCGTCCTGACGGACTACAGACTTGCAGCCAGAGAATCCAGTTTCCGTTCGTTTCTGTTGGAGTGTGGGCAGCTGAGGGCAGGGACGGGGAGGTGCTCTGCAGCTCATACGTGGCTCCAGCCTGGCTTCCACGAGCCGCAAGAGGCACCGAGTCCCAGCCGGTGCTGCCGCACTGCACAGAACGTGGACACGCTGGGTCCTCTCCCCAGCCCACGCTGCCTTTCTCTCGAAGCCTTAGGGGTGGACAGAAGGGCGCTATGCCACCATCACTCAAAGGGCTGCATCGAGCCCTGGCCGGCATGCTCAGTGGTTAGAGCCTCGGCCTGCGCACCGGAGTCGCCAGTTCGATTCCTGGTCAAGAGCAAGTACCTGGGTTGCAGGTCTGACCCCCCTCCCTCCCCCTGGGGTGCGTGCAGGAGGCAACAGGCCAATGTGTCTCACATCATTGTTTCTGTTTCTCTCCCCTCCCCTCCACTCTCTCTGAAATCAATCAGAAAAAATCCTCGCTCCTTGGTGAGGATTAAAAAAAAAAGGCCACATCAAAGGCAACAGGACCTGAGCCAGGCCCGCTGACGGCCAGACACTCCCTGGACCCAACCTCCTGCTCTGGTCCCCAATCAGCACACCGCAGAACGCACGCTGTGTAGACGCGGACACCCGAGCCCTGGCCCCCGTGTCTCCCTGGCGGAGGCTCACCTGACATGCTGTCCTGCCGGACGTGGCGGTCCTGCCTTCCTGGGCAGAGGTCAACTTGGCTGAGCAACTCCGGGCTCTCAGACGCTCTGAAGACCGCACTGCCCCTGTGAGCTGGACGGAGGCAAGGCTGTCAGAGGCCGTGCCCTGAAATGTGGGCGTGGAGGGGCTTCCTAACCAGGGAGGACACTGGACACGGTCCCCTACTTTCCATCGTGTGGAAGGACACTGGACACAGTCCCCCCACTTTCCATGGTTATGGAAGGACACTGGACAGTCCCCCACTTTCCATGGTTATGGAAGGACACTGGACATGGTCCCCCACTTTCCATGGTTGTGGAAGGACACTGGACAGTCCCCCACTTTCCATGGTTATGGAAGGACACTGGACACGGTCCCCCACTTTCCATGGTTGTGGAAGGACACTGGACAGGGTCCCCCACTTTCCGTCGTGTGGAAGGACACTGGTGGCCCGAGTGTGGGAATCCAAACAATTCTGGGTTTAAGATGCAAGACCTCCTCTCCCCACTGTCTTGGGAACTTGGTGACTCGCCCTATGACACGGCTCTAGGAACCTCCGTTCATAAGGTAACTGTTCTGAAGCAGCAGCACACAGCCTTCCTCAGAAGCTTCTCCAGCTTCCATGTGGTGCCAAGTTCTGGGTGAAAGGCCACATGAACAAGCCCCCCAACCCCAGACCCTGAGCCCCTCAACAGTAAGAAACTGGTCTGCCTCCATTTTACTCTGGAAGCTAAAGACGCCTTCTAATAACAAGGAAGAAGTTAGTTAAAATGAAAACGTGAAAGAATGGTATTTAGGAGCGGGTTTAGGCCCTGGTACAGGGAGTCCTGTGCGCGCTGCCCTCAGCCGCCCTGACGTCACACCACCGCACACCGGCCCCGCGAGCAGCTTGCCCTGGACAGCACTGCTCACTGGGCGGCTGGCTTCCCCGGAGATGCGGCAGCTTTTCCTGTGAATCCCCTTTCCTGGCCCAGACGCTCAGGAACTGATGGGAGCGAGTAATAGAGAGAAGGAGCAACCCAGGGTCACTGGGTGACAGGCTTGAGGCTGTCCTCACCACACGCCCTGGGGCTGGGGACTCACAGGGGCAGAAGAAAGGCCACACAGAGGGAAAGAGATCAAAAAGGAAGAAGGTCGTTTAAAAACTCACAGTAGGATCTCATCCATCCCGCCCAGGCTCCTTCGGGCTCAGGGCTGCTGCCACGCCCCTCCCTGAGCCCTCAGCTCCTGGGGCAGGGGCCTCACACTGAGGCCTGTCCCTGTCCTGGCTAAATGGAGCCCTGGCTCAGAGACGTGGCCCGGGGGACAGGCAGCATCCAAGCAGAGCTCTTCATCTCTTCCCAGAGGAGCTGATTTCAGTGCCGCACAGTGGGCAGTCCGGCCTCAGGGCTCCCAGGTCAGTAGCAGCCGGGGTCCTGAAGCAGCTCCTCGCAGGGGGACCCCTGGGACCCGAACAAAATCAGGCACTTGCTTAGAAGCTATTCCCTCAGAGAAGCCAGATGTGACTGGATTAGTTTGTGGAGCAATTTATGCCCAGGTCACAGCTGAAAACAACGGAGCAATCAGCCGGTTTACCAGCTGGGTGTGGTCAGAGAGGAAGGCAGTCCTAGAAGCAGTCATCTGGGGTGACTGTGGGTGACCCAGTGCTGCTCTGGGGGAGGGGAACAGACTCTAACAGCACAACCCGCCACGTCACTCAACTAACAGCACACCAACACTAGCAAGCTGGGAGGTCAGCACCCAGAATAGCGGCAATATGGTATCTAAAATACCCAGTTTCAACAAAAACGTAAGGCACGCAAGGAAACAAGCAAGCAGATCCAGGCCCTGGAATAAAAGCAGACAGCACTGCCTGTGAGAGGGCCCAGATCTTACATTTACCAGAAAAAAACTTTAAAGTAGCCGTTATAAACACATGAAAAAGAAATGAGAGAGACCGTGAGTTAATAAGTAAAGGAAGATCTGATGATAATGTTGCATCAAATACAAAACATCAATAAAAAGAAAGAAATTATAAAAATGAACCACATGGAAGTTCTGTAGTTGAAAAGTATGACTAAAATGAAACATTCACCAGAGGGCTCAACAGTGGGATGAACTGGCAGAATAAGAATCAGCAAACCTGACGACAGACTGATAGACGTGCAGCCGAGAGAAAAACGAATGAGGATCTTAGAGAAACGCCGGGCACACAACATACGTGTCATGGGAGTCCCACCAGGACAGAGGAGCAGGAGGCGATTCAGAGGAAGGATGGCGGGAAACTCCCCAAAAGACTGAAGATCCCCACCTGCACATCAGGCGTCTCAGAACCCAGTTCTGAGAAGGACAGATGTAAAGAGCCACAGTCATCACTGTGAGAGAACCGAGCCAAAGACAAGGAGACATCCTGACGCAGCCAGAGGAAAATGACGGGCCTTACGAGGGCACCAGCTGCTGACTCACCAGCAGAGACCTGGAGGCCACAGCACAGCGGCTACATTCAAATGCACTCAAAGTTCCCAGAGAAAAAACACTGCCAGCCAAGATCCCACAATCCAGCAGAGCTCTCCTTCAAAAATGAAGGCAAAATAGACGCTGTCGGATAAACAAGCACCGAGAGGACTTGCCGCCAGCACACCCACTGTACAGGAAACAATGAACTCTTCAGGTGGAAAGGAAGTGATCTCGGATGGCAATCCAAATCAAGGGAAAAGAAAGCTCCTGTGAGTGCACCTGTGTCCTAAGTGAACAGCAGTCCTTCTCTTACCCGACTTAAAAAGCAACCACATACAATAACATGCACACAATGTATGCAGAAACGTGCTAGCTTACCTAATAAAGAGGGAATATGCAAATTGACCGTTATGCCATAACAAAGATGGCTGCACCCACAGCAGAGGTGGGGATCCTGTAACGAGCCTTAATGAGCAATCAGCAGGGAACTGAGGCTGCACCCCCCACCTGGTGGGGCTTGACAGGGGACCTCAGGCCGTGACCCCTGCCCCAGTACCAGGCTGGGGGACCTCAGGTCATGTCCCTTGCCTGGCGGAGATTGATGGGGGACCTCAGGCGTGGCCCCTGCCTGGCAGGGCTTGACGGGGGTGGGGCCGGCTGTGTCTGGATCTAGCCCAATGGGGGTGGGGCCGGCCAGGTCCGGGTCTCGTGCAATTTCAAGGAGCATGTGGCTGGGTGGGGACTGGATTCTGGTTCCCGTGGTGCGCCCCAGACTCTGACAGGAGGAAGATTTTCATATACAGTTTACTAATTTTCTTTTATCTCTGACACTTCTATTCTAGAGAAAGGGCAAATAGCAATCCTATATAATAAAGAAGTAATATGCAAAGTAACCATCATACCCTCACAAGATGGCTGCCTATGACCAGGCTGGCAGGGGTGTTAGTGAGGGATGGCCAAACGACTGAACAAGCAGGGTGCGACCAGACCGGCAGGGGGGGTGCAGTAAGAGGCAACCAGGCCTGCGGGGAGGGGGCCGTTAGGAGCGACTGGGCTGGTGTGTGGGGCAGTTGGGAGTGACCAGGCCGGTGGGAGGGGGGGGAGTTAGGGGCAACCAGGCTGGCAGAGGGGGGCAGTTGGGGGCGACTAGGCCTGCAGGGGGGGCAATAAGGGGTGACCAGGTTGGTGGAGTTGGGGGGTAGTTAGGAGTGACCAGGCCGGCAGGGAGGGGGCAGTTAGGGGCAACCAGGCAGGCAGGCAGGCAGGCAGGTAAGCAATTAGGGGCCAGCAGTCCAGGATTGTGAGAGGGATCCCGGACTGGAAAGGGTGCAGGCTGGGCTGAGGGGACACCCCCTCCCCCGTGTACAAATTTCGTGCACTAGGCCTCTAGTATTAAAATATGTCCTCTAATTCCCTTTTAATGTGCATGAATTTCGAGTACTGGGTCACGAGTTTGCAATAGCAGGGTAAAGGAGGTGAGTGGGAGCAAGGCTGTCCTGGGCTAAGAAATGGCTACAAATGGAAAAGCAGGCATGACATCGCACTACTGCGTTTGTAACAAGAAATGTAATATTCATAACAGCACACCACGAAAGCAGGTAGAGAACAAGAGCTATCCAGGCCTAGCATTTCTGCATGTGTGGAATGAAGCTGGTACAAATCTGAAGTGGATTCTGCTGCTACCAAGGACACATTAAAGCTACAGAGGCCACTGGAAAAGAAACTTTTAAACCAGGGGGAAAAATCATTAGTGTTATATTAAAAAACATCCACTTTGCCCGGCTGGTGCGGCTCCGTGGTTGGGTGTCAATCTACGAACCAGGAAGTCACGCTTCCATTGCTGTCAGGGCACATGGGGGTTTGCCGGCTCCATCCCCAGTGGGGGCGGGGCGTGCAGGAGGCAGCTGATCTATGATTCTCTCTCATCACTGATGTCTCTCTCTCTCTCTCTCCCTTCCTCTCTCTGAAATCAATAAAAACATTTTTAAAAAATTTTTTAATAAAAAGCATTCACTTTAACCCATTTAAATGAGGAGCAGAACAAAACAGAGACCACATAACGGGAGCAAAAGGAACACGGCATAGGTGTGTGCACTCAACTATACCAGTAACGTTACATGTGAGCTGCTACACAACGTAATCAGCAGCAGACGGGGTCAGCCTGGGACCCACCATCGCTGCCCGCAAGACCCAACCGCATGCCGTCTGCAGGGGGACCTCAGGCTCCAAGGCGCTCGGGGTTGGGATCCGCTCCTGAGCAAACCTGGTTGAGGCAAACCCGGAGAGCCCAGGTGCAGCGCCCCCTCCGCCGGGGTCAGGGGTGACTTGTGTCCCAGCCCCTTGCCTCAGTTCACACACCCCGCCCGTCACCAAGTGCCAGGAACCGGGCATCTTCAATCCTCACCCCTCTCCGGGTGGATTCCACGTCGCCCCACTTTGCACAGGGGATAACCGGGGCCAAGCTGAAGGCCACCCAGGCTTGAGTCGTCGCAACAGAAAAACACGAACCCCTGGCATGGCAGCACCGGAAACGCCCAGGGTCCAGACCAGTTCCGGAGAGCCCTCCTCCTCATTCTGGGATATAGCCTGCAAGACCCCTTCCGGAGGCGTGGTCTTAGAAGGCGTGGCCTGCGAATCCCCCTCCGGGAGGCGTGGCCTGCGAGCCCCTGCCCGGGGGCGTGGTCTGAGAGGAGGCGTGTTCCTTCCTCACGTCTGGGAGGAGGCGTGGCCTGGGAGCCTCCCCGCCGGGGACCGTGGCCTGAGCGCTCACGGAGGACCAGGCCCAAGCAGAGGTCCCCCCTGAGCCGGAGACGTCCCTCCTCAGCTCCCAGGCCACCGGCGGCCCTCGCCTCGGTCCCCGCCGCACCGACCCAGCTCCCGCCCGGCCGCGGCCCCTCACCTTCCGGCTCCTCATGAGTGTGAGAGGCGCTCCGCACCGCCAAGCCCCTGGCTCCTGCCTAACGCTTCCCAGCGCCGCGGCACCTTCCAGCCCTCGGCCCGCGCGGCGGCGTCTGACGTCACCAGAGGGCTGGCTAATCACAGCCCGGGGCCCTCCGGCACGTGACCCAACAAAATTGGCGCCTCGCGGAGCGGGCCGGTGGCGGCCGTGATTGTGACGGCACTTCCGTAGCTGCTCTGCGCCGCCATCTAAGAGGGGCGCGGCCATGCTGGTGAGGGCGCCTCCTTGCGGCCCCGGGCCACGTGTCGGGAGGAGCGCGGGGGGGTGGCCGCGGGGGCCGCGGGCCCGCTTCCGGCGAGCTGTGCCGCAGCCCGTCTGGCCGAGGCCGCTTCCCGTCCGTGGGGCGGCGGCCCAGAGGTCCCGCACCTCCCGCGGGTGGAACGTGGCGGGGGGCTCCGCGCCCTGGGCCGGGCTGCACCCCGCGCTGCAGGCGGGCGAGGTGCGGGGGGTCGTGCGGGGTGTCGGTGGGGCCCGGCCCAGGACCCGCATGGTTGCCGGAGCGAACCCAGCCGCCGGCCGCCCGTTGCTTAGCCTTTGGGGGAAGGACTGCAGCGGCCCCTCCGCCACTGGCCCCCACCCCGCCCGGTGTCCACCTAACAGCCTCCCCTCCCGCGGGCCTGGGAGCCGGGAGGTCACGCTTAGGTTCCGGGTTGATTGGGGGGGGGGGGCTGCGGGCTCCATCCTCAGTAGGGGGCGTGCAGGAGGCAGCTGATCGATCCTCACTGATGCTTCTACCTCTCTCCCCTCCTCTCTGAAATCGATAAGAATATATTAACCCTTTGCACTCCGAACCATTCTGGACATTGGCTACCAGCTACTCGACGCTACTTTGCGGCGGAAACGGGCATTTACAGACCCTCGTATTATTTAGTATAATTTTGGAACCAAGTAACGTATTATAATGATATTGGACTTATATGAATCGGGTGACATCGAGGAATGTATATTTGCCAAAAAACCAATATTTTATTGTTTATAATTTTGTACAGTATGATAAGTTTTGTAACACTCCCCAATATGCATTGCAGGCTGATTAGTGCATGTTTGACAGTAATAAGTGGTTGGACGCCTGCCACCAGGTGTTTTCCTGTTAGAACACACAATGCAGTCCCGTTTTCTTTGTCCCACGTCGGGAATATGTAGTTTATTGTTTAATCCGACACAAAACCCGCTGACATTTCTTGTATATATCTTAGTAATTTTACGATATTTTGATTTAATTTCTTGTGCCATTTCAAGATAAAACTTCAGGGAAACATGCAGGTCTCAAAAAGTTGCGTTGAAATAACTCAATTCCCCGTCATCACTAATAAACCGCAGTGTCCCCTGAGGGGACATCCGAGTGATAGGCTAGAATTCCGATGCCCCCTGAGAGGGGACAGCGGAGTGCAAAGGGTTAAAAAACAAAAGGCCTTTCAAAGCCAAGGAAGACCAGCATTTATATGCGATCAAAGAATGGCACTTGGGAAACGCGGACACTCGGTGTGCGGCGCCGCTGTGACAGGCGGGGCGCTTGTGCGAATGGGAAGGGGACCATCGCATCTATGGGGGGAGGCGTTTCCACAGGTGCAGGTCAGCTGACACGGCGATGCTAATTGCGTGTTTAAAATAAATACAATTTCGTTGGTTTCAGAGAGGAAGGGAGAGGGAGGGAGAATTATGGCCCCACCGCCTCCTGCACGCCCCACACGGGATGGAGCCCAGGACCCCGGCCTGTGCCCTGACGTGGGATCAAACCCTGACGTCCTGGTTCACAGGGCGACCGCTCAACCACGGAGCCAGGCTGGTGGGGTGACGCTGGTTGTAGACAAGGTTTTAACTCAGCCCTGTAGCCATCAGCCCCTTGGTCATAATATCTGTATTGTCGCCCTCTTTGCACGCAGTTCTCTGGGACATGAGCTTAAGCCTCGTCCAGAGGTTATTTTGCTCCATTTTAACATCCCAAAGGCTTGAGGCACAAGACGTGCAAGGCAGTTTTTCCATTTTAAAAGAGGCTCCGTTTGAATTATGTTTTACAGGAGAGGACCTAACCCCTTCACCCCCATCCCTCTTCTCACCCCTCCTGTCCCTCAGGGACACCAAGCCATGCGGCCCCCTTTCCACAGCCCCTGGTGATTGCTGCTCCTGTCAGCCCAGGGTCAGCGTTTGACATTTTACAAAGGCGCCGTCCAGCCTTGCCCTCAAACACCCCAGGCCCCCAGCTCCAGCTCCTGGGCTCAGGGACGTGCCTCCAAAAAGGACACGTTGGGCTCCAGGCCCGTCCAGGCTGACGGACCCTGCCCCCCTGCCCTGAGCGCAGAACCAGCCCGTCCAGGCTGCAGGACCCCCCTGCCCTGACTGAGCGCAGAAGGCTGGCTGCTGCTCCGGGAACCAGCCGTGCTTTGCCAACAGCAGAGCCTGGGCTGTCCTTCCTTCTGTTTTCTCTTCCAGGTGAGAACATTGAAATCAGGCAGTTTTGTCAGAAGCATCAGCTTTTCCAGTTAAAGCTGTAAAGCTGCTGGAGGGCCCCTCTGCGCATTGATTCCCTGGGAGACAGGCGAGGCGAGGCGCGACTCACATCATCCCCTGGAAGCTTGAATGTTCGCTGCTCACAGGGCATGACTCCCTCAGAGCCCGCTACCGACGAGGCCTCTTCAGGGCAGAGTAAGTGAGGGCACCTGAGGACCCGCCAGCTCTACCCCCTGCAGAGAACCTGCAATTAGATGGCACATGGGTCACTCTTGGCAGTGAGTGAGGGCACATGCAGTCTTTGTGTGTACACATGCATGCACACGCGTGTGTGTGCACACACAGAGGCATGACACGTGTATACACCTCCCCCCGCACGCACATGCACACACATGTGCATGCACACAGGCAAGCATGGACACACAGCCACCTCCCTGGCAGTCGCACCCTCTCCCTCCTCAGGCCTTGCTTCTCCGTGCTGTTTCCCACGGCAGACCGGAGGGAGAAGACGGCTGTGGCCTGGCAGGCAGCCCATCGGACAAGAAGCCAGTCGACTACTGGCCGTTAAGAAACAAACAAAGCAAAACCGTGTTAAACGCCACCCGCCCGTTCGCACTGGACCTGCCTTCAGGACCGGCTGGCGCAGTGGCTCCATAGTAGTAGCTCCTTCAGAGCTCAGAGTCCCCATAACCAGTGTGGGCTGCCAGCAGGCAGCTGTGCTCGCTGTTGTTTATGGCAGTGTCCGCAGACAGAAGCCCGACTCTGCCTCAGTGTGCTTGGTGGGGCCCCCGGAGCTCAGCCCCCTGAGGGGCTCCTGACTCTACTCACAGGGACCTGCCCCCCCTCCCATCCCAGGTACCTGAGTGTATTTCCAGCTGCTCAGGCCTGACACTCAAATTTGCACTTCTCTCTCTCTCCTCCCTCTCTCCCTCTCCCCTCCCCCCTCCCCCCCCAGCTCGTACAGGGCACACAGGAAAGCTCAGCAAACATGATGCATGAGTGCACGAGTGAATCTGAGAAAAGAGCATCTGCTACCAGGTCCTGACGTGTCAATGGACGCACCCAATCAGCAGCCTCTCCTGCTGACTCTGGGCTGTAGAGCGTCCCGGCTTTCTCCTCCCGCTCGAGTGCCCATGGCAGCGGGTGACTCCTTACCGGTGGTGGCCTGAGCCCGGCTCACGCTCCTCAGGGCCTCCCCCCTCTCCAGGGTTAAAACCAGTGGTTGCACATGACCTGCGAGGCCCGGCGCGGTGTGTGTGTGTTGAGGGAATGTAGACCAGGCCCGTGAGGCTGCCCCCCCCCCCGCCCCTCCTCCTGACGCATCTGGCTCCACTGCCCTCCCCTCCCTCTCTGCACGCTGTGCCCTCTGCCCCGCGCACACGTGGCCACAGAGCCCCTTCCCCCTGCATGCACTGCTCCCTCTGCCTGAAGACCCTCCTCTCCCTCCCCCATTTTGCTGGGGAATCTATTCTTCAGACCTCAGCTCAGCTTTAAGTTCGTGTCCTGGGGGCATTACCAGAGTCCCGTGTGCGGGGGGGGGGGGCGGGGGGGGGGGGNAACAAGGCTTTGCAATATGATGTGGAATAGGTAAATGTTCCTTTCTTCATATCTGGACCTTACATTGATTTAAGGAACCTTTGGTAGTATTTACTGGGAGCTAGCATGACTATTCCACTGGCTTTTAGACCATTAAGTGAATAGTTTCTCTCACCTTAACCAGAAAGGTTCTCTCCCCCCCCGCCACACACACACACACAATGAAATCTGCCCATTCTCGCTTTCTTTCCATTCGGGACTTTCCCTTTAGGACATGGAGCAGGTGGCTCCGTTCTCCCAGGCTCGCTCACTGACTCACTCCGCACGTGTGCTGAGCTCCCATGCGCCTGGCCCCAGCTGGGCCCGGGGTGATGGTGGCAGTGAGCCCCAGCCGGACTCCGGACCCGCCTGGTCGGTGCTTGTTTTCTAGTGATGGAGAAACAAGCGTCAGTGTGACCATCTCGGGAACATACATCAATGGGAGGAGTCACAGCCCGGGCTGAGGACCCACCGGGCATCAGTCCTACGCAGGGAGGTCAGACCAGGCTCCGCAAGAAGTGCCAGTGGGAGGGGACCCGAGTCGCCTCTCCCTCTAGGATGCTGGCAGGTGTGGGTCGGGCGTCATTTGATTCTGGCTCAGGGCGGCAGCTGACTGATGCTTAGTTCTCATGTCGATGTCTCTCTCTACTTCTGTGGCACCTTCTAGATCAGACACTCACATCAATTTATTTAATCTCCAGGGCGACTTGAGGAGACAGTGCTCACACCTCCACGCTGCAGGTGAGGACATGACCCCGCAAGGCCTCCACAGGCACAGAGAGCTGGGCTGGGCTGTGGACACGCCTGTCCCATGGAAGGCCCGCCTCCTCGCCGCCATGCCAGGTGTATCCATCCTTTCCATCCAGACGTGTCTCAGAGGAATTCTGGAGGGAAGAACAGCGAATGCCATTGGGCGGGGCAGACAGAAGCAGATAGGTGGTGTCCAGAGGGTCAGCTCTGACAACGCCTGCCCCCTCTGCCTCCGGGAGGTCACCTGGCAGATTCCAGAGGTGCCGGCAGCGCTGGAAGGGAGTCTGGCTTTTTGGAAAGTGGCTAATGGCTGGGAACTGGCCAGCGGCACTGTTCCCAAGCCCCCAGCTGGTGGGCTGTTGTGCAGGGGTCCCGTGGGAGGCGGCGGTAGCGGCGGAGCGCCTGGCCCAGGGGTTCTGCAGTCAGTGGGTGTTCATGGCAGGAGGATGGTGTTTGCTTCCTTCCCAGGCTGGACACGCTGTGGCTGTGCTGCTCCAGATTCAGACCTGACCCTGTGCCCGCTGGGCCGGAGCTGCCTGGTTGATCTGAGGTCGCCTCTCTCCAGAGAAGGCAATTCCGTGCACATGTTGTGCAGTGAGGAAGGACGCCTCCCCTTTCCAAGTCCTCTTCGGGCAGAAACACCTGCAGGCATGTTGCAGGGGCGGGCGAGCCCCTGACCTGCCGGTGCTGCTTGTTCCGAGGGGAGAGGCTCGTCTGCAGGGCATCTGCGCCTCAGCACCCGTGAGTGTGGTTATGGACGCAAGAGCATGTGGGCGTGTGAGTGTGAGAGAGTGTGCACATGGGTATGAGAGTGCATATGTGTGTGTGTGAGCGTGTGTATGGGTATGAGTGTGTGTGAGAGTACATATATGTGTGTGTGAATGTGAGAGGATGTGCATATGAGTATGAGAGTGTGGGAGTGTATGGGTGTGTGTGTGTGAGAGCATGTGTATGTGTGTGTGTGTGTGTGAGAGTGTGCATATATGTGTGCGTGAGTGTGAGAGAATGTGCATACGGGTATGAGAGTGTGGGAGTGTGTATGGGTGTGTGAGTGTGTGCTTGAGCGTGTACATGTGGATGTGAAAGAGTAAGTTGTGTATGTGACTGTGAGAGTGTACATGTGCATGTATGTGAGTATGTTTGTGAGTGTGTATGGGTGTAAGTGTGTGAGAGCATGCATAAGTGAGTGTGAGAATGTGTGTATAGATGTGAGCATGGGGTACATGGCATTATGGTGTGAGAGAGAGTGAGAGAGAGCGCGCGCGCGTGTGTGTGAAACAAGAGAAGACCATCGAGGCACCATCACAGAAAAGCAGCTGCAGGCCTGGGACTGAGTGTAGAAGTGAAGGAAGGCGCTGTCAGCCTGTGGGAAAGTTGAAGGATGATGGTGGGGGCGGGGGGGCAGGTTCCCTCTACCTGTCCTGTCAGATCCTCCTGCAGCCCCCTGAGTGCCCAGGGAATACCTGGAGGCTCAGAGAGACCACGTGTGAGTGGAGGGGGCCTCTCATGAGGGAGAACTGCTGAGCTCTCTAGGGACCAAGGGCTTAAACCAGTGGTTCTCAACCTTAGCTGCACATTAGAATCACCTGGGAATCGTGTGAAAATCCTGATTTCTGGGCCTCATCATTAGTCACAAAGAAACAGAATTTCCAGAGGATGAGGCCCAGAAATCAGGATTTTAACAAGATTCCCAGGTGATTCTAATGTGCAGCCAAGGTTGAGAACCACTGGCTTACACTAAGGCGGACAAGACCCCAGTAGGAAGCATGTGACCTAACATGTGGCCTCCAAGCCCGTCCCCGGGACATCACGAGGGAGCAGGGCCTTGTTGGTGATGCCCTCGCCACCCTCCGCACCCCGACCCTGCGCTGCAGGAGGCCCAGCGCCCCCAACCCCAGGTGCCCTAGGAGTCTCGGGCCCTCTCCCTCGTGGAGCAGCAGGTTTCCATACAAAGTCCACGTTTAGAGCAACCAGAGAGCCCGTTTCCTGCTGGAGGTTCTCTTCCCGGAGCTCATAGCACATTCAGACGGCGCTTCCCGTGGCTCAGGGGCGTGGGAGAGTGGGGGAGCACATCGTGAATGATTTAAATGTTCCCACATGTTCTTTCAACCGATTTCGGATCCTGGCCTCGGATTTTGCTACCCAGAAACTGCTTGCTTCTCAGGCTAACCATTGAGATTCAGAACGAGGAGCCTCTTTAACTGCAGGGCTTTTGTATGGTGTTGGGGCCTTTACCAAGCACGCTCATAGCCCCTCGATCTCTCTCGAGCGGCTCAGATGGTGGAGCACACGGTCTGCTCCTTGCGCAGAGCCTTGGGCCAGCCCCTGAAGTTGGGGAGCGGGAAGGGGGTCTGAGCATCTCACCTCACAGAGCTGCTGTGAAAACAGAGAAAGAAGGCCTTGCGGGGGGAGGTGTTGGGCATTTGCCTTTTTTCTTGTTATTTTCGTTACCTGAGGATATTTTTTCCCATTGCTTTTCAGGGAGTGTGTGTGTGTGTGTGTGTGTGTGTGTGAGGCATGTGTCTACCTGTGTTTCCCTGGCTCTGTGTGTGCCTCCATCGAGCTGTGTGCATGCATATTCATTGTCCCTGACAGGTGACATCCTATCTACATGGGGATTCCTGGTGGGGGGGTGGCTCCTCGCCCCTCACCGCCTCCCTCAGTGCCTCCATCTCTCCTGTTTATAGGCCTTCTATTCCCCTTCTGGAAACTCCCACCTCAGCTCTGCACTTAGTTCCCGGACTGCAGTGACTGGCTCCCCATGCCTCCCAGGCCTTGCTCTCTGCCTCGCTCCCCGCCCAGGGCCGTTTCCTGCCAAGGTCGTGTGCGTTGTCTGAGTGGCAGGAGCTTCTACGGGGCCTGCATGTCGCTGGCAGCCAGATCCTCTTCATTTCATAATTGCCCGTTCTAAATGGATTCATCTAGGACGAGCCCTAACCGCTGGAAACAAAACTCTTTATTTGTCCTCTCTCATAAAGAAGCCGCTCGATTAATTATGCCAACTTGCATTTTATTAAGTGTGGCATTCATTTTGATTTAAGAATATTTTTACCTCTTCAAGTGCTTTTAAGAAAGGTTATGGCCAAAAAAAAAAAAAAGTCTATTCATCTCTGCAGTATATTTGGTTGCTTTTCATAAATTGTCTAGATTGCATTTTAAGGGAGTGGAAATTGAATCTAGTCTTTTTTCTTTAAATTGCTGAAGCCAATTAGCAGCTAATGTGTTCAGGAGGAGAGAAGCACTCAGATCTATAATTGAGCAGAGCCTTCCGAACGCTGCATTTCAGCTCAGTCCTGCCCGCTCTTTCCGTCTTCCCCCACTTGCATTTCCCAAAGAACAGCTTCCCTTACCAGCCCCCCGTTGAGACCTGGGCCACTGGGAGGAGAGTGGGGGTGTCAGAACTGCTCAGTCCCAGGATGCCAGGGAGGGATCAGTCCCTGAGGATTGGCTCCCATTCCTCCAGGGGCTCTCTGTGGCCCCAGGAAGACTGCCTGGGGAGACGGGGGAGAGAGATGCTCACTGGCATCTCGAACCTTCTTTATCCTTTCAGTTCTTCTAGTTGTCAAGGATGTAAAGCAAAACTTACGAAGTTCAAATCGCAGGAGAACTAAAAACACACACCCTTTATTGACACACAAAGCTGGTTTCTTACTGGGAAGTTCCTGGGGAGTTGTGATCTGACCGCACAACCAGACACCCTTAGATTTCCAACTGTTTGACACCCCTCACCCCTTTCTCAGCACTGCTTCTAACTTAAAGTAGGTGTTAGCAAACCACAGACCAAATCTGCCTTTTGTAAATTACACTTTTTTGGGGGAACATAGCCACACCCATTAATTTAGCGGCTTTGGGCTACAAGGCAGAGTTGAGTAGTTTTGATAGAACCGGTATGCTCTGCAAAGCCAACATATTTACATCTGGTCTTTTCAGAAGACATTTGTTGACTTCTAGCTTAAAGCACTGAAAGAAAAAGGGTGTAATTTAGATTTAACTTCCCCCTCTTTTTTGGGGTTGGGGGACGGGGGAAATAGTTAAAACTCTCTTTTAGGAAACGGGGGAATCCAATGCTCTGTCCAATGCCCTTGCAACCTGGCGCGCTGTCCATGGTCCTTAACGCCCCCCCTAAAAAAAAAAAGCCTGGCGCTGTCCACGGTACTGAACTCTCTTGGTCTTCACTCATTAAAAGCATTGTTAACCGGAGAGAAGAGAGGATTTCTAGGCAGGTGGAGACCAACCCGCATGCGCTTCGTGTGGGAGGACATGCTACTTACGCTCAGCGTCTCTCCAGGCTTCTCGGAGTGAACAGGCGGAGGTGGCTCTTGTCGAGGGAGGGTTCTGTATGTCTCTGCTTTTTAATAAAGAGGAATGGCTTGGAGAGCGTGTTCCTAGCCGGCGGATATTGCATTGCTGATGAAAGGAGACTCCGATCCCGGCGAATCTGCACGTGCCATCTACTTTAGGTGCCTGAAGGTCAATTAAAAGTATGTTTATGTTTTCACTGCCGCTCTGTGACAGGGAGGTATAACATTTAGACAGTGTGGCTGTATTTATGTCCGAAATGTGGACATAAACTTCCTGTTTTACACAGGAACTAAAATCAATAATGACACAGAGCAGCATTTCATCAAATGAATTCTGAAAGGTTCCTGTAGTCGATCCAAATTGCAGGAAGAGAGATGAATGTAGTAAAAAAAAATATTCAGGCCAGCTAATTTTGCCAAGTTTGGGAGAGGGTGTACATCATAAAAAATAAGGGTAGTTCTGGGGTTTCTTTTAATAATTCTGGTCTCTTAAAATTGATCTCTCTTTCTCCGAGGTGACATATGGAACGGGGTGTCACCACGCTCTGCTTATTTTGATATCAAACCTGCCAGAATGTAGAAAGAGACAACCTGAAATATGCCTATGTTGATTTTTTTGGTTAAAAGATATATAAAAACTTGGTTGTCTAACCTCAGAATTTAAAAAATCGACACATAGCAACATTTGACACCTCATTTCCTAATACGCTTAAATTATTGCTGTATTCCTAGGGGAGAGCTGGGACTGGGTGTTATTCAATGTCTTCATGACCTAGAATTGCTCAGTGGCTGCCTTGCCAAGGTCAGGGGGGAGGCCATGTTGACGCTGTTGGATGGCCTCATTTGAAGGAATAAAATGCTATGGTGCAGGTCGTGTGTGGAGGGGCAGGAAGGGAGCCCAGTGAGAGTGAGGTCTTCAGGGTCTGCTGCTGGAAACAGGATGAGGTTTCTGAGCAAATCTTAGCATTTGCTGCATGACCTGCCCCCAGGCTGTTCCAGACACAGTGATAATCCTGTAAGAACTGAGTCAAATAGGAACAATGTGGGACTATTCCAAACAACTCTTTTATTGTCGAGATATGTAAAAAAAAAGTCTCTTTCTCTCTCTCTCTCTCTCTCTCTCTCTCTCTCTCTCTCTCTCTCTCTCTCTTACAAAAGTAAACTCCAGGGTCTAGTCTTGCATTTTTTTTTTTTACCACTGTTTAAAACTGCTCTCTACAACCATTTGAAACTTGAATTCTAAAGTACAGATAGCAGGTTGATGTGTCTACATTTGGTGAATCTCCTACAAGAACCAGGGTGCTGTGGGAAGCTCCAGTCTGCATACAAAAACCTTGGGGAAAGATTCTGTGTGAACCAAAGAAAAGGAAAGATGATGAATGAGTGGAAGGATGGGTGGATGGATGGATGGATGATGGATTGAAAGGGAAGGATGGGTGGATGGATGGATGATGATGGATTGAAAGGAAGGATGAATGGATGGATGGATCGGTGGAAGGATACATGGGTGGATGGGTGGATGGATGGATGGATGGATGATGAATGGATGATGGATTGAAGGTGAATGGATGGATGATGATGGATTGAAAGGGAAGGATGNTTGAATTTGATATCTGAAGGTCGCTTCGCAGTGTAAGTAAATGGGCCTGACAAAGTGTCCAAATCATGGGTACCAATAGCAACCAATGCTCTTTTCCTGCAAATGTTCTGATGCAACTTCTCTTGAAGTTCAATGAAGCTGTCATAGCGATTTTTAGTAAATTTTATATTTCGGAGAACTGCTGCTACAACGTAAGGGCGTATTTTAGCTGTCTCTTCTGTGATGATCAATTTCTGGATTTCTCCATTAGGTATTACCCGTTTATATACTGGAGCCTTTATCCTTTCTTTAAAGACTTGAAGTCCTCGAACCAATCCCTCCAGACATAGGAGATATATCTATTGGCTGGGACATCAGTTTTGTAAAGAATAACATCAGATGCCCCCTCTGCCTTTTCATTACCTTGTTCCTTACTTATAATTTCCTTCTCAGAAGTGATTTCATCAAGTTCCAGACCAAATTCAAAACATAGTTCATCAAATTCTTCGTCAGTGTAGGTCCGGCCAAGGGCTTGAAAGCTGGATGTTTTCTTTTGGTGGGGATTGGTTCTGGTCCACTGGGGTCTGAGGCCTGGATCCTGGGGAACAGATAAGCCCTAGCTCTTCAAGACAGAGAGGTGGTGAGCCCTACATTGAGGAAGATGTGAGACTTCCAGATCATGGAGCTGAGAACTGAATGGAGAATATCCTAATAACAGTGATACAGGATTTCGAAATCTGTTTTTGAGAAGCTGTGTTTGAGAAGAAGGGATTGAAAGAAACAGCTTAACTTCCTTGGGGGTTAGAAATGATAAAAACAGTGCATTTGTGAGGTTTTCATTTCAGTGGCCTTCCTCAAGCCCCGTGAGGTCCATGGGAAAGACACCACTGTCCCCGATGGATATGAATAAGGAGATGACTATGATGATGATGATGGTGATGATGGGGGGATGATGGTGAGGAGGATGATGATGGTGAGGAGGAGGGTGATGATGGTGATGATGATGAGAGTGATGACGGTAATGGTAACAAGGGTGATGATAATGATGAAGGTGATGATGGTGGTGATGATCATGGTGATGGTAATGGTGATGATGAGGATGATGTGATGAAAATGATGATAATGGTGATGATGGTGATGATGATGAGGGTGATGTGATGAAAGTGATGGTGATGGTGGTGATGATGGTGATGATGATGATAGGTTGTAGCTACTCTTTAGTGTGGATTGTGTTCCAAGGATTGTGCTCAATAATCACCATACCTCATTTCATTTGTGTCTCAGGACAATTCTATGCTTTTATAGAAGGGAAAGCAGAAACTCACAGAGTGTATTTATTTATTTCTAACTTTATAAATATTAAGGCATCCCCACAACAACCCTGTGAAATCGGTATTATTATCATCATCACTTTCAACTTATAGCTGAGGAATCTAGGGCAGGCGAAGGTAACTTACCCAAGGTTACACAGCTGGTAAGTGGCTGAGGCAGGGTTGGAATCTTTGCCCCATGTGCCGTCTGCATGGGTAGACCGGCTCCTGTCCCTGCTCGGCCACCTCTATAACATCTGCTCAACTGGCTGGCTCTGCTCAGCTCACTTGGCGCCCCACGCCCTACGCCCCACGGCGTATTCCTCCCCGTGGTTCTAATAACCCGCTCCTCCTGCCTCGCTTTAATTAGGTTCCGTAAAACATCTCCTGCTGTGAGTTCTGGTTCCATAATTACTTCATGTTTCAGCTTCAAAGAAACCTGGATCTGCCCCCTCACTAATTTAAGAGGACGCTTCGCTCTGTGAGCTAAACGCCCTCCAAATCCCTGAGCCGGCTCCGGAGGAGCTCTGACGGTTGTGTTTTCACGACCGGAAAGGGCAGCTTTCCTGTTCCTCTCGCCAGCCAGTGTCTCTGGATGCAGCACTGGGCCTGGCGTCCCGTGCGGGCGACAAAAATCCCCACGTCAGCAGCATAGCCCGCGAGCTGCGGCCGGCACTTCCCACTGTGCACCTGGGAGCCGGGACGAGACCCCCGCTGCTCTCCACAGAGCATCCCAGGCGCAGTGGGACCTTGGTTCTGGAGCCTCCTCCTTCTGGAGGCGATGCGCTAGGAAACCGACTCACTGCCTCCTGTTAGAAAGAGCCCTTTCTGAACGCTGCGGATCCTTCTGGAAAACCCTTGAACCTGAGGACAGTTGGAGACCCCCGCAAGCAACGTGCCTCTGGGGGCGGCAGAACCTCGAGAAATTCCCATAACGTCTAATCCTCATGTCATTCCAAATCGATACTAAAGATGCAAGCACGGCAAGGAATTCTCGTATTCTCCCTCCCAAGCCAACCATTGTGGCTTTATCATCTATCTATCTATCTATCTATCTATCTATCTATCTATCTTCTTCATCATCATCATCATCATCTATCTATCATCTATCTATCATCTATCTATCAATCAATCAATCAATCTATTATCTATCATCTATCTATCTATCTATCTCTACCTACCTTCCTTGATATATAGACATATATGTTCAAATTCCTTCAACTGTCCCAATAATGTCCTTCAGACCCGCTTCATTTTCCACTGTCTAGGGTCTAATCCACCTCACGCAGCGCATTTGGTCACCATCTTGTTTAGTCCCCTTCCACCTGGCTGAGTTCTCAGGGATGTTGACCTTGACATTTTAAAAGACAATAGGCCAGTGGTGATGTAATGCCCTAAATGTGGGTGTCCTACCTTTCCCTCGTGTTTGCTTTGGGCGATGCTGGGCTCTCACTTCCCTACGGTGGAGGCACAGCGACCTCAGCCTCGGTGACATTGACCTTGATCCCTGGGCACCCACTAGGTCTTTTATTACTTCCTGTAAGTGACTCCTTCCCCTTTATACTTAACAGGTCATTTGCGGGGAGACACTGAGACGGGTAAGTATTGTACTTCCAGACTAAGCTTTGTAGCCACTAGGTTTTTGTTGTTGTTAATCCTCACTGAGGCTATTTTTTTCACGATTTTTAGAGAGAGTGGAAGGGAGGAAAGGCAGGGGGTGGAGGGGGTGGGAGGGTGGGGGCCCGGAGAGAGAGAAACATTGATGTGAGAGAGAGACATGGATTGGTTGCCTGCCGCACATGCTGACTGGGGCCGCTGATCGAACCTGCAAACCTGGTATGTGCTCTTGAATGGGAATCGAACCCTCGACCCTTCGGTGCATGGGCCTGCACTCTAACCACTGAGCAACACCAGCCAGGGCTATGTCCTCTAGTTTCAGTGTGAGTCGATGACTTCTAATTCCAGTGCTCCTTCTACACTGAGTAGCAGGCATTCTCCCAGGAGGAAGCGAGCCCTCTCTTCTCTCCCATTAATTTATTAAAATTACCACATTAGTAGTTATTAAATCTGTTTATGCCATCTAAAATTTTTATGTAGTTCATTTATTTTTTCATTGATTTATATGTGTATGGTCTCCTGGCTTACCTATGTTTTCAATGGGCTATCATCCATTCTTATCATTATTTTTCTGCTCAGATTGTCCCAGATTTGGCTCCTGGGGGGGACCGCCCGCAGGGGACGGTGGTCTCTGCCTCGCGGGCAGCAGGATCGGTGGGAGAGCGTTTGCAGATCCCCAGAGCGACTGACGGTCCGGTCCTCGGGGCTGAGGATCTGGGTGCCTTCACGGTGAGTCGGCTGCCCAACCCTCCACGGTCTGGACGCTGGACGCTCCTCGGTGTGACCCCCTCGACTCGGGACCCTCCAGGGTCTGCAGACATGTTGCGCTGACTGGCTCACCGAGAGCCTCAAAGTCCTGGTGGTGTTCATGCACCGCGACGGGCCTGGCCGTGGCTGTCCTGGGTCTGGCTCCAGCGGGTCTGCTCGGGCCGAGTCCATCCCATTCCGGACATGTTACACCCGCCCTCCTGAGCCCCTGGTCTCTGACCTGGTCGCTGTCCCCTGGTCGTGGGTGACATGGGCCCATCCCCCCCAGAGGTCACACCCTGCGTTTTGGGAAAAGTGCCGGGGTATCTGCGTGGCCCCGTCACCTGCGGTGCGGCCGGCTCCCCTTAATGGATCCTGAGAACAAATGGTCAACGAGCAGACCCTGGGTCCACACAACACGACGCCCTATCACGCACTCAATCACAGCCAGACCGAGGGGCCCGGAAACGAAATCTTGGCTGAACCAAAGTGCATGGGACAAGTTGCCAAAAGTAAAAAATGCGCGTCGGGGCGGAAATGACAAAGCCGCAAACTGACGGTGTCAGGATACGACGTGGGCGGGGGGACGGCGTGGGGAGTGAGGCTCGGGTGCATGTGCTGGTCCCACGGGAGAGGGAGCCAAGGTGGCCGCCCCGCCATCCATCCCTCCTGCCAGTTCCCATAGACGGAGCGTGAGGGATGGCGACGGGGTAGTCAACATCACACCCCCACCTCCCCTGAGCGCAGCCGGTTCACTCCCCTGAGTCTCAAATGAAGACAGATCACCCGGCGGCGGAAGCAGTGGGCCTCCCGCGGCCCCAGAGGTTTCGGATAAATGGAGAGAAAATGTCCGCAGCTTTTTATAGCCTCAAATGTCCAGCTTCCAGCTGGGGGAGGCCCCGGGCCCTCGCTGCCCTTCCCTTGGCACGGCCCCTCTCCCACCCGGCGCAGCCACTGCGAGCGGCTGTGTTTCCAGGCCCATTTCCCCTCCCAAGCGGCAGGTCATCTCCAGCCCCGGTGCCCAGCAGAGCATCCCGCACGCGGAGGGTCTTTAAGAAATGGTGGTTTGTGCTCCCCTAGGGTCACAGCAGCACAATTTACAACAGCTGAGATCCGGACACAGCCTGAGTGCCCATCAGTGATGAGTGGATTAGACAACTGTGGTACATCCGCACCATGGAACACTATGCTGCTTTAAAAAAGGAAGGAACTCTTACCATTTGCACAGCATGGATGGACCTGGAGAGCATTATGCTAAGCGAAATAAGCCAGTCAGAGAAAGACAAATATCACATGATCGCACTCATTTGTGGAGTATAATGAACAACATAAACTGATGAACAATAACAGACCCAGAGACAGAGAAGCATCTATCAGACCGTCAAACCTCAGAGGGAAGGCAGAGGGGGTAGGGGGGAAGGGGGAGAGATTAACCAAAGGACTTGTATGCACGCCTATAAGCATAACCCATGGACACAGACACTAGGGGGGTGAGGGCATGTGCTGGGGCGGGGGATGGGAGGGGGTGGGAACAACTGGGGAGAGGTCAATGGGGGGGGGGAAAGGAGACATATGTAAAACTTTAAACAACAAAGAATTAAATAAAAAAAGAAACAGTTGTTTGCCTGGCTGGCATGGCTCAGTGGTTGAGTGAGCATCGACCTGTGAACCAGGAGGTCACAGTTCGATTCCTGGTCAGGGCACAGGCCCGGGTTGTGAGCTCCATCCCCAGTAGGTGGTGTGCAGGGGGCAGCCGGTCCATGATCCTCTCTCATCATTGATGCTTCTATCTCTCCCCCTCTCTTCCTCTCTGTCATGAATAAAAATATATTTTTAAAAAGGAAGCGATTGTTTAACGAAGGACTGAGCGACGGGCTGAAAGGGACACAGTGCTGGGGGGACATGAAGGGCAGGAAGGCCCCAGGTCCAGGCGCTGAAGTGCACGTGTGTGTGTGTGTGTGTGCGCGCGCCCATGTGTGTGGGTGCTGTGGTCTGAGTGTTTGTGTCTCCCCAAGTTCATATGTTGACGTCCCTCCCTGCTGCTCAGGGTGGTGGCATGAGGCAGTGAGGCATCTGGGAGGAGATTAGGGCACTGGACGGGGTGCTTATAAACAGGGTTCGTGACCTTGGGGAAGGGACCCGAGAGCTCCCAGCCCTGCCAGGAGCACAGAGATCCCACCGGCTCCACCGGCCCTGGGCTCCGGCAGCCGCACCTGTGAGAAAGGAACCCTCAGTTCACAGCTCCCGGCTGCAGTGTTTGTGAGCCGCCGGCACGGGCGAGGATGTGGTAAATGTGCATCATGTGAAAGTTGCCGTTTTAATCATTTTTAGGGAGCAGTTCGGCGTTAAATACACGCATGTGGTTGTGCAAACAGCACCGCCACCCACTCCCAGGCCTTTCCCATCATCTGCAACGGGAACTTTGTCTCATTAGACATTCACTCCACTCCCCGCCCCCAGCCCCTGGACCACCATCTATTTCCTTAAAAAAAATATATATTTTATTGATTCAGAGAGGAAGGGGCGGGGAGGAGAGATAGAAACACCAATGATGAGAGAGAATCATGGATCGGCTGCCTCCCGCACACCCCACACCTGGGATTGAGCCCGCAACCCGAGCACGTGCCCCGACCTGGAATCGACCTGGTTCACAGGTCACTGCTCAGCCACGGAGCTACATGGGCCGGCCACCATCTGTTTTCTGTCTCTATGGGTCTGACTCCTCTAAGAACCTCGGGTGAGGGGCATCAGCAGACCCTGCCCTTAGGCCTCGGGCTTGTTCACGGGGCAGTGTCCTCAGGGCGCATTTCTCTGTATCGCATCAGAGCCCCTCCACTGTCAGGCCGAGCGCCATCCTGCCGGGGGTTGAAATGCATCCACTGAACCGAGTGAGCGGCCAAGCCACTGGCCGCAACCTGAGCAGGTGACGCACGGCTCCCCGGGGACTGAGGCTGGCGGACCTGGGAGCTCCCCGAGCCCCTAACACAGGCAGAGGCCAGAGGCTGAGGTACTCATGTTCCTGAGGGGAGGGCAGCTGGGCCCCCGGCCCGTCTGGGCCCATTGACTGGAGTGGAGGCAATAGCTAGCTAACGCAGAGTGAAACGGGCCTGCCCTCGCCGACGTCCACTCCAGGCAGGTACCCTGGTCCACCCTCCTGCACGTGGGCCTCCCAGCAGCGGCCACGGGACCAGCTCCGTGTCCCACCTCCGGGCCACGCCCGGGCCTGCCCGCGCCTCCTCAGGGGCCGGGCGTAGCGACTCTGAGTGACAGGGCGTTTGGGCCAAGTGAAAACCAGTGACCTGCACACGAGGGCACGGATCCCACCACACGCCCCCCAGGGACCCCGCCCTCCTGCTCGCTGCCCCGTCAGGCCTGTCATCAGCGGTGGGAGCCTCTGGGTGGTGGATGGTCACACGGCTGGGCACCTGGCACCATTTTCCAGGCGGATCTGTCTCCTGTTCATGAAAGTTCTTTCTCTTTAAAGTCATTCCCCACGTTGCCCGCTCATCCTGTCCCTGGCGCGGATGTTCTCATTGAAAGCGAAGACCGGAGCTGCTGTCGGCCCAGAGGCGGATCAAGGGGCCGCACACGCATGTCAGACACACCGTGGCGAATCCGGGCTGTTTTCCTGCAGATGTTTGCAGGCCTGGACCCAGTCCGGGCGGCTTCAAAGTGGGAAATGTTCAAAGCGCTGTCATGGTCTTTGATATGAGCAGCGTCTCCTTGGAGTCTGACGGGCAGCCTGGCGGCGGGTGACGGGCTGGCAGCGGGTGACAGCTGGCCTGTGTGTGTGTGTGTGTGTGTGTGTGTGTGTGTGTGGCGATGGGGAGGGTGGGCGGGGGCACTGTGGAGTCCAGCCGGCTTCTGGAGGAGGATGTGGGCCGCTCAGTCCCCTGCAGCCAGGAGGCGAGGCCAGGCGGCGTGCTCTGTGGTGGGCCTCTGTCTGACCTTGGGCATGACCTTCCTCCCTGGCCCTGTCCCCATCTGTGCCATGGGCGGCTGGTGACCGAGGGTCTCAGCTTTGTGCTGACCCAGTGCCAGACCTGGGGGCAGGGAGGACCCTGATGCCTGAGACACAGCTGTGCCCACAGAGGCCGGAGCAGGCCCTGGGGAACCAGAAACCAGGACCCTGGGGGCTCAGGGTTCCGGGCGGGGCCGCGGTGGGCCTCACACTCCCTCTCTGTGGGTCCTGTGAGGTTTCCAGAGCTTCGAGCTGCAGTTCAGCCAGCGCACTGAGCACGTGCCAAGGCCCTGGGGCAGAGGACCTGCCCCTCCTGCCCGCTGACTCTGGGTGGATGGCTGCCCACTGCCCACCTGCCCTGCTGGGCACTCGTGGTCTTTGGGGGTGGGGGGGGCCAGGGCTGGGCCAGGTGCTGCTCCTGCAGAAGCTCAGGGAGTGAGGTGTGGCACTCGGGTGCATGGCCCGTCTCCCGGCTGGACCTGCAGCTCAAGGCTCTCCCACCAGACAAACTGGGCTTCTCGCAGGGGTTCCTTAGAGAGCCAGGGGGCAGAGCCGGGGCCCCTGTGCGTGGGGATTTGGGTCCCCCGGCGTCTCTCCCACTGCAGGGATCCCAGGCTGTGGGTCTGAGTGCCAAGTCTGACCCATAGGGGGTTTTTCATACATGCATATACATACATATATATGCACACACATATATGTATACGTATGTATATATACATATATATGTCATTCTGTGTTTTTAAAAATTCAAATAATTTTCCAGCATTTACAAACCGAAACAAAGTCTATATTTTTGTTAAAAGGAAGGTCTGGCCACAGTGGCCTGTGTCCCCCGTGGCCCCAGTTACCTGACCTGAGAAGCAGCTGTGTCCTCCCCCCTGGACGCCCGCTCTGGTTCACATGCAGCCACTGCCCCATGGCACCCCTGGCACCCCCATGGCACCCCCAGCACCCCCAGGTACCCCCATGGCACCCCCAGGCACCCCATGGCACCCCATGGCACCCCCAGGTACCCCATGGCACCCCCAGGCACCCCCATGGCACCCCCATGGCACCCCCGGCACCCCTATGGCACCCCCAGCACCCCCCAGGTACTCCCATGGCACCCCCAGGCACCCCATGGCACCCCCAAGCATCCCATGGCACCCCCATGGCACCCCCAGGCACCCCATGGCACCCCCATGGAACCCCATGGCACCCCCGGCACCTCCATGGCACCCCCGGCACCCCCAGGGACCCCCATGGCACTGCCAGGCACCCCCATGCAGAGCCCGTGTGTTGCATGTTATCACCTGGCCTGGACCTGTCCTTGGCGTGGCCGGCTCTGTGGCCTGTGAGCTCTCAGCTCTCCATAGTGGAGTCGGGGTGAAGCTGAGCCGCCCCAGAGTCCGAGGGCCTGGAGTCTAATTCTGCCGAGAGCCGGCAGGTGAGACCAAGGACACATCCCAGACCTTCTGGAGCCTCAGCCTTCATCCATGCAATGGCCCCAGGCTCCCAGCCGTAGAGAACTGGTGGGACGCCTACGTGAGATCATAATTCGTGTAAACAGTCTTCTGTCTGCCACATGGTAGCGATGATAACTGTGTATTATGGTTATCATTAACCACATAATTTATGCGGTAACACGGCAATACATAACAATTACAATGTGATAACATGATTTATATGATAATTACGTGACATACAACATAGTAATTGTGCTACATCACATAATGCGACGTGAGTGAGACTGTAACAGCGGCAGCCATGTGGGTGGGCTTCCTGAGCTGGCGCTGTCCTGGGTGCTGGACCCGAACTCACTCATCCATTCTCCCCGTGGACCGGGATGCGGGTCCCATATCAGCCCCCTCATCCCCATCTCACAGATGATGCCACTGAGGCCCAGAGAGATGAACATGCTTGATTGTCATTGAGTAGGAAGTGGCAGAGCTGGGACTTGAACCCAGGACTCTGTACCCTTGGCACACACTCACCTGTATCCCAGACCCAGTCCCCCGGCTCACCTGGTTCTGAACCGTCTGTAGCATCCGTGGCTTGAAGCTGTCCAGGGTTTCCGTCCAGCTCGGTGCTGGGTCCCGGGCTCTGGACAACCCTGAGGGGCTGGGGCGGCGGAAGGCGGGGTGGTGTGCAGAGGTGGGTGGCCTGACCCTCAGTGACATGTCCCCAAGGCCCTGTGTCTGTCCCCGAGGCTCTGTGTCTGTCCCCAAGGCCCTGTGTCTGTCCCCCAGGCCCTGTGTCTGTTCCCAGGCCCTGTGTCTGTCCCCGAAGCCCTGTGTCTGTCCCCCAGGCCCTGTGTCTGTCCCCGGGGCCCTGTGTCTGTCCCCCAGGCCCTGTGTCTGTCCCTGGGGCCCTGTGTCTGTCCCCCAGGCCCTGTGTCTGTCCCCGAGGCCCTGTGTCTGTCCCCAGGCCCTGTGTCTGTCCCCAGCTCCTGTGTCTGTCCCCGAGGCCCTGTGTCTGTCCCCAAGGCCCTGTGTCTGTCCCTGAGGCCCTGTGTCTGTCCCCCAGGCCCTGTGTCCGTCCCCGGGGCCCTGTGTTTGTCCCTGAGGCCCTGTGTTTGTCCCCAAGGCCCCGTGTCTGTCCCCCACGCCCTGTGTCTGTCCCTGAGACAGTCAGCTCGCCTGGTGCTGGGCTGAGGGATCTTTCCTGGAGGGAGGCCCCTCCTGGCCTCGCTCTTCCATCCAGGGCCTGCCTGGTGGAAATAAGACCCCGAGGGCTTGTGTTGGGGCTGGGCTGGCAGCCGTGGGCTGGGTTTCTAGAGAGGATGGGGATCTTGGGCACCGCCCTGGGCCCTGCACCCTGTCTTAGGTGGGGTTCCCAGGAGCAGATGTTGAGACAAGGACTGATTTTCCCCCCAATATATTTTATTGATTTCAGAGAGGAAGGGAGAGGGAGAGAGCGATAGAAACATCAATGATGAGAGAGAATCATTGATCCTCTGCCTCCTGCATGCCCCCTACTGGGGACCGAGCCTGCAACCTGGAATGAAACCCCGGACCCTCAGTCCGCAGGCCGACGCTCTATTCACTGAGCAACACCAGCCAGGGTGAGACAAGAATGGATGGATGTGATTGACGGGGAAGCTGACCTCAGGAGGGGTCGCAGGGAGGGGCAGCACCGGCTGTAATGCCAGGGCTGCGGGCCAGCGGTGACACGGTCACTGCTGAGCACAGTGAGGGGTGACATGGGAGCTTCCTCCCTGAGTTCCCGCCAGCACCTTCGAGGAAGATGAGCTCCGAGGGTCGCGGGTCAGCTGGCAGGTCCCTCGTGTCCAGGGAAGGACGCCCGGTACCTCCCGGCGGCCGGAGACTCTCCTCCGGCTCCGGCTCGGCTCCCCTGCCGTTTGCTTTGCGCCAGGCTGTGCCGAGTCTCCTTGGAGTGAGAGGCAGGCGTTTGCCGGGCGGCCGTGTTATTGACTCACGCCTTAGCCAGCGCGCCTCTCCGATGGTTCATATTCGATCTACACCTGGGTCCATCCTGGTTCTGATCTCTTTTGGACTCATTAGATCTCCCTTAATCAGCCCCTCACGTTACCCTGTGGAACGCACCCTGCGGTACAACCTCCCAAAACACAAAAACACACGTGGCTGGAAACAGTCCTGGAGGCCAGGGCGTGTGGCTGTTAACTGTCACAGCCGCCCTCTGCCACGGACGCTTCTCCCACTTTACAGATGAGGAAACTGAGGCACAGAGAGGTGATTTAATTTCCTCAAAGCCACACAACCAAGAAAAGTGGAAGAGCCAGATTCGAGCTCAGGCAGGGACTCCGGCGCCCACAGGCCGAGTCCAGGGATGTGTGGCGAGGCGGGGAGGGGCCGGGGTCTCGCTCTGAGTTATAGTCATTTGACTAGAGGCACCTCTGGTATTCGTTTCTGTCCGGGTTTTAGAGGCTTAGCATTATTTTTATGTTAAGAAGTATGAATAGATGAGGAGTGAAATGCAAAATGAACCCAAATTTCAAAGTTCAAACAGAAACTTTAAAGGTGGCTGTGTTTGAGCCCGGCCGGTGTGGCTCAGTGTTTGAGCGTTGACCTAGGAACCAGGAGGTCACGGTTCGATTCCCGGTCAGGGCACAGGCCCGGGTTGCGGGCTCAATCCCCAGTGTGGGGCGTGCAGGAGGCAGCTGATCCATGATTCTCTCTCATCATTGATGTTTCTCTCTCCCACCCTCTCCCTTCCTGTCTGAAATCAATACAAATATACATTAAAAAAGATGGCTGAGTTTGGGGTTCCCTGGGAGTCCCCGAGCCACTGGGGTCCCGCTCTTTGTGGCCTTTGGAGTTTCTCTAAGGGCCGCAGGGAGCCGAGCCGGGTGTGGGAGCCGTGGCGAAGGTGAGGTCCCCCTGTGCGGTGTTTCCAGCGGCATTTTTCTCACTCCTGCTGCTCCTCCACGTCCCAACTCTGACCACCCCTATCCGGGAGGTTGGGGGACCCTGGCCTCTACCACACTGAAGCCTGGGCTCCGGGCTCCGGTGCAGTGGCCGGCAGGTGACAGAGGGGGGAGCTCTCATCCCTGGAATGGAGGCCAAGGCCGCCTCTCTCCTGGCAACCCTCGCTCTCCCCAGGCTCTGTGGGGAGAAGAGGCGCACCTGCGTGGAATTTGCAAATATTCACGCTCCCCCAGTCCCTGCAGCCCCTGCAGCTCCTGCCGCTTCTCTCTGTGGCGGAAACGCGCGCCATCAGAGGGGCCGGATCCCAGCGGCAGGCGGGAGCCCTCCTTAGAATAATCCAGATAAACAGCTCAGTGACCTGTCACTGCCGGTGCTCGAAGCTTCTCCGTCTCGCTCTGGTTTTGAAACACCGCTTCCCAGCCTGGGCCATCGCCCCCCGGGAACGCGCCTCCGTCCTCCCAGTTCTCAGTGCCTTGGAGATGCTTCCCACGCAGCCCCTCAACCCCGCTGGGCTCCCCCGCCCCCCGCAGAGCGAGGGCTGGGGCCGTGGGTGCTCAGAGGACACTGGCTGGCTGGTGAGGCTCCTGGTCCGAGTGGCCACTGGGTTCTGCTGGTTCCAGAAACCTGGGCTGGTGGCTGGGGTGCTGGGTGGCTGCCACAGAGCCCCGGGCTGGGTGGCGCCAGGCGGAAGCAGCGTGACGGTGGCGCCCGGGGCCCGCTCGCTATGAGGAGCATCGGCGCCAGCTCTGTGCCTGAGACAGGAGGCCAGGCCCGGCCCCTGCCTGTGGGCATCAGTGGCCCGGCCAGGGGTGGGCCTGGGCAGTGTCCTGAGGTGCCACCTGCTGCCCTGGGAGAGGGACCCTGAGCCGCAGCCTAATTACTGGTGGATGGGGGTGGCGTGGAGGTGCCCATTGGATGCCTGGTGCTAATGGGCTTCTCCTGCCTGCTGCTGCCTCTCTCCTCATTCCTGACCCCCTGAAAAGGGCTGGGAGCTGGCTAAGCTGCCCCGACAGCCTTGCTCCCCCTCTGGCTCCCCGCCTTCCCTGAGGCTGTCCGGAGGGGCCTCCTGGACCAGCACTTTCCATGTTTGGGATCTGGGAGAAAGCCCACGTCTTGGTGCAGCGCCCCATGGCTGCCACCAGGGGTCACCAGACCCACGGCGGGCTGGAGGGTGGATGCTGGCGGCCCAGCAGAGGGAGGCGGCGGGGCCAGCGGAGGCGGGTGGCGGCCGGCAGTCTGGGAAGAACCCAGCAGCAACCTGGAGGCAGGCTTCGGAGGTCAACCTGCCCGGGCCTCGGGGCAGCCGGGCTGTGGGCGCTGGCAGCTGTGAGCCCCGAGGTGCCAGCTGCCTCGATAAAGCTGCAGGCTCTGGGGGTCCCGGACCCCACCCTGGTGGCTCTGGGGACAGTGCTTCCCAACCTGGCGGCCTCTGGGGTCGTTCTGGGTGGGCTCTGAGTCGGAGCCTCAGTTTCCCCGTCTGCACAATGGGAGGCTGATGGAGGGGCTGTGGCAGGACTCAGTGCTGAGCACAGCTGGGGTGGCGCTGCCACTCACCGTGACGGTCACTGTTCCCATCAATAGTTTCCAGAGGTTCCGTCTGCCAGGACACCCGTGGCTCCTGCCAGCGTGTAACGGCCCTAATCTCCTGTTGACGATTCCCGGGGTTTCAGCTAAATAAGCATTTCCAATTAAAGCTCTCGCCGCAGCTCCGAGGTGGGTTGCCATGGCAACGGGAGGGGGCCTCGACTTCTCCCCGGAATGTACACACATGTGTGGGTCTGTGTGGGTCCCGCCCACGGGCCCGGAGCTGGCAGGTGGGGCGAGAGGGCGGAAGGTGGGTGCCAGATGCGATGCCCAGGCGGCCTCTGCACGAGCGGCCGGGCTGGGGAGAGGTGGGTCTCTGCGTGCAACCTCGGTCTCCCCAGCAAAGGCCTCAGGCCCTG
This sequence comes from Myotis vivesi, assembly GCA_035771395.1. NCBI lineage: Eukaryota > Metazoa > Chordata > Mammalia > Chiroptera > Vespertilionidae > Myotis > Myotis vivesi. Next base: position 2,115,553 of record JAWPEG010064501.1, read on the forward strand.
GTCCGGCCGGGCGGGGGGTGATGTGTGCTGGGCGGTGGCTGGCCCTGCGGTCTCTAGAGCCCCTCAGGTGTGTGTGTCTGCCCCATCTGCGTGTGTGTCCGAGTTGTGTGTCCTGGGTTGTGTGTCTGTATGTATATCTGTGTGTGTGTCTGTGCTCATGTCTCTGCATGCCTGTGTCCGTGTGTCTCTGTGTCTGTGTGTGTCTGTGCCCGTGTCTGTGCATGCCTGTGTCCGTTTGTCTCTGTGTCTGTGTGTGTCTGTGTGTGTCTGTGCTTGTGTCTTTGCATGCCTGTGTCCGTGTGTCTCTGTGTGTGTATGTCTCAGGTTGCCTGAGCTGAACCTCAGACAGAGAATCTAGTTGGGGTCCTGGGAGGCCCTGAGTGGAGAGGACCTGTTTCCCTGTCTTCCTAATGCCCCGCCTCCTGCACAGACACAGCTGGGCACGGAGAGGCACGCGTGTCCCTGGCTCTCACTGTCGTAGCGCAGGCTGGTGGATGGGACACTGGGGCTGGGGGTTTCCTGGTGGCTCATGTGTGCTGCTGCTCAGCAGCCAATGGAGGGAGCGAGCCCCCTCCTCAGCTCACCATGGAGGCAGCGAGCCCCCCTCAGCCCCCCATGGAGGCAGCGAGCCCCCCTCAGCCCCCCCATGGAGGCAGCGAGCCCCCCCTCAGCCCCCCCATGGAGGCAGCGAGCCCTCCTCAGCCCTCCCTGGCCCTCGAGGGGCAGCCACGCAGCTCAGTGGTGGAAGTGTGGTGGGTCCCACGCAGCTCAGAGCTGTGTGTGGGCGAGAGCGTGGTCTCAGAGTGCCTGGGGCGATGGGGGGGATGGGGAGTCAGGGTGTCATCTCCAAACGGGCTACATGCTACCGAGGCCAGCAACTCGAGGATGTCTCCCGTCTCCCTTACAGCCACGCGGCCACATGACTGCTCTCTGGGCACCGGGAGGGGGATGGCAGAGCCAGAGCGCCCGCCAGGGCAACGTCTCCTGGACGTTTTTCCTGCTCCATCGCCCTGGGTTCGAGTGAGATCTGCTAGGACGCACAGGCCACCCCTCCCCGCACAGCGGCCAGCCTGCGGGGCGCCGATCGGAGAGAGCCACGTGCTGCTGTGAGCCCAGGTTCCGGGGTCCCCTCGGCAGCACACCTGGCCCCGCCTGGCTGCCAATGCGAAGTGACAGCTTGTGTTCCAGATGGTTATGCCTGTTAGCATCCTCCTCAGTGCGGCCCGGGTCTGTCTGACTCCTGCCTCACCCGGGATCAAATCTTCGCAATTTATTCAAAAAACGATCCATCGGAAAGCTGAGAGGAGTCTCACTCATTTCCATTTCTGCGATTAGTGGGGAGGTTGAACATCTCAGCCTACCCCTGGCTCACCTGGGAACCCCAGGGTTATGGACCTCCACACGTCTCCATGGCTCCCCTGAGGACCCGGAGCCTGTGGGGTTCCCATGGGCCTCCCCTGAGGACCCTGAGCCTGCGGGGTTCCCATGGGCCTCCCCTGAGGACCTGGAGCCTGCGGGGTTCCCATGGGCCTCCCCTGAGCACCCGGAGCCTATGGGGTCCCCACAGAACTCCCCTGAGGACCCTGAGCCTGCGGGGTCCCCATAGGCCTCCCCTGAGGACCCTGAGCCTGCGGGGTCCCCATAGAACTCCCCTGAGGACCCTGAGCCTGCGGGGTCCCCATGGGCCTCCCCTGAGGACCTGGAGCCTGTGGGGTCCCCATGGGCCTCCCCTGAGGACCCGGAGCCTGTGGGGTCCCCACGGGCCTCCCCTGAGGACCCGGAGCCTGCGGGGTCCCCACGGGCCTCCCCTGAGGACCCTGAGCCTGCGGATGCCCAGCTTGTTCGGCTGCAGGGCTAGGCGTTAGAACCTGCTGCCCCTGGCCCTGGCCCTCAGCCTGCTCCCTCCTCGTCAGGGTTTCCTGGGCGCCTTCGTGTGCCGGCACTTTGACGTGCGTGTTCTCTGCGCAGCGACGTCCAGCCTTGCGTCCCCCGGAGCCCTAACCTGCCAGGTCTCCGTGACGGCGCAGGACCGCTCACCGGGCCCCTCCTTCACACTCCCTCACCCCTCTCTCCCACGGGACCCACTGCCAGGCCCTACCATGTGGGGGAAGGTCTGTCCGGCCAGTGGGCACAGCGCAGAGGGCATGGCTGCAGGGGACACTGTCCAGGACCCTGGGGTTTGCCTGAAGAGCCCCCACCCCAGTCTTCGTCCTCAAGAGCCTGTAGCCTTAGCTCCCTGCCTGTCCCCTTCTTCCCTCTTGTGGGCGCTGCCTCCACCTCTCCCTCCCTTCCCTTCCCTTCCTCCCACAATTCCAAGCACCTCCCGTGTGCCCAGAGTTCTTCTAGGTCCCGGGGGATTCGGCAGAAAATGAAACAAAACACAGTCCCGCTGCGTTTGTATCAGGATGGGCTGCGGTGGGTGGCAGAGCCCTGTGCCAGCTCGCATCTGGGCCCCGGCACGGCCAGGGCTCAGCTGTCCGGGCAGAGGCCGGGCCTCCACGAAGCACTGCAGGTCTGCGGTAGCGCCAGCTCACACCCTGAGGGCCCTGCGTGTGCACACAGATACTGGGGGACCCTCCTGAGCTGAGATGGGGGCGCTGCTTGGGAGTGAAGTCTCCCAGGTCCCAGAGAGCCATCCTGGAGGTGAGCGGTGGGGCTCCTGGTCTGGCTTTTCATAGGCCCCCCACCCGGCAGTTGTCGGATGCAGGGGTCCCCTGGGCACAGCCTGAGAAACGCCGTCGGGAGCGGGTGGTGTTGACAGTGTGGATGGAATCCTCGCCTGTGCTTCTTACTTTCTTTTCTTTTTAAAAAAATGTTTTTATTGACTTTTAGAGAGAGAGGAAGGGAGAGGGAGAGAGTACGAGAACCGTCATGAAAAAGAAACATCATCGATCGGCTGCCTCCTGCACGCCCCTGCCTGGGGATCAAGCCCGCAATCCGGGCGTGTGCTCTGACCCTCCTGCCCCTGCCCCTGCCCCCTGCCCCTGCCCCCTGCCCCCTGCTGCGGCTGAGACACACCCAGGGCAGGGACTGGAGCAGTTCCCTCTGCACAGTGGGAGGCACCAGCTCCTTGATCTCATCCCCAGGTGTGGCCCTGGGCGCCGAGGAGCGGGGCATGCGGGGGCGAGGGTGCCTTCAGCTGGGGACCCTGATCTTTCCCGGTGGGCTCCAGCCAGGGCCTCCTCCGCCTGGAGCTCACCGTCTCTCCAGCTCCAGGTGTTTGCTGCTCAAACCCCTTGAAAAGGCCGCCTGAAGCGCAGCCTAAGTGCCTCTCCAAGATGCAGGAGCAGAGCCCGAGTGCGGCCCCAGCAGGAGGAACTGCGCCTGCTGAGCCCGCTGCTCCCTCCGCGTCTGAGTCCCCAGAAGGCGCCAGTGGGAGTGCCTGCCCCAGGGGGACACCTGGCCATCCTCTCCATTCTGCCCCCCTCCACCGCCCCGTCCCACCCCGGGGAGGGGGGACAGGCTCGGGGAGGAGACAGGCAGTGCGGACAGGGAGGTTCTGCCGATTTCCCTCATTTCCTACATCCTCCTGCTGGTCTGGAGTGGGCCCCTCTCGCAGCTCGGGCTGCTGTGACCCATTCCCGACCCCATGCCCGGCCCCGGGTGGCACAGGCCCTTGTCCTGCCAGGCGGGAGAGACACGGGCAGAGAGGAAGGAGGCCGCTCTGCCTTACTGCTCATCTCTGTGCAGCGTGATCCGCGCCCCGGCTGTGAGTGAGGGATGACGGACGTGCTAGGACAGCACCCACGAAACCGCTGTTCTTCGCGCCCGGCCTGTTAATTAGTTCCGGAGCGCCATTTTCAGGTTTTAATTAATGGCGCGGGCCGTGCGGGGTGGGCTGTCCTCACATGCAGTCTCGCCCTGCCCCCTCTCCAGGGAAGCGCTTGGGGCAGGTGTCCCCCAAGGCCCCACCCGCGGGACTCGCGGGCCCCAGCTCGCCTCCTCTGGGGGGACCCGGCTGCCAGGACAGACCTGGGGGGCACTTTCCCTCATCAGCGTCTGTGCCAACCCCTCACCTGCCTCGCTCTCATTCCCACCTGGGCCAGGCGGGTGCAGGAGGCAACCAGCTGCAGGAGGCGGGCGAGGGGGGGGGAAGTCTGGTCTGCCCCCCCCACTTCAAATCCCCCCCTGGCCAAGCCTGGGGCTGCTTGCATGTCAGAAGGGCTGTGGAAACACGGCCAGTGGATCCGGGGCTAATCGCTGGGTGGCTCCTGGAGGAGTTTGGAGACGCCTTGTCAGTCTTTACCACCGGGGCCGGGAAGGTTCACCAGCGCTGTCCTGGTCGGGACATCTCTGCCAGGTGCTAGCGACCGACAACCACCCAGGGGGGCAAAGGGCCCTTTGTCAGGGGCTCAGCCAGAGCCCCAGGCCACTGCGCCATCCTCATGTGAGCTGGGCGCCCGGCCCCGTAAGCTGATGTGTGTTCATTTCCCACTCCCCACTCCCGCCGGGCTTATTTCTGGTGACTCAGTGGCATCAGCCACTGTCAGGAGAGCCACCCGGAGCCCGGGGGAAGGTTCCAGAGACAAGGAACTGGCACCTGGCGGTTTGGGGCGCCTTATCTTCCCTCAGGGCGTTCCTTGGGAAACAAAGGTTCCCCATGCCTGCCACATGCCCGCTCTGCCAAGGACACTGAGATTTAATATAAAAAATGTTTTTTATTGATTTCAGAGAGGAAAGGAGAGGGAGAGAGAGAGAAACATCAAGAATGAGAGAGAATCATGGATCAGCTGCCTCCTGCACACCCCCCACTGGGGATCAAGCTGACAACCCGGGCCTGTGCCCTGACCAGGAATCAAACCCTGATCTCCTGGTTCATAGGCCGACGCTCAACCACTGAGCCACACCAGCTGGGCAGGATGATGAGATCTTTATCGACGATGGGACCCACCCCTCTCTCCCCTCTCCCCCCTCCCCCTCCCCTCTCCCCACTCTCCCCCTCCCCCCTCCCCCCTTCCCCCCCCCTCCCACCGCACCTGAAATAATGATGGTGCGTCCGGAGCGAGAGCCGCTTTATTTTATTTTCATTTTATTTCCTCCTGAAGTTCAATACCGCCTGGAGCACCCCGAGTGGCGATGCCATTTCCCGGCAGGAGCGTTTATTGGGGTGTCACTCATGGCGCGCCGCCCTGGCAGAGTGACACGCGGCTCTAATTTAAAGGCTGCTAGACCCGTCGCAGTGCAGACCTCGCCAGGGCACCTGCGAAGGACTCTCTGCAAATTGGCTGCCTCGAGAGTGAGTAGCCCCCAGTGACCACGCTTCCTCTCCCAGGCAGGCCCCCCGGGGCTGGTGTGGGGGGGGGGCGGGGGGCTGCCTCGCCTCCCAGCCTCGCCCTCCAGGCTGGTTATCCGGGAGCCAGCCCGGGGCCTGCCCTGCTGGGCAGAGGCCTGGGGGAGGGGGATCCTGATGCCGGAGCTGCGGGCGGGCAGGGGCCAGGACCCAGCAATGACCCGAGCAGGTGGCAGCAGGAACACAGAAGTGAGAGCCAGGCGGACTGAGTTCGAATCCTGACCTCGCACCCCAGCAGCGAGCGTCAGTTCCCCACCTGTGACCGGCTAGCGGGCCCCACGCCTCTGGGTGCTGGTGGGAGCGACAAGGGTCCACGGGGATGCAGGGCTCGGGTCACGCGGCTCTGGTTCCGACGGCGTCTGCCCAGGCACTCGCCATGTCTCAGGGTTCTAGGCCGGAAGCGGTGGCGTTGGTCCCCCAAAGGGGAGGGACTTTCTCGCTCCCTGAGGCCTGGGGCTGGGCCCTGGGCTGTGCACCTTCTCCCTCCTCCACGGGCCTGTGTCTCCCCCAGGGAGACGCCTGTTTCAGCTGCTCTATCGGGAAGCCAGGCAAAAAGCCTCTTAAAAATAGAACCTGCTGGAAACCAGTGCCACGGAGGCGCCGAGACAAGAGGTGTCTGCCAACGACCAGGGAAGAGGATCTGCGACAGCATCCGGCCGTCTGCGGAGGACAGCGCGTGTCAGACCCTCACGGCTGCTTTTCTAAGGACGGTGCTCCTGACCTGGGGTGGGCTACGTCCCATAAACCCACAGGGGGTGGAACGGAAGTGAAAATGCACGGAATACACCCGACCGGGGAGCCTCGCCGCGCAGCCCGCCCGCCTCAGCCGTGCGGGGAGCTCTCGTCGGCCTCCAGCTGGCAGTCCTCCGGCACAAAGCACACTTTATAACAAAGTGTTGGGTGTTGTATGCGATTTGCTGAGTACAGCGGCATCGAAAACAGGCCGGCAGCACGGGCACTGCGGAGTGTGGGCCGTGTGTTCGTGATTGTGTGGCCGATGGGAGCTGTGGCTCCTGGCCCCGGCCCAGCCCCAGGAGAGCGCGCCGTACAGCTAGCTGCTAGGGGGAGAGGGGGTGGCTGGGGGGTGGGGGGCGGGGTCCTTGAAGTGTGGTTTCCAATGAATGCCTGTCGCTTTCACACCATCGTAAAGTTGGCAGATTGTAAGTTGAACCACCGTAAGTTGGGGAGCGTCTGCAGACTAAATCTCGCCTCCCCCACGGCTGATGTGTGGGTCATACTAACTTGCTAAATATCACCCTCCTGTCTGCTTTCTTTTCTTTCTTTTTTTCTCTTTCTGAGCCCATCCCTCCAGCTTGGAGACTCAGCCTTTCCCAGGAATGACGGGGACCAACTCGGGGTATCTGCAGGGACTCAGCCCCAAATGCCTGAGGCGAGGACAGGAAGTCACTGGCTCCTGGACTTGAACGTGGGGGCGTCCCCTCCTCAAGGCCTCTGCCCAGCAGGGCACCCCAGGGCCAGCTCCCCGTGGATGGGGAGGGATGGGGAGGCCAGCATCCCGATGGAGCTGGGCCAAGGAGAGTGGGGCCTGCGTGTGGTCAGCCGTCCCAGACCCCACCTGGGCCTGCCGGTGCCGGCCTTGTGCCGAGTCAGGAGCCAGGGCTGCTCACAGTCCCCCATCCGGGGACCCACAGGCCTCTGTCTGTCCTTAGCTTGAGGGTGAAAAATCCCAGGACAGGCCTCTCATTGGGCAGCTCGGGTCACATGTCCAACCAGTGACCAATCATTTGGCCTCAGGTTTCCAGTGACGAGGGATACTCCCCACCCACATGGGGTGATTGGGCCCTGACAGGGGCAGGACAGAGGAGGTGGCCGAGTGTCTCAAAGAACAAACTCCCAGAGCACAGCCTCGGGATCACGCTCTGCGGGCTCCCTGCGCGCACGCATGGCCGCAGCTGGAGCTGGCTTCCCTCCACGCTCACAGGAACACCAGCGTTCATTTCCGCCCCCGCCTGTCGGAGGGAGTGTGATTAGTTGGTAGAGCAACATCCTAATGTTCTTGGCTGGAAACCAAGGCTCTCGCGGAGAGCATTCAGCCTCTTCAAGTACATGTTTCCACACACCCCTGTGCCCTGCTGCGGCGCGCAGGGGAGGGGCGGGAGGGCAGCGCCCATGGGCGGGAGACCAGCGCGGGACACCGGACACCGCACGCCGCCGGCCGCGGAATCCCGCACATCTTCGCCCACGGGGTCCTGGCTGCAGGGGTGCTTTGCTCTGTGTGTTTTTTTTAAAAAAAAAATACATTTTTTATTGATTTCAGAGAGAGGAAGGGGGAGGGAGAGAGAGATAGACATGATGATGAGAGAGAATCATGGGTCGGCTGCCTCCTGCACACCTCACACTGGGGACTGAGCCCGCAACCCGGGCCTGTGCCCTGACCTCCTGGTTCATAGGTCGGTGCTCAATCCCTGAGCCACGCCGGCCGGGCGCTCTGGTTCATTTCCGCCTTCCTGCGTGCGTGGGTGGGTCTCAGGGGGGCACACCTAGGGCTCCCTCTCCCCCACCCCCCCGGGGGACTGTCTGGAGAAGGAGAAGCAAGAGGGAAGGGGCTGGATGGGCGCGTGGGTGCCCCCCCACCCGGGCCCCTGGCCTTTCTCTCCGGCTGGGACTTGGGCCGGTGGGAGAGGACTGGGTGTGTGCTTCCCTCTCATCTTCGAAGACAAGGTGGGGTAGCGGGAGGCATGGGAGGCTGGGGGGCCTTGCGTGGACAGAGTCCACACCTGAGTGTCAGAGACATAGAGACCCGGGGTTGGGGGGAGGGAGGGTGGAGAGAGCTGATGGATCCGCGAACCCGAGCTGTTTTCCACCCGCCACACAATGGACTAATCAGGTTCCTGGGTTTTAATAAGTCAGTAGGTCCAGCTGTTTCCCCTTGTATGTTACAAATGTTAATTATCTTCTAATTACTTATCAGCCGAGGCTGCCCTGGCAACCAGCACCCCCGAAGCCCGGCCAAATGAGTGCAGAGCGTCAAGAAGGAGTCGATGAATCCACGCTGCTGCTGGCAGCGGCTCCCGGAGATTTCTCAGGGCCCGCGGGCTTCCTTTTATCGGGGTAATATTTTTGGAGGCGAGGCACCGGGGCAGGTGCATGGAGACAGGCACAGCCGAGTGTCGGGAGGGTCCCGGCAGCCCCACTCCGACTGTGTTGGTTCATTGCATCCAGCGGCTCAGCCGCGCAGCACCCAGGCCCAGAGGGGCATGAGATGCAGGGCCTCGTTCCGGAAACGGGAGGGCAGGCCCGTCTCCAGGCAGCTGGCTCCTGGGGTGTCCTCCAAGGCCCTGCTCCTGCTCACCCCTCCTCCCGGAGCCACTGGACACCTGCTTCCCTGGACCTGGCCAAGCCAACAGGGTGGGCACGTCTCCAAGCCGAGCCTTTGAACGGTTGCCCCTCCAGGTGCCCGTGGGGGGAGGGTGTGCTGGTGGCCACTGTAATGCTTGGACTTGTGCCTTGACAGACCCCGCGCGGGGCCTTGCCGCCGTCTAAGTCTATATTTGTATTGATTTCTGGGAGGAAGGGAGAGGCAGAGGGAGACAGAAACATCAATGATGAGAGAGCATCATTGATCGCTGCCTCCTGCACGCCCCCTACGAGCCCACAGCCCGGGCATGTGCCCTGACTGGGAATCGAACCGTGACCTCCTGCTTCATAGGTCGACCCTCAACCACTGAGCCATGCCAGCCGGGCAGTAGTTGGTGGTCGGATCCTCTAATGTCGGAAGAAGAGCACCTGCCACGGAGGTGCCTCCCTCAGAGGGCAGCTGCCTGCGGGCTGGCGTCTCCTCCCTGCTCATCACCCGCCTGGCAGCGGGATCCTGCAGGATGTCCTTCTTCATGGAGGGACCTGCCCGGTCACCTCCCTTCGGATGTGCACTCAGTCCCCCTGCAGCACACCCTCCTCTGGCTTCCTGGTCTGAGACCCCTCTGCTCCGCACGAGGATTAAAGATAAGGGGCGTGAAGGCAAACGGGGTGGTGCAGTCCTTGGCCAGGCAGTGCCTGCAGCTCTACCGAAAGGCTGCCCGATTTCCCCTGGAGTCAAGGTTGCACTGATTTCTGTGGAATCCATGGCTCCAGGCAGTCCTTCTTCCAGCTGCACAGTTGGACAGGCAGGTGAGCACTGTGGGCAGGGGCTGCATTTTGCAAGATCCTCGCAGCATCTGTAGCTGCCCTGTGTGTTCATTCATTCACTTACTCATTTGTTCCTCTTTTCATCTACCTAACCCCACATCCATCCATCCATCCACGCATCCAATCATTCTTCCATCCATCCACCCACTTATCCATCCATCCATCCATCCATCCATCCATCCATCCATCCATCCACCCACCCATTCATATATCCATCCATCCATCCATCCATCCATCCATCCATCCATCCATCCACCCATCCATATATCCATCCATCCATCCATCCATCCATCCATCCATCCATCCATCCATCCATTTGTCCACCCTCCCACCTGCCCTCCCACCTAAGAAACACCATGTGCCAGCCAGCCACGTACTGTGATGCTTGGAATGTCCACTCCTGAAGGACCAGGGGATGTGGCTGTACCTGCTGCGGTTACTAGGGTTGTCCCCCAAAAGGATAAAAACGAGTGACATACAACAGAAATGGGTTGTCTCACGTTTTGGAGGCGAGATGTGTGGATCAACTTTTAGCAGAGAAGGCCACCTGTCACCAGGAGTCCTGGGAGGGCTTGGAGATGTCCTGTGCTCTGGCCCTTGGCCCGGAGCCCGTGATGGAGGCCACCCTGCTCCTCGCTCTCCTGAGGAGGACCCCAGGGCACCCGGCCACCCACTCCACACAGACGCTTCCAACTTGTCACCGCTCCAGGCCAGTTCTGCAATTGGGCCGGGTGCTCGGGCCCTGCGTGGACGGCATGGGGCACCGTAGGCCTTGACTTTGGTCCTCAGCAGAATCCGAGTCAGGAGCCCCCCGGGCCTCCTGTATGGGCTCCGGCGTCGCCTGAGAAACCTGTTAGGGATGCCGATTGCTGGGCCCCTCCCAGACCTGGGCGCAGCAGGATTGGTGAGGGCCAGGGACCTGAGTATCTACCCGGCACCCAGGTGAGCAAGTGCTGGGTGCTTCAAGGACTTTGGGTTGTCATTAGGGATGAGATCTGGCACATGCTCACCATGGCAACCCCCACGCTCACTCCAGAGCCCCATGGACCCCGCTGCGCAGACACTCAACTTCAAGGGGAGCTTTATTTCCCTGTCGTCCATGGATGGAGCTGAACGCCCAGGACCCTGCAGCTCTATCTGAAGGAGACACGCACACTGCCTTGGCTGGAAACGCTATGAAGGCTGGCGTTCCCCAAGAGGCCGGCTCCTTTGTGGGCGGGAATAGAATCCTGGTGAATCGGTTTCACCAGGACAGCTGGGTGCATATCTGTTCCCAGCCAGCCTGGTCCCTGTTCCCCCTTCCCCGATCGCTCCGGCTGGGCCTCTTCACCTGCCAGGCACAGCACCAGTGAGAGGGAAAGAACTTCTTCAACGCGATCTAAGCCGCCTCCGTGTTTGACGGTCCCAGCCCCACTCCTGTGGTTGCTGAGCCCCTCACGGTGCAGCCAGATAAACACGGGGGAGTGGGGGGAGCACCCTACAGCCACCCAGTGCCGCCCGCCTCCTCCCCTCCCTGCCTCCTCCCTCCGTCCTCCAGACCCCGCCCCCTGCGTCCCACAGGGTCCCCGGAGGGTCCTGGTAGGCGAGGGCTCACTTTGCACCATTTCCAAAACCAGTTCAGTGGGTATTCCCTCCTCGCTCCTGTGGCTCCCCGGGGACTCCTGACCCTTCGAGGCCCCTTTGCCGGTCTGTTCATAATATGACGGCCGTAGTGGTTCCCCTACCCACCTGTGGGCCCAGCAGCCAGGACGGTGCTTCTGCTGCAACTTGCAAACTTCATTAGAGAACTGGAGTTGAAAACCACCACCACCTGCTTTATTCCCCCCTGTTGGCTCCCTCTGTCCTTCCTTCGCTGCTCACGTCCCCAGTTCCTTCCTCAGGCTTTCTTTCTGTTCAGAGAACTTTAGCCTTCTCTGGGGGAGGCCTGCTGCTGCCGGGTTCTGGTCTCAGTTGTCCTGTTTTCCAAGGGCCCCCCCAAAGCCTTTGGGCTCCACAGGCTCCTAGTCGTGCTTGAGGGGGAGCCTTCGGCAGAGCCACTGGCCCAGCCCAGCCCCGGGGCCAGCAGCCTGGGAGGTGAGCCAGGTGCAGCCCATCATCCTGAGGAGTGTCACCTCCTCGCCCGGAAGTGGTTCCGCAGGAAGTCACGGGGCTGAGGGTCTGCGAGGCAGGAGCAAGGCGTGCAGGTTGGCAAGGGCCTGGGTCAGGCTCCTCTCCGGCCCCCGGTGCTGCCCTGGCGGCCCGAGTGTCACCCTCTCACCTGGGCAGCTCCTGCGCGGCCTGCAGAGCGCGGCCACCCGCAGGGTTTGCATCTGGAAGAGGCGCTGGGAGCCCTGAGCTGCTTCTCCACCAACTCGCGGAAGAGGTGCCCCCGCTCCAGGCCACGGCGTCGGTGGACACAGAAGCCCAGCGAGAGGTAGGTGCGGAGGCCACGGAAGCAGGCGGCCAGGGGCTACCGGCAGCCTCCTCCGGGAGGAGTAAGTGGCGAATTTGGGAGCTCGCAGTTGTGCCACAATAAGGGGTGAAGGTGGAGAAATGGCGTCGGCTGGTCCCTGGGGCCGAGGAGGGCTGGGGTGGCTCTGAAGGTGGCGACAGGGTGAGACGTTGGAGGGAGGCCGGAGGCGGGAAGAAAGGGCGTCCCTGGGTCTGCTCTGTCCAACACTCAAAGCAGGAGACGGTCCCGGGGCAGTTATCCCCACCGAGCAGTTTCCTGGTTGTGAGGTTCTGCGCTGACGGGCCTCTGCACTGAGCTCATGAGAAACACGTGTCCTTCCGCCCGCCGTGGTTTCCATGGACAAACCCGCTCTCGTCCTAAGAGCTTTTCTCCTGGATCAGGTCTCTTTTTCTCTGGCTGCTTTCACGGCGTGTCTTCGTCTTTGATTTTCCCGAAGGCTGGTTATCACATGTCTTGGCTTGGGTTTCTTTGGGTTCATCCCGTTTGGGGTTTGCGATGGTTGGTTGATGTCCGCGTGTCCGGGTCACGCTGCCCGATACGTGGCCCACCATTGTCCTGGCTGTTTCTGTGCTGGTGTTTGCAGATGGTTAGCACTGAAGTCTATGCACTTCGCATGAAGCAGATGGCCCTCCTGAATGGGGGCCGCACCGTGTCTGTTGGAGGCTGGAGCGGAACAGAAGACGCCCCTTCCCCCAGGAGGAGGCAGGTCTGTAGCCAACACCTGTGACTTGAACCGCGGTGCCGGCTCTTCCCTGCTCTCCGGCCGCTGGGCACCTGGGTTCCCTGCAGCGTTGTCCGTGATGCTGGGCGTGGAGCGGGGGACCAGGCAGAGCCCGTCTGTGCCTGCAGGGGGTGTGCTGACTCGCACAGAACGGAGCCGGGAAAGGCGTCGGCAAATGCACAGGAGAGATCAGGTGTGGTGGGCGTCAGGGTGAAAACCAACCCAGGTGGTGAGGAGGAGGGACTGCGGGTGGCAGGATGGAGGTCAGTAATCAGGGGAGGCTTCCCTGAGGCGGTGACATTTCAGCTGAGGGGAACAAGGAGCCCATTGTTCAAAGGCAGAGGGAACAGCACGTGCAAAGGTCCTGAGACAGGAATGAGCTTTAGGAAGGAAGAGGGGCAGAGTGGGGGGAGCCAAGTGAGTGAGGGGGAGGAAGGGAAGGAGTGAGGTCACACAGCGTGTCGGATCCAGGAGCGATGGCCGGGGGAGTGTGGTGGCGGGGGAGGAGGCCGGAGAAGTAGGACCATCCTCGAATGGCTTCAGACCTGTGCCAGGAGGCAGTGGCAGGCCCAGGAAAGAGAGAGGGAGGCTTGGACCAGGATGGTTGCCACAGCGACGCGAGGCAGGTAGGAGAGGCGTTTTGGAGATGGAGGGCTTGGCCTGGCCAGCTCGGTTGGAGGCCTCCAGGACTTTTCACATTTACAGAATAAGGTGAAATAAGCCCTGAAGCGAGCCCAGGAAGCCGCGGTCTTTCTGGAGAATGACACGGTCCCGCCTCCCTTCCCACCTGCGCTCATGTCCTCGCCCGGGGAGGGCTCCCTGGGTAGCCGTGTGACTCTCCGCTGCTGCATGCCCACAGGGGTGCTGACTGGGCAGCTCTGCCCACTCCGGGCGGCCACCTCCTTGCCAGCGATGAGTGTGGATGAGACGAGCCCAGGCCACAGTGGGCCTTGGTGGGTGGTCCAAGCTCAAGGCGGAGGGCCCAGAGGTGGCTGTCCTGGGCCCCCAGTGCCCACCGTCCTGGGGGTGAGCATGTCCCGAGGGGGGAGGTGGTGAGGATGGGGTTGTGGCTGAGACCGGGGCTGCTGCTCACGCCTCGCTCTGGCTCCGTGTTTTATGAGCGTCTCTCAGCACATGCGCCGTGCCAGGTGCTGATCGCCCAATACCGACTCTTTGTCATGTTCGATGCTGCTCCTCCCCGAGTCGCTGTGTCTCTATTCCGCTCCGTGCGCCTCGCCGTACCGCTCGCCCTCCTCCCCCCCCCCCCTCTCTGCCTCGTGCGGGATGTGTTTCTATTACCCGAGATGCAAGGCGTTTTCCAAGCAACGTGCTGACTCCCACATGCACGCAGTGGCCAGGATCCTGCTCAGGGGGGTCTCAGCTGTGGGAGCCTGAGGATCCTCCTCGCCCCCCCCCCCCCCCCCCCCCCCCCCCCCCCCCCCCCCCCCCCGGGGGGGGGCCCCACC
>JAWPEG010064501.1:2146196-2174220 GCA_035771395.1 Myotis vivesi
CCCCCCCCCCCTCCCGCGGCCACTCGGGCCCCTCCGTCTTGACCATGACATGGACAATGTCAGTGTGTTGGACTGAGGAGCCTGCTGAGTATTTAATCCTTATTTAAAGCTGATGTTTATTTTATTTTGGAGTTTAAGTGAGTCCGCCTCAGGATACAGAGTGAGATAAGGCAGGTACCAGCGTCCCTGCAATAACTCATCTCCCACCCGCCTCCCCTCCTCGCTGGCCGCGGGGAGAAGCATCCGTATCTCCCTCCGCAGAGCTGCCCGCGGGGCAGGTGAGCGGCCGCGCTGCCCCGTCGCTGTCCTGTCCTGCGGGGCGTGGGGTGCTCTGACACCGCGGGGGAATGGACACACTTTCCCATCGCAACAGAAAAGTCCTCTCGAAAGGAAAAAGAGATAATATAAAAGCATAAAAAAAGAAGAAGGAAGAGCCTATTTAATTGCCTCGAGATCGCCATGGTTACCAGGAGGCTGTTCCTCCTGCCGTATCCACTCTTGAGACTGTTGTCTAATATCGTGAACTCCAGACAGGGCCGAGGACAACCCGCACCCCTGGGGGAGGGGGTACGAATGCGGGGAGCACATGACCCAGCTGCTTGCCTTTCCTTTGCGGGGAGCAGGTCTGCCCAGGGTCCCTGACGCTCAGGACCAACCCTCGCCGCCCCCCTCGCCTTCCCTCCCGCTGCGCTCACGCCCGTCGCCCTTGTCATCATGGGTTTATGCTGACCTAGTGCAGACAGGACGCCGTCCGTTTGTTTGGTTTTTGGGAATTGTATGCACATGGCAGTCCACGCGTCTTCTCCTGCGATTTGCCTTTTCCCTTTGCCCACGTTGTCCAGATGAGTCGAGAATGCGGGGAGAAGGGCAGGTGAGGGATGCCAGCTCCACCCCCTGATGCTCCTGGCCCCAGCGCCAGACCCCGGACCGGCCAGGAATGCGCCTTGTCGAGGCCCCTAAAAGGGAGTTTCGATGTCCCCTCGGGGGTCTGGGGCTGGACAGGGAGGGGACTTTGATAGTGATTGGAGGCACCGGGCCGAGGGAGGACCAGCCGGGAGTGCAGAGTGAAGGCATGCGAAGACCGGCCACTGTGCTCAGGGTAGAGACGCTCTGGGAGCGGGCAGGGGACGGCTCACCTGGGGGTGGGGGCATGCTGTGCCTCAGGGCATGAGTGTGGAAGGCTCAGCTCTGCAGGAGGCCGTCCTGGGTTGGCTTCTGGAACTGGTTGGGCTGGTTGGTCATCGCGCCCAGGCCAGTGGTCCCCGCCTCACCAGGTTGGCGTCAGGCCCTCCTCACACAGAAGCTGGAGTTTCTCCTCGGCGTCCCACCACCGGTGTCTGCTGCATTCAGGCCATCGGAGGGGCCGGTGCCGGGCCAGGACCCGGGGCTGGCTTTGTGAGGGTGATGGGTGGGTGGCCTGGTGGAGCTGAGGCCCGGCTCGCGTGGGTCCTGGCGTGTGGCTGCAGGCGTCTCATGATCACTAATTTCCTCGGTAATCACAGCAACAACAATAACCGTGAAGGTTCATTTGCGTTTAATGTGTGCGCGGCATGGCGGCATCTTGCTGGCGTCACAGGGCCATTAGGCTGGGGGGGAGGGGGGAGTGTGCCTGGTGCCCCAGAAAGACTGGTGTGTGTGTGTGTGTGTGTGTGTGTGTGTGTGCGTGTGCGTGTGGACTGAATTTCCCTGGAGGTGGAGGAGGCAGGTTTGTGTGTGTGTGTGAGAGAGGGGGAGAGAGCATGGGAGTGCAGACGCACATGTACACACACACACACACACACACAGCACTGCGATGCATGGGAAATTCTCAGACAGGACCTCCTCCCCGCCCCACCTCGCACCCTGACCCCCTGAGGCCTCTCTGGCTGGAACAGGTGTGGGGGGAGCAGGAGAAGATCGGCTCTGGGCTCTGCCCCACACAGAACCGAGCCCAGAACGTTCGCTGGGGGATGCCCCAGTGTGCGCACCGACCCGTGTTTGGGGACGGGGTCGGAGGCCGTCTGGCCCGGGCGGACCTGAGCTGCGGGTCCCTGGTGTCGCCCATGAACCCTGAGAGCACTTCGAGGCGAGGCCCCCGGCTGCTTGCTCATTACAACAACGCGCAGTAATGAGTCTAGTCACGGGGCTCAGACCTCAGGAGGAGGGAGTCCACGGGGCGCGCGTCTGGAGTGAAACTCGAACCAGAGAGCGTGTCCCTGTGTCACCGGGCTCTCTGCTCTGTCTCAGGAGATAAAATCTAGCCGCGCAGGCCAGCAGCCGTCGGCGTGCGGTCCCCAGCCGGGCCACGCGCCCTCACCCCGCTCCCCATCTGCGCCTGGCGGGTGTCGGGGGGGGGGGGTGCTCTCCTCCTGTGGCTCCCGCGTGTGCTTTCTCTCTTCCTGAGTGAGTTGCTCACATTTCCGTGCATTTCAGAGCCATTTACATTTTTCCTCTGAGCTCTCATCTTCTGCCGGGCTATTGGACTGCTTCCTCATTGATTTTTATAGGGACTATTTATTTACAAGAGGAGTGAAGCCTGTGTATATAAGAATTGCAGATGTGTGTGTGTGTGTATATATATATATTTATCACTTATCCTTAAGGAACAAAACAAAACAAAAAAGAAAACTCTGTTTGGTAGCTTTTACCCGGCAGCAAACTTCCATCTTTATGTGCTTGTTCTAACACTTCTTTTTTATGACTCTCAGATTTGTATTTTTGCTAGAAGGGTCGTTCCCATTCTGAGATTGATTTTTTAAAATGACTTATTCAAATACTTTAACGGTTTCGCTCTCTCTCTCCACTTCCATGTTGACCCATCTACACTTTTTTGGGTGTGCGGCAAGGACCCCCAGGGTCTCTCCCCATCTTTGCATCTGGGGGGTGGTGGTGGTCCTGGGATGCAGGGTTGGGTACCAGGATGCACAGAGCAGGGAAGAAGCCCCAGGAAGCCACGTCCTTAGAACATTTGTTTCCCACGCAGCACTAGCCCGTGGCTCCCCCTCCACCTCGTTCCCCTTCCCAGGAGCACTTGCTCTCTCTGCCCCCCGCCCCACTCCCCTCCCCTCCCCTCCCCTCCCACATGGCCTTTGTCCAGGGCCAGGGCAGCGCCAGTAAACTTTGCCCAGAGGCTCAGGGAAGGCGTCCAGCTCCTTGCTATTTACCAAGGGCAATGGCTCTAATTCCAAAGCAAAACACGGCGATCAGCTTTCAAATCGTCCTTTGAGCCCTGCCCCGCCCCCCTGCCGCCCCCCAAATGTCAGGTAGGACCCAGCTCATTGGAATGAAGAGATTGGCTCCATCCATTTACCCTCCTGCCCTGGATGCAGGCTGTGATGCCCGCGGAGGGTCTGCGGAACCCCGTGGTCCTGATGCCCTCTGCTCCTTCCTCCCGTCTCCTAGCAACGCTTCCCAGCAGCCTCCTCCTCCGCACTGCGCTCAGGTGGCATTTCTGGAGTGGGCCCCGCCTGCGAGTATCCTGGCAGAAGGGGAGTGCGTGCTGCCCAGACCCCGTTGGGCTGCACAGCCGGGGGACGGGGGGTCAGAGGAGGGGGTGCAATGCCCTGTGGCTGGGATGCACCCGAGTCACCTGCACCCTGCAGCCAGCAGGGCACGGAGCGCCCAGACAGCAAATGACTCCCTCATCTCCAGCCAGAGTCACATTCATCATCTCAGGCCTCTGATATGTCGACTCCTGGGTCCTGCCTCTGCGGGGGCGGCCGGTGCGGGTGCGAGGCGCTCAGCCATCCATGCCCCAGCAGCCTCCGTGCCAGGCGGCAGACATGCTCAGGCCTCTGCCAAGGCCGAACTGGGCGCCCCTGGGCACAGATCTGGCCCCTGTGCCTCGGTTTCCCCATCTGCAAACAGGGAGGGTTGTAGTGCCTGCCTCCTGGGGGTGCTCCGAGGTGGGGGGTGCTGTCTGTAGGAGGGGCTTAAACTAACCCCAGTGCGTGGTAAACCGCGTTCCACATGAGCCGTGAGTCGCCATTCTTGAGGTCCCACGTCTAAGTGATGTTGCAACCTCGTCACTGTTGGCGGCTTGGAGAAGGGCAGAGGGTCAGGACGCCCCGGGGGCAAGGACATGCCGGCTGGCGAACGCTCCGTGAGATTCGGGGTCAGACTCACCTGGGTTCGAATTCCGCGCAGCCACAGCCAGCGGAGCGACCCAGGACCGGAGGCTAACTCCTCTGAGCACAGTCTCCCCACACCCGAGGCAGGGGTGGGTGTCAAGGTCAGGAAGTGGCAGGCAGGCCGGCCTGCGTAGCTCAGTGGTTGAGCGTCGACCTATGAACCAGGAGGTCATGGTTGGATTCCCGGTCAGGGCACATGCTGGGTTGCAGGCTCGATCCCCAGTGTGTGTGTGTGTGTTTGGGGGGGAGGGAAGTTGTGCAGGAGGCAGCCGATTAATGAATCTCATCATTGATGTTTCTATCTCTCTCTCCCTCTCCCTTTCTCTCAGAAAGCAATCAATCAATCAATCAATCAATCAATAAAAGTAAGTGGCGCCTGGGCCGACACAGCGAGCCCTCAGAGGCAGCACCCTTCAGAAGCGACCTTGTCACGGTCCCCGTGGATGGCGCTCCTCCTGCGTGGCGGTGCCTCCCGCGTGGGCTCACCCCGACTGTGCTGCTCCTGAGGCACAGTCCCCATTCCACCAACACGTCCGGCCCTGGGGACGGAGCTGGGCCATCGGGGAAACTGAGTCTCACACCAGGAGGGGCTTCCTGACTGCGGGCCGTTCTGGCCTGTATCGCCCATGTCATCAGCGCTCCTGCCCCCACACCTGGTTCCCCCGCCGTCCAGGGGCAGAGCCTGTGTTTATGCGGGTTTGGTCGCTCACACCTCTGCGCCCCGTAGGCCTGTGTCCAGCGAGGGGAGCCCTCCCTCAGCCCTCCCCACCCCCGGACTCTGCATGGGCCTGGGCCCCAGCATCGCTCTCTGCCTAGAGAGCCTCATGGAGGTCCGTCAGCCCTGTCCCTCTGGCTTCTCCTTTCCTGGGATCCTGGCAGGGCCAGGAGGGGGCGCTGCTGGGTGTGCTGAGACCCGGTCCAGGCGGGCTTGGGGCGAGGAGAGGGAGGGGACTGTGTCTCAGACTTAAATTACCCGATGTCTCTCCCACCGACACCCACTCGGGCTCCCACCTTCCCCCCGCCGCCTGCCCAGCTTCCCGGCTCTTGTGGTCACTTCGACCTCAGCCTGAAGTGGACAGGATGACTGGTGGCTGAGGACCTGGTGACAGGAAAGGTGACCTGAGCAACCCCCAGGCCCAAGTGCTGCTAGATTAACACGGTGGCCTGTGTGCAGAACAAGAGATGCATGTCACTCACCCGGGCCCTGCCCACCTCTGTCTAAGCCCCACCCACCTCCATCACAGCCCCACCCACCTCTGTCTAAGCCCCACCCACCTCCATCACAGCCCCGCCCCCCTCCATCACAGCCCCGCCCCATCCATGTAAGCCCCACCCACCTCATTACAGCCCCACCCACCTCCATCTAAGCCCAACCCACATCCATCACAGCTGACCTCCCTCCAGGTTCTTGGGTCCCACACCAATGCCTGACCTGGTGGGCGGGGAAATGGGAGTGTCCCTCGGGCCATCCACCTCCCCAAAGCCACTGACATCTGGTCAAAGCAGCCCCGGCCTCCACGCGCGGGTTAGTTACTGAGTTGTCGGGGCGTGAAGATATTTTTCTAGTCTTTGCTGCCTGGATGCCTTGGAGAGTGTATTGATCACTGATTCATTGGGACTGAAGATTTGCTTCAGCTGGGGGCCGTGAGGGGGGCAGCACGGGGTGTGGGTGCTGGCGCCCTCCCTCAGCCAGCACTTGCCCGCCTGCCAGAGGAACCAGGTGCCTCGGGCTTCAGGAGTGGGACCTCCCACGCATGCTCCTAAGTCACTGAGGGTGCAGGAGTGACAGGCGGGGGCTGGGGTGGGGCTCCTGGGTGGAATCCCGGCTCTGCCTCTCGCCAGTGGGGAAACCTTGGAAGCTGCCCCTCCTTCTCCCAGGTGCCACGGCTTCCCAGCCACACGAAGGGGGGGGGTACCTGGTGGCACTTACACTCCAGCCTGTCCCTCTTCTGTATGTCCTGGGGATGATGTTTCATCATTCCCACCTTCAGAGGAAGAGACGGAGGTTCTGAGTGGCCCCCTGTGCACGGGAGAATGAGGGCAGCCCCTGCCTGTGAGAGACAGGGCCGCGTGTCTTACAGCCCCAGCCCTTGGCCCGGCCTGGTGTCTGCTCCGTGCACCTGTGAGCTGCTCTGGTCCCACTCAGATCCTCCAGCCGCCCTGTGTGTGTGTGTGTGTGTGTGTGTGTGTGAGGCTGGAGCGGAGCACCAGGCCCGCCCCACGGAAGCCGGGCTCAGCGCGTCAGGGTCCTGCTGCTGGGGGCCTCCCCGACGCCCTGCTGGTCAGATGCAGACTCGCTGAGGTCTGGCGGTGCCAGCTGATCGTGGGAGGCGGTCTCCGGGGAGACCCCGCAGGCGCTGACCTCAGCCTGTTCCCAGAGTAGATTTTCTTTGGTGACTTGGGTTCAGGCGCAGACGTGGGCTTTGCTTTTTAAAAAAAATATTTTTACTGATTTCAGAGAGGAAGGGAGAGAGAGAGAGAGAGATAGAGAGAGAAAAATCAATGATGAGAGGGAATCATTGATCGGCTGCCTCCTGCACGCCCCCCACTGGGGATGGAGCCCACAACTCGGGCATGTACCCTGACCGGGAATCAAACTGTGACCTCCTGGTTCATAGGTCGATGCTCAACCCCTGAGCTCCGCCGGCCAGGGAGACGCGGGCTTTTCGATGCCAATTTCAGAGCTTCCCCTTAGGCAGCTCCTCTGAAGAGTCAAGCCCTGGACGAAACCCTCTGTGTCTAACGAGCCTCCCCAGGCTTCCCCTCGTCCCATGTCACACAAACCCGCACCCCCATTTACAGCCGAGAAACCGACGCACTGAAAAGCCCCATAACTCGCCGGGAGCCGAGAATCTCGCCATGCGCGTGTCAGGTTCCCACTTAGGGGCTGGCCCAGTCCACTCCCCGCTGTTCTCCCCCCCACCCCTCGGCTCCCATGGCAGCTCGAAGCCGGGGAGGAACTGCAGGCCACAGAACCAGGATTGGAATCAGCCCTGCCTGTCCCCAGCGACAGGATCGATTCTGACAAGATGAACGTTAACAGGGAGAAAAGGGAGGTCGTGAGCCTGGGTCCCCGAGTCAACGGCATGCTGGGCGGGTGGGGACGCGGTGGCCTCCTCCTGCTGCGTGCCGGGCGGGAACACGGGTGTGAGAGCCGGGGGGCAGCGTGAGCCATGGGGGTGCCCTCCCAGCACCCCACGGTTTCAGGTTGTGTTTGCAGGATAGTGTCCAGGGCCCCAGAGCAGGGTCTCCGAGTCCTGCATGTGCGGGGCAGGCCACAGCCCCAAAGGCGGGAGATGTGCCTGGGGGTGAACTGTGGGTTCCCGCAGGGTGGGGGGAGCTAGAGACACAGGGCCTGACGGTGGCTAAGATGCTCCAGTGCCTCCCCCTCGGAGACCCCTCACGCCTCACCCCCGCTGCAG
Organism: Myotis vivesi; assembly: GCA_035771395.1. NCBI lineage: Eukaryota > Metazoa > Chordata > Mammalia > Chiroptera > Vespertilionidae > Myotis > Myotis vivesi. The sequence continues at coordinate 2,153,728 of JAWPEG010064501.1, forward strand.
GGGGCGGGGGGGGGGGCGGCTGTGGGCACGTCTCCTACCACGTCCTGAAGTTAGAGGACATTGGAGAGCCTGGGAGGGCCATGGAAACAGGATTTATTAACACCGAGCTTCCCCTACAGCAGTGATGGCGAACCTTTTGAGCTCGGCGTGCCAGCATTTTGAAAAACCCTACCTTAACTCTGGTGCCGTGTCTCATAGAGAAATTTTTTGATCTTTGCAACCATAGTGAAACAAAGACTTATATTTTTGATATTTATTTTATATATTTAAATGCCATTGAACAAAGAAAAATCAACCAAAAAAATGAGTTCGCGTGTCACTGCCCTACAGTTTTCAAATGGTTGCCCTGAGTGTGGGTCTGCCCAGTGGGAAGGTTTGTCTCTTAACTCGTCCTGAGATCCAGGAGGCGGTGGGGGAAGCCAGTTTCTGATTGGAGGGACCATCCATCAATCACTGTGTATTGGGCACCTTTGGGCTGGGCTGTGGTCCTCAGGCCTCCCTTAGGGGCACAGCCGGCCCTGGTTTCTCCCGCGATAGACGAGGACGGTAGTGGCCACCGGGCCTTGCTTGGGTCTGAGGTCCTGGGTGCGGGTGGGCCATTTTATGTTGCAAATCCGCTCCCGTGAAGGTCAAATCGGTCCAAGTGGACAGTGTTTCTCAGAGCTGCTTAAACCCAGGGCCCTCCTGGCAGATACACATCGCGTGCTGTGGCCACTGCCCACCCGGACCAACCATCCCCGCACGGGCCCTCCCTGGGGCAGGCCGCGTGGGGACCCCAGTCTCCTGGGTTTCTTCTACAGAAAAGAGGACTCATGGGAGATGTTTCCTGTCAGTCATTCACTAGGTGAGCCAGAGTGGGTTTCTCCTATAGTCACAGCGAGGCTATTGGCAAGCTGCGCCCGAGGCACCAGGCCGCCGGGGGAGAGTCCGCCGTGCCTGCCCTGACCTCGCCCGCATCAGGCCCCGCGGCCCTTCCGCAGCTCAGCCTGCATGTCCTCCTGGACGGACCCACGGCTCAGGGGTCTCTGCGTAGGAGCTTTTTCCTGGGCCCCGAGCTCCTGGCACCCAGCACCGGGGGCACGAGGCAGGCAGGACTGTTGTTTTCTCTCCTGCTCCGCCGAGCGCCTGGCACACCAGCCGGGCCAGTGCCTATCGGCTGAGCCACCCATTGGGTCTTCCTCCCGCAGCTGTATTGGCCGAACGCTAGGTGCTGGTGGCTGAAACCACGGAGATGAGTCTCTAGTTCCGGAGACCAGAGCCCGAAACCCGGGCCCAGGGGGAGCCTTGAGCCGGCGACCCCGGCCTCGCTCCAGGCTCTGCTCCATCCTCACAGGGACTCGCCCGTCTGTGTGTCTGTCTGTGTCCCAATTTCCCCCTCCCATAAGGACAGTCCTTGGTTGGGTGCGCTCCCGGCCTCGTGGGACTCATCTTACCTGATGCCGTCTGCAGACACCCCCTTTCTAAGTCAGGCCACATGCTCTGGTTCCGGGGCTTTGGGCCGGGACAGACCCTTGTTTGTATTTATTTGTTTGTTAATCCTCACCCGAGGATATTTTCCCATGGATTTTAGAGTGAGTGGAAGGAAGGGGGAGAGACAGAGAGTAACATCGATGTGAGAGAGACACATCGGTTGGCTGCCTCCCACATGCGCCCCGACCAGGGTCAGGGATCCAGCCTGCAACCAGGGTACATGCTCTTGACAGGAATTGAATCCGGGACCCTTCAGTCCGAGGGCCGACACTCTATCCACTGATCCACATGGTTAAGGCTGCAACAAATCCTTCTGAGGATACAGTTCAACCCACAACCCCGATGGGCGCACACGTGACCATAAGAGAGAGGCTGGCGTGGCAGCCAGGCGCCTGCCGTGCGCTGAAAGGAAGGTTGAGGGTGAGAGACACTGAGGGCGGCCACAGCCCTTCCTTCTCAGCCGCCATGTCCTTGACGGCGAGACTGGGACGAGGATGCTGGACATAAAAGTAGCCGTCAGTGACCAGCAGTGACCAGCAGTGGCCCCGTGTCAGGCACTGAGCGAAGTGCTTTATAGAGACCATCCTGGGCCCCATGGCTGCCCTCCCGCGGAGTCGATCATTCGCCCACTTCCTTATTCAAGAACCACGCAGCGACGTCCTCCCTGGCGCCCAGTGTTGGCGGGACGGGAGCGCTGACAAGCCCAGAGTCCAGCTTTGTCACATTGTCCTTCCTGCCCACGTCCCTCTCACTCCCATCATCACCACGCTCCTCCTCCATCAGTTCTCGCATCCTCAGATCCCATGGCTGTCCTCTGCCCGGCCATTTGATTACCTGCCATCAAGAGAAGGTCAAGGGCAGTAACCCCCGATTTCAGACAAATAGAAGCCCTTCCTCTGAAAAGGCCGAGGATAACATTCAAATAAAACTAAAAAGTCGTCAGAATATTTTTAAGAGAACCGTGACCTTTGAGTCTGACCTCCTCTCGGTGAGCAAATCCAACGTCGCCATCATGTCTTCCCCGAACTGGAGTGGCTTTGAGTCTTAACGCGTTAGATTTGGTTTAACGCAGAGAACAGCTTTATACCATGAATTAGTGTCCCCAGGGGAGTGAGTGTCATGGGAAGAGACTGGAGATCCCCACGAACACAGCCAGTATGTGGAGTTACTGGGAAGGCTCTGGGGGTGGGGACTGGGCAGGCAAGGGCCCGGATGTCTACAAATGTTCCTGAGGGTTGGTTTCAGTCTCAACTTTAAATTATTCCATTGATTGGCTGACTCACCAATCTGTCATCCTCTAGCTGCATGTTTCCAGAACATTCTTTGTGTGTGTGTGTGTGTGTATGAGGTATAATTGATATATAAAAAATTGCACACTTTTAGTATATGTGTTTTAATGAACATGGACATATGCAAACACCCCTGATTCCAGCAAAGCACTAAATATATTCACCACCTCCAAAAATTTTCTTGTGTTTGCACGTGTGTGTATGTATGTGTGTGCGCACACACGTGAGATTTTGGTAAGAACACACAATAGAGTATTGTTAAGTGCAGGTATTCTGCATGTAAAACATGGGAGTAGGTGGTGATGAGGGTAGAAGTTCAGCTCTCAAGAAGCTTCTGGAATCATAGGTGCTGTCGCTGGGGTGGGATCAAGGGCCGTGGGCTGCAGAGCAGGGTTAGCTCTCGAAGCTGACACAGTCACCATCGCTGATCCAGTCGCCGTCACTGATACAGTCTCCTTACTGATACAGTCCCGTCACCGATACAGTTGCCCTCACTGATGCTCTAGGTCAGTGGTCGGCAAACTCATTCGTCAACAGAGCCAAATATCAATAGTACAACGATTGAAATTTCTTTTGAGAGCCAAATTTTTTAACCTTAAACTATATAGGTAGGTACATTGTTATTAACTTAATTAGGGTAGTCCTAAGGCTTAGGAAGAGCCACACTCAAGGGGCTAAAGAGCCGCCTGTGGCTCTCGAGCCTCAGTTTGCTGACCACGGGCCTAGGTGCTTGGGTCTTGGAGCTCAGCTCTGGCACCTGCAGGGGGTCAAGGTGGCCCCTGGAAATGGCCATCAGACCTGTGCTGCTCGTCAGGGATGGCGAGGCCCCCCGTGGCCCCCTTCCCACTGATGGAGCCCCTGCTGTGTGGCTTTAACGCTACTTATTTTTAAAATTTTATTTATTGATAATTTACAATTACATTTGACATCCTGTATTATTCTACATTGGTTTCAGGTCTACAGCACAGTGGTGGGCCGTTTATGGGATTTAACTGTAATTATAATTCATTCGCCTCCCTTCCCTGCGCCTACCAGGAGCCGGCGCCTCTCGGGAATGTCCGGCGTGTGCACCTCACACTGGGTGTCCCACCGGCAGCGGCCCGGCCCCGATGGCTGCTCTGATGGCAGCGTCTGCGCACCTCGCTCGCCTGTGATCTCAGGGGATGTTTGAGGTCCAGGGGAGGCCGGTGGTCTTTGTTCCCTTTGGAGCTGGGATTAGAAAAGACTGCGGAGGTGGAGGGCTGCCAGCTGCTGTTGCCATGGACACGGATGGCTGAGGGGATCTGAAAACCATCAGCTAGTCTCCCTGTGAGCCACAGGGAGAAGCCGGGGCCTCCATTCCCAGGGGTACTGTGGGAAGCCTGGGAGATGGGGGGACAGGAGCTGGGGACCTAGGCAGGTTCAAGAAGGAGGCAAAGGGACCCGAGGGGGTGGGGCACTGCTCGGCCTGAGCCAGGGCGCTGGCTCCCCCAGGCTTGTGATGGGTGGGTGTGTTCTACAGGGCAGGGGCGCCGGGATGTCCTACTGTGGCTCCCAGGGCTGCAGTGCACATGGTGTGGCCTTGATGGGAGCTCCAGGAGCAAGAGGCAAGGATTCCCAAGGCTGCTTGAGTGCCGAGTGTGGAGGGGGCTGGTCCCCAAACACTTCATGTTGACAGGGGGCATGGAGGGTGGTTAATGGGAAAACAGCCTGGCTGTCTGCAGTGTGGCTGCTGCTTCTTCCTGGTCACTCTTCTGAAGCTCAGAGGCCCCACAGGAAGGGGTCACCTGCGGTCATTTAACCATCTGTCCCTGCGGTCACCGGGGGAAGTGGACCCCAACCATGAATGGCCCCGTCATCCCGTATCACTGAGAAACAGAAACTCTTTTTAAAAAAAAGATACTTTATTGATTTCAGAGAGGAAGGGAGGAGAGAGAGAGAGAAACATCAATGATGAAACAGAATCATGGGTCGGCTGCCTTCTGCACTCCCTCTACTGGGGATCGAGCCTGAAACCTGGGCATGTGCCCTTGACTGGAATTGAACCCAGGACCTTCTGTCCGCAGGCTGATGCTCTATCCACTGAGCCAAACTGGTGAGGGTGGAAATAAGAACTGATGAAGACAAGATTGGCCTTTTCCCGGCGGGATGGGTGGAGAGGGGACTGTGGAAGGTGAGGAGGGTGAGCGGAGTGGGTGGGGCCTGCGGGTGGCTCTGAGGTTAGGGGAGTCCGGCACCAGCTCTGGAACGAGGCCCGCAGCCTCCACCACCCTCACCTGGTCTCACACTCCATGCCAGTCCTGGCCGGCCCAGACCCATTCTCGTCCAAGCCGGTGAGGAGTTCCTGTGTGCGGAGGGGCATTTTGTGTCGCACAGGTGGGCCCCTGCCCTGTGGGCGCCGGGCGAGGCTGGCATGCGGAGCCGGTGGCAGGAGTGGGGTCTCTGAGGGTTTCCTACTGTAGCTGTGAAAGGAGTTACACTGCAGGGAGGGGCCGGCTACCCTGGAACCTCTCGCACTGTTCCTGCAACTTCCTGTGAGCGTTTAATGATGTCAAATGGAGATATAATCTAATAGTTTAACATTTAATACACCCTTTAGCATTTAATGCACTTTCTTAATTCAATTTAATTGATATTAAAACAAAATTGGATTTAATATAATAATAAATCCACATAAATATAAATAGCAATAAACAAATGCTTGCAGGCGGCTTAAACATTTAGATCGGGTACTGATAAAGGTTTTAGATGATTTCCACCCCTAATTATAAAAAATAAATAACAAAGGAAGCGCCAAATCGACCCGGCGATGGCGACTTTCCCCAGATGCTGAGAAGCAGGCCAGGTGCTGGGCGAGCAGGCGGCGTGGGAGGGGGAGGGCTCTGTGCCAGGGATGGGGGGGGGGATGGGGGGGGGACGCGTCGGGTGAGGCCGGGTGTCCATGACCCCCTCCCGCCTTTATTTCCACCGCTGTTCTTGGACATGGGTCATCCTTTAGCTCTAAATTCGAGGGCCCCATGGCTTCCCCTTTGGGGGGTTCCGGGCCAGAGGCACCATCAAGCCTCAGACACAGGACATGCCCACAGCCCCCTGACCTTGCAGGGGGCGCCCTCCACCTGCCTCCCGATCCCTGATCCCCGTGGCCGTCTCCTCTCCATGAGAGCTCTCATCTAGCCCCGAGGGAAACATAAGAGCCAGTTGGAGGGCCATTGTAATCAGCGGCGAAGCTGCCTGTGGGCCGCCCGCGATGCAGCGCGGTATTTCATGGCTTGTTTTCCTTACAGCCATCCCGATGGGCACGCAAAGTCACGGCACAGCCCGGTTCTTGCCACCTTTGGGTCCCATTTTAATTTTATTTTTTAAAAAATATATTTTTATTGGTTTCAGAGAGGAAGGGAGAGGGATAGAGGATAGAAACATCAATGATGAGAGGGAATTATTGATCTGCTGCCTCCTGCATGCTGCCTTCTGGGGATCGAGCCCACAACCTGGGCATGTGCCCTTGACTGGAATCTAATCTGGGACGCTTCAGTCCACAGGCCGACGCTCTATTCACTGAGCCACACCGGCCAGGGCTGGGCCCCATTTTAGACGGCACAACGAGACTCACTTGTTTTCAGAAGTGCCGGCCCAGGGAGGGACACGGCTGCCTTTAGGAGCCTATCCCAGGAGAAGGGATGTCTGCCCTGGGTCGTGAGGGGTGGAATCTGGTCCCGGGGAGAGCTGGGAGGGCTGAGAGGCAGGAGTGCGCTAAGACAGCGGAGCCCGGCTCCGCCCTCATCGGTGACCTTGTTGGTGCCTCCTCACCCTCCCGGGCCATGATGGACATGGTGATTGACAGCCGCCTTCGGGGTCCCTGCCCCTGACCCAGGAGAGGGCGTCCAGAAGGAGGGAGAGCTGTTTTCCTGGCGATGAGGCCGCCTGCAGGGCGCTCGAAGGTTTGGGGCGTGAAAGAGGGTCCACCTGCTGGGAGCCCCTGTGACTCTGGGACTTGCTTTGTCTTCAGGAAAGCAGGCGAGTGGCCATTGGCCCAGTGGAGTTGGTCCTACTGTGTGCTATACTGGTCAGATCTGAAAGGAAACCATCTTGTGCGGTTGGCTTTGAGTCAAGCAGGAAGGAGCCCTCAGGGCCTGCGGGGGCAGCTGCCTGTCTCCAGCTCTCATCCAACCAGAACACAGCACAGGGCTGCAGGCTGGATGATTGGCAGCTCGGCTGTGTGAGGAATCGTGGGGCCTGGGGCCGCTCCAGAGAGTTACAGAGAAGAAACCGTTCCAATTTCAACATTGGGAGAAAAGCAGGTTCTAGAAACTCAACAGGCCGGAAAGCATTTGAGCTGGAGTGCCTGAATCTGGCTGCTCAGTCTCACCCTGTTCCATACTGGTCAGTCCTACTGTGTTCCACACTGATGGGTCCCAATCTGCTCCATTCTGGTCCATCTCACTGTGTTCCATACTGGGGGGTCCTACTGTGTTCCAAACTAGCCAGTCCCACTGTGCTCCATACTAGTCGGTCCCACTGTGCTCCATACTGTTTGGTCCTACTGTGTACTATACTGGTCAGTCTCAATGTGTTCCATACTGGTTGGTCCCACTGTGTTCCAAACTGGTTGGTCCTACTGTGTGCTATACTGGTCAGTCTCACTGTGTTCCATACCGGTTGGTCCTACTATGCTTCATCCTGGTCAGTCCTACCATGTTCCATACTGGTCAGTCCTACTGTGTTCCAAACTGGTCAGCTCTACTGTGTTCCATACTGGTTGGTCCTACTGTGTTCCATACTGGTCAGTCCTACTGTGTTCCATACTGGTCGGTCTCATTGTGTTCCCTATTGGGTTGGAGATACTAGTATTTGCGATGCCTTGGGGGTCTGGGACACTTACCACCATCGTTTACACATCTAACAGGCCCTGAAGAGGCTGGGCAGCAAGCAATGTTCGCCCTGGGAAAGCAAAGGTGGGGAGCGGCTGCCTCTGAATGTTGGGGGTGAATATGGGAAATAGCTGGTTCTCTTTGTGACCTCAGCGCAGGACTGAGGTGTCAGAGAAATTGGTTTTCTTCTGATAAAAGGCGGGCGTGCCTCAAAGTGGGAGGTATTCAGAGAGGGAACGGGCTGCCCCACGGGGCAGAGAGCAGTCTGGCTCCTGGGTGTCCGGGGGAGGCTGGCCTGCTCCTGGGTGTCCCAGGGGAGGCTGGCCTGCTCCTGGGTGTCCGGGGGAGGCTGGCCTGCTCCTGGGTGTCCGGGGTAGGTTGGCCTGCTCCTGGGTATCCGGGGGAGGCTGGCCGGACGTGCTGAGACTCAGTGGATGCTGGACGGGGCCGAGGGGTTTGTGTTAAACGGTGCCCAAGCCACACAGGAAGGCCTGAGGTGGAGGGGAGCTGGCACTGAGATTCCCTTTCATGCTCGGTAAGGGCAACCACTAGCGTTTCCCCAGCGAGAGCCCAGTACGTGACCTAGTTCCCGCCTGTGCCGGCTGGTCGCTGTGTCCTGTCACATTGCATTGGGGCTGCAAAGGGCGATCACGTGGTGATGAAACGCAGCAGTTAGCCAGGTGCTCTCCCCCAAGGGACCAGGCTCCACCCTCTGCAGAGCTAACATCCCATCTAGACTCACTACCCTGCCTTCATGGGCAGGGTGTGTGTGTGTGTGTGTGTGTGTGTGTGTGTGTGTGCGCGGGATTCCTCTGAGAAGAGCTATTCATGCTCTGTTTGCAGCACCGAATTCACCACTTTGTGAAGTTCAGGGAGTCCAGGAGCCACGCTGAGAATCCTGTCTTGGATCCTGGGTGCATTTTGTCCCCACCTGTCTGCCAGGGGACCTGAGCGAGGGAGAAAGGGGCGGGGTCCAAGTCACTCCATCCTCCCCCACAAGGTGGGTCAGCGGCCTGTGCTTTGTGTGAACGACATCATGTCCGTGAGTTTGATCACCTAGCGAGGGAAGCGGGTCTGTGCTGTGCTGTGATGGGGTGACCACTCGGGAAGACCCAGACCCTCAGGCGGAGGCAGAGTGGGGGAAGCAGGAGCCCTGGCCACTGGTCCTGTCCCCACTCTCCGTGGCAGGGCCGTGTGGCCTCTTGGTTCCCAGCACCACGCACCTGCCTGTCATAGCACCTGCCTGTCATCGCTGCAGCCTCCAGCACATTCCATTCTCTGCAGGGGCCGCCCTGCTGCTCAGCCGCCTCGGCCACCTCTTTTGTTCTCAGTGCTTTTCTTTTGCCTTCTATGTGGGCAGCAGGATTCTCCACAGCCTTTGATGAGAGCAGAAGAGAGAGGCGCCAATTAAATAAGATAGAGATTCTCTTGTCCAACCTCCTACCTCCTACCTCCGACTCTGGAATCAACAAATTCGTTGCTTACCCTGGCTGGTTGAGCCTTAATCATGAGCCAAGAGGTCACTGGCTGGACTCCTGGTCAGGACACAGGCCCGGGTTGTGGGCCTGATCCCCCATAGGGATGTGCAGGAGGCAGCTCATCAATGTTTCTATCTCTATCCCTCTCCCTTCCTCTCTCTTTAAAATAAAACAAAAACATAAGAAAACCAAATTCGTTGCTTTGTAAAGCTTTCCTAACATGCAGAAAGATTAAAAATATTTGCAGACTCCAAGTGTGAGATCTGAAAAGGTGTCTGTTTTGGCTTTGCAAAAATGCCTAGTTAAAATGGCACAATTTCTTTCTCAATTGAAGCCTAGATGAGTGACTTGTAGACATTTAAAAAACAATGATATTCCTTTTTTTTTTCTAAACAAAAATGTTCATGGAATCACAATATATAAAACAGGCAAAAAATGACTTATTCTGACCGAGCAGGGGCAAGGTCCAGGTACCCACCCCTGGGCATTCAGGGCAGCGCCTGAGATAAAACTGGAAGCCTGCCACCCCACATCCAGGGGAGCAATGCGTGGGACTTGTTCCGGGCAGGGGCCTTCCGGCGGCTCTGGACTTCCCATAAGAGTTTACAGCCCAATCTATTCATTTAACAAACAGTTATTGGCTGCCCACCGTATGTCAGGGTTTGTTAGGTATTTGGAATACTTCAGTGGATGCGAAAAACAAGGTCCTGCTTTATAGGGCTCAGCAGTTAGCGAGTGACACAGGCATTTTATGGTGAGTTCTGTGCAGGAATAAACAGCCTGACATGGCTGAGCAGCAGGGGAGGGGCTGCTCTAGGCGGGCGGCCCTCACCGACGTGCAGGTGTGAACTGGACTGGGGCTTCTCTCCCAGGCTCACCTGTTTTCCCGAGCCAAGACGTCATCTAGGCTAAAGGGAATCCCAGCACTGCCTGAGAGGAGGCCCTCAAAGGGGTCCTGTCCAACAACTCCTGGGCAGATGCACGCCCCAAAGATGCAAGGTGCAGGCGAGTTTGGGAGCAGAGAGATCGTCTGGCAAGGATGGATAGAGGAGTGGGAATGGGTGAAACATCAGCCTTTTCTTTCTTTTAAAAAATGTATTGATTGGAGAGAGAAAGAGAGCGAGACATAGGTATTTGTTGTTCCACGTACTTATGCATTTATTGGCTGATTCTTTTATGTGCCCTGATTGGGGATTGAATCTGCAATCTTGGCCTATTGGGACGACGCTCTAACCAAGTGAGCTACCTGGACAGAGCCATTAGTCTCTTCTTTTCTTCTTTGTTTTTAAAAAAAGTACTTATTTAATTGAGTTCAGAGAGGAAAGGAGAGGGAGAGAGAGATAGAAGCATCAATGATGAGAATCATTGATCAGCTGCCTCCTGCATGCCCCCTACTGGGGATCGAGCACGTAACCCAGGCATGTGCCCTCAACCAGAATTGAACCCGGGACCCTTCAGTCCTCAGGCTGACAGTGTCTTCTTGAAAAGGATAGACATCATTGGGGCGTTTGTGAGGGACGCTTGAGGGTGATGCATGCTTGGCCCTTCTCTCCTGGCATGTGCGTTGTTTATGGGGGATCCATACATTCTTGATGTGGGTCCAGGAAGACTCTTAGGGCGGCATTATAGCTACCAGAGCACCTGGAAAATCAAAGGGAGAGGTTAACGAGAGGCAGCTCTGCCAGCACCAACCAAGCGGGAAACAACTGCCCTCATCCCCACCTGTCCTTCAGGACCACGGAGAGCGCCCCAGGCCGAGGGGTGAGCCAAAGGCGGTCACGTGTCCTTCCTTCAGGACCACGGAGAGCGGGGTCCCCTCCCAGGCCTCTGGGTGGAGCAAAGGCAGTGGGTCTCCAGGGTGAAGCTAGGGCAGCAAAGCATGAGGAGTTACAAGAAGATGGAGAAGAGAAACATACATACCGTCCTGATCATAGAAGCTATTTCATTCCTAACAACTATGCTCACGCCATACCTGGACGAACCACGCTCCAAGCAATGGAAGAGTCCACTACTGAACAAACACCAGCAAAAGATATTCTCACCTGGGGATATTTTCCCCGCTCATTTTTAGAGAGAGTGGAAGGGAGAGGGAGAGACAGAGAGAAACATCCATGTGAGAGAGACACATCGATTGGTTGCCTCCTGCACGCACCCCGACCAGGGCTGGAGAACCTGCAACCAAGGTACCTGCCCTTGACTGGAATCGAAGCCGGGACCCTTCGGTCCACGGGCTGATGCTCTATCCACTGAGCCAAACCGGCGAGGGTAAATGTCTTTTTTTTTTTTTTTTTATCAGCAACACTGGCCCTTCGTGGGTCTTGAGCCTGCCTGCCTTCACATGGAACTACACATGGGGTCCTGGGTCTGCAGCTTGCCCACTCGCCCTGCACATCCTGGGGCGTGTCAGCCTCCACAGTCATGCGAGCCAAGTCCTTACAATAAATCTCTCCCTACTTACGTCTGTGTGGATATAGGCATCCCACGGGGTACACTTCTCTGGAGAGCCCCGAGTAACACAGGCTTTGTTCCCGGCAGGAGGCTCCGTCCGGCCCTCACTGTGCAGTCAGAGACGAAAGCACCGGCTTGATGACTTACTGATGCAAGGCACCCTTTTGCATTGTGGGGATGGCCACACCACCATTTAAAGTTCTCAGGAAACCCTGGGTGTTCGAGCTTGGATTTTTGCAATTGGGAAAGCAGTGGGTACTTGGAGCAGAGCATCGGAGCTGCTTGGAGGACCTCCGTGGGAGGTGCTGCCGTGAGCGAGCCACGGGCCATCGTCGGTTCCAGCTCTCCCAAATGCCAGCCAGATGGTGTGCGATTTGCGCGTGATTTCCCAGGCCTCCCCTCATTTGGCCAAACGGATGCTTGGCGGCCAGGGTGCTGGCCACGAGGAAGCCGAGTTGCGGCTGGCTGGCATGCTCTCCGCTCCCCTCGGCCTTGTTAGAGCGATGGCTCCAGCCGCCGTCCACGTATTCCAGGCCCCATAAAGCAGGCTTGATTACACAGTTATGTTAGCTTGCTGACACGGAACGGCAGCCGACCCGGGATTCATCAGCGCCGCGTGGGCTCTCCGGGCCCAATGGCCGTCTCGAGGAACATTTGACAGCCCGTCGGCCCTGGGTGTTACACGGACAAAAGCCATTTCTGTGCCTGAGAGACTTCCCCATCCTGCACTTAAGAACTTTTATGGGTTTGTGGTGACATTTCTATTTTAATTTGCTAATTATTATTGCTGAAATTGAGAGGCAACTCCAGATTTATTGCATTTCACAGGCTGTTGTGTTCCATATACAGCTGTGAATCTAACAGACAGGAAGGCAACCCGCCCAGCACAGCGCACGCTAATCTGCTGGGCACCGGGCGCCCGGTGCCAGGTGAGGCCTGGCTCCTGCAGGGTGTGGGGTGCAGGGAGCCGGTCAGACCTGCTGGCAAACACCTCCATCGCGCCCCTAGCCGGGTGGCTTCGGAGAGGACCCTGGGGAGGTGCAGAGAGAGCCTGGGTCCTTCCTCCTGGGGGTGCTTGCCCCGCGGGGCCCGCAGACGGATCCTCCTCCGTCTCTCCCAGGCACTGCTGGCTGCCAGGTAGCACAACGCCAGCAAGCCGCTGGGCACGGTGCTCCCGCACCACGGAGCGCGGCCAGGAGGGGCCCTCGGTGGCACTGCTGCTATCCATGTTCACAGCAGGTCAGCATCTCAGAGTTCCCCCCGTACACACACACACACACACACACACACACACACTCACTCTCACTCGCTTTTACTTAGGGCTGGCACTGCCTTGTATATTGTTATTGATCTCTTTTATTTATTTATTTAAATTTGTTTTTATTGATTTTTTAGAAAGAGAAGAAGGGAAAGGGATAGAGAGACAGAAATGCTGATGAGAGAGAAACATGAATGGGCTGCCTCCTGCACGCCCCACACTGGGGATCGAGCCCGCAACCCGGGCCTGTGCCCTGACTGGGAATCGAACCGTGACCTCCTGGTTCATAGGTCGACGCTCAACCACTGAGCCGCGCCGGCCGGGCCGTCTATTTTATTTTGCACCCCTTCCCCCCTTATTTATGAGCTCTTGCACTGTTCCGACATTGCTTGGTGGGCACTGCCGCCCCTGCCCCCCATGAATTGCAACCTCCATGAGGACAGAGATGGTGTCGGCTCCTTGCTCCTCGAGCCCCATCCCCACAAGATCTGGCAGACAGGAAACACCAAGCGCTGGCTGTTACTCGTGTGTCAGACACGCCCTGGAGCCTCTCCGGGGCCTGGAAATATGCAGCCACCACAGCAACGGGCTTCGGGAAATGGCGGCGCTGGGAGGAGCCTCGTGGCGATGAACTAGCCCAGGACCCATCATAACAGGGGAGCCGCTCAGACTTCAGCGTTAGGTGAAAAGGTGGGAAGAAACTACACACAGCCTGTGATTGAGCTACACAAATATATTATTATTTTGTTATTCATTTAACCCTGACCTTGTTCCATAAAGAATTTAAAACTCATCGCAAATGTTGGTGTAGTGATGCACATGGGACAGCTGCCTGTCCCCTCAGCCGGGGGCCTCTGGGGAAAGGCAGCCTCGTTCTTTCAGGCCAGGCCCTCGCCGTCTACAGCAGCGAGGTCTCCGGGGTCCTAGGTCTCCCCGAGGGGTCTGCATGTGAGGACAGGTTTTCTGCCAAGATGACAAACCACACCCCTGTGTCCAGGGTCCCCAGTGACCAGGTCTGTGCTCATGTGAGGTCCCCCAGGGCCTGCAGGCACCCTCACCCATGCCCGTGGATGCCTGTGGATGCCCGTGGATGCCTGTGGATGCCCGTGGATGCCCAGTGATGCCCGTGGATGCCTGTGGATGCCCGTGGATGCCTGTGGATGCCCAGGGATGCCCAGGGATGCCCGTTGATGCAGAGAGAGGAGAGACTGAGGATGCCAGGTGCCCACAGATCAGGCCCAGCATCCGCTCGGTGGCTGAGCTGCCTGGAGGCAGGTGTGTCCCGCCCCCGTTAGAGCCGTGGGTGGCGGGAGCCTGGCCGCAGGGCCTTCTCCCCTGGCTGCGTCCCGAATCACCGCAGCTGTCCCCTGCTCTGCCTGTGGGGGCGGGTGCCCGAACCCCCACTTCCAGACACCTGGCGAACTTGGTTCTCTGACGCAATGGGAATTCGGTCCTAACGGAGAATCCTGAAAATTACCCGGCGGTTGTGTTTTGTTCCCTGAGTTCCCTCGGGGCTGGGCTCCACTCCTGGGGCTCCTGCTCTGGCTTTGACCTTGGTCTCAGACGTAATGAACCCGGCTGAGCGCTGCCCGTAGGCCCCCAGGGCTCCCCTGGGCCGGACCCAGCTCTGGCTCCGGAGGGGCTCACGCTGGGGAGGAAATGGACTTACCCGGACCCCAGGCTATTTATTGAGGAGATGGCCTGACCCCGGGGCCTGCCTCTGGTGTCCGCTCCCCATTCCCTCTGCACCTGCCTCTGGGACCCCCCTCCCCCGGGACTCCGCCTCTGGGACCCCCCCGCCTCTGGGACCCGCCTCCCCCGGGACCCCGCTCTCCAGGGCTGCTTCCCTGGAAGGAAATCCAGTGTTTCTGCCCGAGGACACCCCGCTCCTTGGGGTGTAGCCCCTTATCGTGACCTCAGCTCCTGGGCGGGCAGCAGCTTTCAGCTTGTGGTCCCTACGTCACGTCCCACGGGACGCCCAGCACACACCGAGCTGGACGCAGGGGAGCAGTCACTGCAGTGTGACCGGTGTTTGCATGTATCCCCGGCCCCGTGAGCAACGGTTATGGACAGGAGGTCTCAGGACCGCAGCTGCTCTGGGCACTGCTGTCCCCACGTGACTGGCTGTTCTCCGCATCTCCGCATATCCCAGGCACTTCGGCTGCCTCTCCTGGGCCAGGCTGACACATGCACACTCACGCACACACTCACACACACACGCACACTCACATTCACACACATGCACACTTACACCCATGCATATTCATGCACTTACACACATGCACACACATGCGCACACATACTCACCCACATTCACACACACACACTCACACTCACGCACACACACATTCTCACACACGCACACCCACAACCCCACACACACACACTCACACGCACTCACGCACACACTCTCACACACGTACACACACTCATGCACACTCACACGCACACTCACACATGCACACCCACGCACACTCACACACACTCACACACATGCTTCCTCAGTGAGGCCTCGCATGACCTTCACCTACAGATGCCAGGACGAGAGGCCGCAAGGCGATGAGGCTGCTCGGGCCACACAGGCGGCCAGGCCTAGGCCTTCCTCTCATCGGTGACGTTAGGCCGAGAAACAGATTGGTCCTTTTGGTGACCCTTCCAGCACCTTCCACCGTGATTTCTGTGGCGGGGGCGGGGCGGAGAGGACTCCTGGCCCACGCCTCAGGGTCGCGGGGTGTTGGCGATGCAGGGTGGCGGCGGGAAGTCACTTTCTCAGGCACAAAACATAAAACCATTTCAGTGCACGCGCGAGTCGTAGCCCCCCGCCCCCCCACGGCCAATTAAAGGGGCCCCGCGGTCTCTCCTCCCTCGGTTGGATCAGGAGGAAACTGCGGGGCGGCCGCTTCTGCAAAATAACAAGGCTGTTCATTAACATCGCGAAGGCNCCCGGGACTCCGCCTCTGGGACCCCCCCGCCTCTGGGACCCGCCTCCCCCGGGACCCCGCTCTCCAGGGCTGCTTCCCTGGAAGGAAATCCAGTGTTTCTGCCCGAGGACACCCCGCTCCTTGGGGTGTAGCCCCTTATCGTGACCTCAGCTCCTGGGCGGGCAGCAGCTTTCAGCTGTGGTCCCTACGTCACGTCCCCCGGGACGCCCAGCACACGCCGAGCTGGACGCAGGGGAGCAGTCACTGCAGTGTGACCGGTGTTTGCATGTATCCCCGGCCCCGTGAGCAACGGTTATGGACAGGAGGTCTCAGGACCGCAGCTGCTCTGGGCACTGCTGTCCCCACGTGACTGGCTGTTCTCCGCATCTCCGCATATGTGTCCCCAGGCACTTCGGCTGCCTCTCCTGGGCCAGGCTGACACATGCACACTCACGCACACACTCACACACACACGCACACTCACATTCACACACATGCACCCATGCATATTCATGCACTTACACACATGCGCACACATACTCACCCACATTCACACACACACACTCACACTCACGCACACACACACATTCTCACACACGCACACCCACAACCCCACACACACTCACACATACGCACACTCACACACACACTCACATGCACTCACGCACACACTCTCACACACGTACACACACTCATGCACACGCACACACATGCACACCCACGCACACTCACACACACTCACACACATGCTTCCCCAGTGAGGCCTCGCATGACCTTCACCTACAGATGCCAGGACGAGAGGCCGCAAGGCGATGAGGCTGCTCGGGCCACGCAGGCGGCCAGGCCTAGGCCTTCCTCTCATCGGTGACGTTAGGCCGAGAAACAGATTGGTCCTTTTGGTGACCCTTCCAGCACCTTCCACCGTGATTTCTGTGGCGGGGGCGGGGCGGAGAGGACTCCTGGCGCACGCCTCAGGGTCGCGGGGTGTTGGCGATGCAGGGTGGCGGCGGGAAGTCGCTTTCTCAGGCACAAAACATAAAACCATTTCAGTGCACGCGCGAGTCGTAGCCCCCCGCCCCCCACGGCCAATTAAAGGGGCCCCGCGGTCTCTCCTCCCTCGGTTGGATCAGGAGGAAACTGCGGGGCGGCCGCTTCTGCAAAATAACAAGGCTGTTCATTAACATCGCGAAGGCGAAGGGGAGCAAGGCGGCGGCGGTTTCTATAGCAACTGCCAGGGAAGATGTAGGCACGGTTGGCGAAACTTGTGCCCCTCCCCAGCGCCCCTGCCCCCCGAATCACAAGGGGGGGCCGGGGGACCTGGCCGAGTGAGAGGTCCCTGGGTGCTGCCTCCCCGAGGTTCGCCTCTGGGTGGATGGCGGGCGTGAGAGTTCAGTGAAAGCAGCGTTGGATGAGAAGGGACGTGGATTTAGGCTTGGAGGTCGCGTGGCAGCTCCTGACGTCCTGGCTGTGGGCGTGCAGCCTGTCGGCGGGGGAACCGGAGCCCTTCCACGGCTGGTGCCTGGGAAACGGCGAGGCCCCTCCGGACCAGAGCCTGGCGGCTCCTCCGAAGCTTCACTGTGGCCTGGCCTGCAGGGCTCAGGGGCTGAGCGTCGACCTAGAAACCGGGAGGTCACGGTCTGATTCCCGGTCAGGGCCCATGCCTGGGTTGTGGGCTCGATCCCCACTGTGGGGCGTGCAGGAGGCAGTGATCAATGATTCTCTCTCCTCATTGGTGTTTCTCTCTCTCCCTCTCCCTTCCTCTCTGAAATCAATAAAAATATATTTTTAAAAAAGGTGAGACCTTCAAACACCCAGGAACAGGCTTTCTTCGCGGATTCCTGCCTGGCCCCCGTCCTATGGCTGATGCGCCTGTGCCCACAGTCCCCCCCCCCCCCCAGACTCCTCGCTGCCCTTGGCCCACTGATCCCACTGCTCAGTGGGTGGCTCCTCTGGTCCTTTCTCCTCCTGCACATCCTCCTCCAAGGCTCAGCCAAGCCCCGCCCCCCTGGTGAGGCCTCCTGGTTGGTTAGGAGCCTGTCACTTTCCTAGTCAGATTGTCCATTGCTCCTGAGCCAGGGCTGTGCTGTCTCCCTGTCCCCGTCCCCTCCTGTGCCGTCTCCCCCAGAGCTGGCATGTGCCTGGGGCTCAGCACGTGGTTAATAATTTTTATTTTTGTTAATCCCCACCCGAGGCTATTTTTCCATTGATTTCTATTTTTATTTATTTTTTAAAAATATTTTTTATTGGTTTCAGAGAGGAAGGGAGAGGGGGAGAGAGAAACATCAATGATGAGAGAGAACCATGGATCAGCTGCCTCCTGCACGCCCCACACTGGGGATCAAGCCTGCAACCCAGGTACGTGCCCTTGACTAGAATTGAACCTGGATCCTTCAGTCCGCAGATCGACGCTCTGTCCACTGAGCCACACCGGCCAGGGCCCAAGCACTGTTCTTTATCACAAGTCGGGGCTGTTTTCCCAGATGCAATACTTCGCAGCCTCCAGCACGTGAAGCAGGTGGGAGGGGACCCCGTCAGCATGACAGGAAGTTCCTACTCCAGACTCAGGCCGCAACCTGAGAAAATACAAAACCGGGAAGTGGCAGTGACGCAGCGGTCACGGGAGGGACGTGGAGACGTTTTCTCAGCGCTGATGGCACCGGCAGACAAGGTGACCTGTGGGGGCGGGCGCTCTGGGCAGCACAGTTGATAACTTGCCCTGATGCACATAAATGACGCAGCCGGCGTGAGAGAACGCGCCCGCTCTTCGCTGCAGTAGACAAACTCGGGCCCCTGACCGCTGACCATCAGCAGCTCAGAAAGCACGGCCTGGCCCTTTCCAAGGGACCGAGGTACCCGGGCGATGCGCTCCGAGCACAGGGCGATGAAGCCGGAAACCAACCCCGAAACGAGAACGAGAAAACCTCCGCTGCTTCGCAAGGAAGCCACACGCTCCCGAAAAGCCGGGTCCCACAAGAAGTCACAGGGGAATTGGGAAATTAGAAGATATTTTAAACTAAATGGCAATGAAGACACATCCCATTATGCACACAGGCGGCCGGGAACGGACCGCAGCAGGGGATGTGCAGCCCTGTGTATGGACAGAAAGGCCGGGAAAATCAATAACTGAGATTTCACTGGGAAGAAGCCAGGAAAAGAGAATGAAGCCTGGACTGAAGGAGATAGGAGGGAAGGCGTCACAAAGACAAAAGCTCCAGGAAATGGGATGGGAGGCAAATACGCAATAAAGCAAACCAATAAAGGCCCAGGAGATGATCTGGGAAAATAATGAGACTGATGCACGAACA
The DNA here is from genome assembly GCA_035771395.1 of Myotis vivesi. Classification (NCBI taxonomy): domain Eukaryota; kingdom Metazoa; phylum Chordata; class Mammalia; order Chiroptera; family Vespertilionidae; genus Myotis; species Myotis vivesi. Next base: position 2,172,744 of record JAWPEG010064501.1, read on the forward strand.
GAACGGATCAGGAACAAGAGAGGAGGCCCAGGAGACCAGGGAGGAAGGCGCGGGGGGGGGCACAGCTGGGCAGGTGTGGCAGGCGGGGTCCAGGCACCCAGGCCTGACATGCGGAGGCTGCTTCAGGTCTCGCGCCCCAGACCCGCAGCGAATTCTGACAGCTCCACAGCGGCGAGAAAAGCAACCCAGTGACGCAGGTGAGGGATCCGAGCGGACGCCTCCCTGCAGGTGACACTCCCCAGGCGAAGAAGCCGGGAGAAGAGGCTCAACAGCGTTAGACAGAAACTCGGAAACGGAGACCGCGGTGGCACGCCACTCCCCGCCCGCCAGGCTGCCGAGGGGAGAAAGACGCGCCACCCCGAGGGCTGGCGAGGATCAGGGCGCCTCGGACCCCAGTGGGGCTGCCCAGGTGACCACGGCAGGTTAGGCACCAGCGCTGCTCCCCACTGACAAAGAGGACTTCCTTTGTTATTTATTTACGTATATATGTGTTGTAGGTATGTATGTATTTATTTATTTATATTTTTATTGATTTCAGAGAGGAAGGGAGAGGGAGAGGGAAAGATAGGAGCATCCATGATGAGACAGAATCATGGACTGGCTGCCTCCTGCACGCCCCACACTGGGGATCGAGCCTGCAACTCGGGCGTGTGCCCTGACTGGGGATTGAACCTGGGACCCTTCAGTCCATAGGCTGACGCTCTATCGGCTGAGTCTAACCAGCGAGGACACAAGAAGAGCTTTCTGAGGGGGTCTGCCTTAAGGCCCCTCCTGATGGCTGCACGGCGGTAATGTGCAGGCGGACGGAGGTGTTGGCAACTTCGGCACATGCATTCGTGCCACGGCGTTGAGTATTACCCTTCGATCTGTGCAACATACTGAGTTCAACTCTCTCCTTCGCTGGAGGGAGGGAGAGAAGTATCGATGGGAAGATAAGGAATGATCTCCAGCATAAACTGTTACATGGAGGAAATCCAGGTGTGAACCGTGTACATAGTTTGCTACTTTTTAAGTACAACCAATAAAAATGGCTACCACTGAGGGGACAGACAGAAGGTAGAGGAGGGATGGGGTGAAAAGTGATACTTTTTTGAATTTATCTCCTTTCTGCTTTGGTGCAACGGATACAATTACACTTAAAAAATAGAGAATCACATGTGAAAACCCCATGAAAAGTGAAACCTGGAAATAAAAGGAAAGAAGTAGCCGGACTCGGTAGTTGGTCGCTGTTGACACATAGTTAATGTTGCAAAATATACTGGGAAGTGGCTGAGAGCGGCGACATTACATATTCTCACCAGAAGTGATGGGATATGATGAAGGTGCTAAGCGAGGCCATGGGGGGACTCATTTGGCCATCTCTACCTGCACCAGGTCAGCACGTGGACACCTGGACCCCACACAGTAACCTGGGCCTGTTATGTCTTAGCACAGCTGGGGGGATATGGGGGGGGGTACTACGCAGTGAAAACAGTCC
>JAWPEG010064501.1:2174228-2185875 GCA_035771395.1 Myotis vivesi
ACTACGCAGTGAAAACAGTCCTTCTGTTACTCTAGAACACGCTCCGAGGTGCACGTCCTTCGTCGGCACGCGGACGCGCTCCCAGTTCAAGCGATGCTGCAAGGGAATTGGGGACTTCCCTTTGAAAGTCTCATCGTGTTTAGTACTATTGGTGTTCCCCTTTATTTTATTTTTTTTAAAAAAATAATTATTTAATTGATTTCAGAGAGGAAGAGAGAGAGATAGAAACATCAATCATTGATCAGCTGCCTCCTGCATGCTCCCACCCCCCCTACTGGAGATCGAGCCTGCAACCCGGGCATGTGCCTTTGACCGGGATCAAACACAGGGCCCTTCAGTCCCGCAGGCAGACGCTCTATTCACTGAGCCACACCAGCCAGGGCTAGCACAGTTTTTAAAGTCCCCCTTTGCCATCTCAAGATTCTCTCATCAAACAGGCGCTGAGGCTTCAAAGACAGATCTGTGCTCCTTGTGCTCAGAGCAAAGGTGGACGGGGAGCCCTGGGTTCTCAGGGAGCAGGGACAGCGTCTCCGGTGGGAGCACTGCCCGCATCCCTCGCCGAGGGGTTCGGCTCTGGGGTGGGACTGACCTAGGAGTCTCACGGAGCCTGGCAGTGCGGGAGCTGGTGGGTGGGTGCTGGGCGTGTGCTTACCTCTCACACAGGACAGCACAGCCCTCCCCCCCCCCCGCCCACCCCCCCTCTCATCAGCCACCCCTGAGCCACACCTGAGTGCTGCTGCGGGCACAGGGAGGCGGCGGCTGCTCCAGGTCCTGCCGGGAGGAGGGGCCTGCCAGCCAGGAGCCTGGCTGCCTTTCTGCGAGGTGTGAGACTTCCCATTTAACGCCTCGGTGGATGCGTTGATTTTTCATGGTCTCTAAAAGCTGTTCCAGCGTAAGCTCAGGGCCGTGGTGTCTGATCATTGTGGGAATCCTTGAGCGGCTCGGAGGGGCCTCAAGCTCCGTGGTCACTCCTATCCCCCGGGACCGTCGTCTGGCTCTGCCGTGGCTCATGGCTCTGAGTCCTGAACTATTCAGGAGGCACCTGGGAGAGGAACGAATGGCTGTAAGGCTCCTAATGCCAGAGGCGGCCGTGCCGCTGGTATCCAGGGACTCGGGTGGGACCTGGGGGTGCAGCGAACAGCGAGGGGCTGAGCGGATGGGTGAGGGGGTGGAGCATCCTTCCCGCCTGGTGCCCGCACAGTGCACCCCCGCGAGGAAGGACACTGGCCCCGTCACCCACCTTGCCTGGGCCTTGCCTTTACTTATTTATTTAAAAAATTTTTATTTTTTATTATTAAACTAGAGGCCCAGTGCACGAATCCATGCACGGGTGGGGGTATCTCAGCCTGTCCGGCAATCAGGGCTGATCAGGGCCAATGGGGGGCTGGTGGGGCGGAGGGACCGTGGGAGGTTGGCTGGCTGTAGGAGGTTGGCTGTGGGAGTGCACTGACCACTAGGGGGCAGCTCCTGCATTGAGCGTCAGCCTCCTGGTGGTCAGTGCGGGTCAGAGCTACCGGCCAGTCAACTGGTTGTCTGGTCGTAACGGTCGCTTAGGCTTTTATATATATAGATGGATTGGGGTCACATTAGTCAACAGGAACATACAGGTTTCAGGTGTGGGTTTCTATGTGACAGGACCTGTGTATTGTACCGTGTGCCCCCCACCCAAAGTCACATCTTCTCCTGTCCCCTCATATGAGGGCCCCCTCCCCTCCCCACCACCTTCCCTCTGGCAACTACCACACCGCTGTCTGTGTTCACGAGTTTCAGTTTTATAGTCCATCTGTGAGCGACATCATAGGGCTCTCAGCTTTTCTGACTGAGCAGACTGTTCCCTGGCCCATCCATGTGGTTGAAATGGTGCGACTCCATCCTTTCTCGTGGCTCAGGAGCACCCATTGTGTAGATGGCCCACATCTTCTCCCGTCCTCCATCGCAGGGCCCTGTCTCCATGTCTTGGCCACCGTGCATAATGCTGCAGTGGACGCAGGAGCGCATGTGTCTTTGTGAAGACATGGTTTCCCGTGTTTTGGGTGTACCCTGGGAGAGGGATGGCTGGGTCGAATGGAAGCCCTAGTCTCCATTTTCTGAGGCATCGCCAGGCTGCGTCCGCAGTGGCCGTACTGTCTCCACTCCCGCCAGCAGGGACGAGGGCGCCCTCCCTCCCACGGCCTCTCTGCACTCGCTCCTGCTTGTCTTGCCGATACCGGCCTCTCCTTGGCTCTGGTGACCACAGTGACCCTGCCCAACCCTCACCCGTCGGGGCCCCGGCAGCTCTCATGCCTGCAGCCACGCCCTTGGCCTTAGAGCAGTGGTTCTCAACCTTGGCTGCACATTAGAATCACCTGGGAATCTTTTTAAAATCCTGATTTCTGGGCCTCATCCTCCAGAAGTTCTGTTTCTTTGTTATGGGGTGGGACCACAACATTAGTAACAAAGAAACAGAATTTCCGGAGGATGAGGCCCAGAAATCAGGATTTTAACAAGATTCCCAGGTGATTCTAATGTGCAGCCAAGGTTGAGAACCACTGGCTTAGAGGAAGGGATTGTGGGGTTTTGCTTCTCTGAGATGGGTGTCTCCTGGGCAGCAGGCTCATGGTTGGCAGGTGTGGGCAGGGAGTGGAGTAGGGGTCCCCTCCCTCCTGCTCCCCCCAAACCCGGGTCCCTGTGGACTCGGCCAGCCTGCCCTGAGGCCTCTCTGGAGGGTCCCCGAGAGGATTGGACCTGCCAGGGCCCATCAGCGCAGGCGGGTGTTAGGCGGTGAATTGAATTTGCAGGCTAATCGGTTATTGATTGGAAGGGTATGCCGTGGCCCCCACCTGCTTCTGGGGAGACGGACCACTTCTCTCTCTGAGCTTTTCACTCATCGGAGCAAAGCGGCCGTGGCTTTCGCCTGGACAGTCAGGCGGCTCCGAGAGCGGCCGAGTGGGCTGGGCTGGCCGCCCTCCCCACCCAGCCCAGGTTATTTCGGAGGTGAACTTGGGTTAAAATGCTCGGCCTGGGAGAGGAGGCTGAGCCCGCCCAGCGGGAGGTGGGGTCCACGTGCAAATCCAGGTGAGGAACCTTCTGACCCAGGAGAGGGAGGGAGCCCTGCCGGCCCCCGCAGCCCCTGCCCCGCCCCCAGGGCCCCTCAGGGCCTTTACTGCCCACAGGGGCCCCTGGATTCCCATGGAGGGAGGGCCTCCGTCGTGCTTAGCCAGGGCCAGGACCAGGGCTTGGCCACCATCCCCAGAGCCCCAATCCTAAGATGCCTTTGACTCTCGGGGCACCATCGACCTACGAGAGGCATCCTGGGAGGCATCCATTACACTAGCATCGTCATCATAACATGCGCCCCAATGCCAGACGAGCGAGGAGAAGGGGGGAGAAACGCGTGTTAGAACCCAGAATGGGCTGCTGTTCTCGTCACTGATGTACGTGCACCTCACTTGGGACCCAAAGGGTTTGCAATGGGAGCTGAGCCGGCTGCTCCCATGTCCCCCCCACATGTCTGGGCTCAGGGCAGTCAGCCAGGGGGCTCAGGCGCTGGGCCGGCGCTCTGTCCAGCAACAGACGGGCGAGGCCCTCCTGACCTCCCGACCTCCTTCAGCCCGTGAGGCTCTGTGACCAGGGGACCCACCATCTGGAGCCGGTGGGTTCAGCTCCTGCTCTCCGGCCTGGGGGCCACAGAATTTCCCGCCCTAAAGCCCTGAGCGAGGGGACCGGTGCCGAGGGGCTGTCTGTGAGGGTGGGCAGAGCCTGGTCTAGGGCGCTGACCCCGAGGCAGGGCTGAGGCTGTGCGGACACGGGGCGGGAGAGGGGTGTGGGGGAGGCCCGGGCCCTCCTGTGTGATGCCCGGCTGCAAGCTATATGGGCTTCTAGAGCCAAGCCTGGCCCCTGGGTCATCGGGAAGAGGCTCTGCAGAGGTGGGGGCCCTTAGGTGCTCCTACAAGCCCTCCAGGGTGACGTGTGGGGGCCTCCGCTTGGGCCCCCGTGTCCCGGACAGGCCCCTGGCACAGATCAGTGGAGCCCACCTGCACAGGTGTGTTCTTGCCGTGTCCTGGGGCCGGGCACCTGTGTGCAGCCAGGCTGAGGCCACCGGGAGCAGGTCTCCAGCTCCAACTGCAGGGTCTCCCTTGCCCCCGGCTGCCTGCCAGGCCTGTCTGCAGGATGGTGCTGGGACATCTTTCAGGCTTCCTCTGGGCTGGGGATTCTGGAGCTGTTTGTGCCTCCCTGGGCCAGGGCGGGTGGATTTCAGCCCCAGGGCCCGGCTCCATGCTGCACAGGAAACCTCCGTGCCGGCTCGGGGGTTGGAGCTGAGCCCAGGGCCGGCAGCCTCTTCTGTGTTCCTGGCCACGCCCGTCTGTCTGAAAGGGCAGCAGGTCTGCAGTTGGCGTCCGGCCACCAGGGACCCGGCAGCACCACCGTCCTGTTTACTCTGGAGGGAGCCCTTTCTGTCGGTAGATATTAGCTCACCCAGGGCTCATCGGGGGCTCATTGCTGGCCGTGTTCTGAGAGACACTGGTAGATAAGGCGGGTGCACCGGGAGGAGAGGAGGACGGAGGAGGGAAGGAAAGGTTCTCGGGGGGCACGGGGGGGGGGGGGTGGGCTCAGTCAACACACACAGCTCATCCCAGGCCCCCGAGACCCTCCCATCACAGAGAGTTTGCCCTTTGGTCCCTGGAATGCCCCGGGGGGCGGGCGGGGGGGGGATAGGGGGGTGGGGCAGGGGTTCTGCCTGGCTAATTGTCAGCCACCTTGGGGTTAAGGGGGGTGGAGGGGGTAAGGAGCGCCTCCTCCCTGCAGGTTTAGGGGTTAAAGTCTCTGTGGGGTGGTTCCCCTTCTTGCCTCGGGAGCCCGTGTAGGACCGAGATGGAGTCTGGGGTCCTCACTCCCCGGGCAGAGCCTGTTTCGGGGGGGCCACCCGCGGGAGGGGCAGCCTGGGACCCACCCGTGAGCTCTTCCACTTCCCGACAAGCCCCAGGCCAGCCGGCCTGCCCCGTCCGCTGCCCCCCTTCCTGAAGCAGGTCGGGGTGCGGTTCCTGGGCCGAGGAGGGCCTGGCCCCGGGGGTGGGCTCCTGCCTTCCCTTCCTCCCGGACGATGACGAGGGCAGAGAAAGCACGTCCAGCAGCAGCTCCTGCCTGGATGGGGGACAGACGCTGGCGGGGCTCCCTGGTGGCTCGGGGGTGAGCATCAGCTCGGGGCTGAATCGTGTCCCCACATCCGTGTGTTGAAGTCCCAACCCCAGGACCCCCCAATGCAGCCACGCTGGGAGGCTGGGTCCTTACAGAGGGGTTAGTGAGCGAGGCCCTGGGCCCGTCCATCTGAGGGTGCCTCATGGGAGGAGGACCAGCAGGGACGCCGACAGCAGAGGACGGGCTTGTGTGGCCCAGGGAGGGGGCGGCCTCACACACCAGGGAGAGCCCCGAGGACGCCCCCTGCCACACCTGGACCTTGGCCCTCCGGCCCCCAGAAGCATGAGAAAATGAAGCTGTCGTTTAAGGACTCGGTCGGGGACACACTGTGTTGGCCGCCCACGCAGGTGGGCAGGTGGGCAGGCGCCCTGGACCAGTGTGGCGGGCGTCCTGGGGTGGGCACGTCCCCGCTGTGTGTGCCCCGCACATGCCCTCCTCTGGGGCTGCTCCTCTTCCACCCCCTGCTCCCGGGGCCATGGCGCTCCCGCCCGCCCAGCCTCCGGGGCTGGCTCAGCTGGCCCGCGGTCCGGGCGCGGGCAGCTCCTCATTTGTCTCCACTAATGAAGCCCAGTGGAGCCCCAGCCGGGCGTGCTGCCGCGGCCACTTCCTGCCCACAGATATTTCCCCTCCGCCCCCACCTCCAGTGAGAGACCGGCAATTAACCGAGTGGAGATTACTGTCTCATGCCGTCCCTGGGCCCCGATTCTGACACCAGCTTCTGGGCTGTCGGGCTGTGGGCTCGGCCCAGAGCGATGATCTCTCTTTTCCTAACAACAGGAAGGACGCGTGGAGGCCGAGGGTCACGGAGATCTGCTCTGTGAGGTTTTATTTAATTGATTGCAGAGAGGAAGGGAGACGGGAGAGAGAACATCACTGATGAGACAGAACCACTGACCAGCTGCCTCCACTGCTCATGTGCCCGGACGGGGAATCGAACCGTGACCTGGTTCACAGGCCGATGCTCAACCGCTGAGCCACGCTGGGCTGTCGCTGCGAGTGTTTTGAGGGATAAAATAAAGGGAGCGTTGAGTCTCACAGCAAGTGATGCCCCCGCAGAGGCACACCCCTGCATGCCCCCCGCCCCCCGTGGGCACCTGGTGCGCACGGGACGTGCCTGGAACACGCCTTCCCGTTTCCGTGGTTGGATGGGGTTTGGAGAGCAGGGTCCGGCCCGGCTTGGTCGAGGTGTGAGCCTCCAAGGCTGCTGTAACAGAGGACCCCAAACTCGATGGTGCCAACAGCAGCCCTGGGGGTCAGAGGCTGAACTGGGTCCGAGGGGCTGAGGTCTGGGTGCTGGCAGGGCTGGTTCCTTCCGGAAGCTCCGGGGGGGGGACTGCTCCTCACTCCTTCCTGTTCCCTGGGTTTGTGGTCGCCTCACCCCATCGATGTCCCGCCTGCTTGGCCTCCCCCCTTGTGGGTGAAGTCTCCTTCCTTCCTCGCTCATCTAAGGCCGCGGGTGGCGTTGAGTGCCCGCCTGTAATTCAGGGTCATCTCTGCACCCGTAACCTCGTCCGTCTGCCAAGTCCCTTCCGCCCAATGAGGTCACCTGACGGGGTCTGGGGATCGGGCAGGGACGCACCACAGTCCACCTGTGGCTGGGAAGCTGGGAGGATCGGCCACATGGGGTCCTCGGGGCTGATCTGGACTCGTACTGTGGGACGTCTGCCCGAGGGCCCGCGGCTGCAGACCCGCTGGTTTTCCTGTTTCTTCCTCAGCCACGTCTGTGGGGAGAGATGGTGACTTCCTCCCCCGCTCCCCCCATTGCTTTCCAAAGCTGGGGTGCGAGGGCGTCACGATGGAGAGAGACCCATCCCAGGAGCCAGCATTGAATCCCAGCCCCGCCGCCCCCCGCTGTGCCCCGCAACATCCCCTCCCCCACCGCCCCCCACTGCGGGGAGGATGACGGGGAGTTTTGTGGGTTAAATGAGAAAACACGCGGAGCTGGCCCACGGAAAGCCCTCGGGTCCCAGCCTCGCCCGTGTCACTGTCAGGCAGCCTGATGGAGTGTCCGTACTTCCCGACGCTCCCCTGGGACTGGCTCTGTCCCAGCCCCGCTGCCCCCACCTGGGTCAGGACGGCGTGGATGGGGAAGGACCAGGGTCCGGCCCACAGGGACACGGCGGGAGGGAGAAGGAAGTGTCTCTTTGGTTCAAGGTGAATGTCCACCCCTCCGTCCATCGCCCGGGGTGGCCGGGGGGTGGGGCGGCCAGAAGGACAGTGTTGATGGGGGAGGAAGAGAAAGGCCCGGAAGGTGGGGCGTGGTCTGCGCTGGACGGAGAAACGCAGGCAGAGAAGGCTGAGCAAACAGGCCAGTTTCTCTTCTCTCTTTTGGGGGCAAAGAAATATTTGTGTATTTTCCCCGGTTCATTACATGCTCATCATGAAAATTAGAAAATATTAAAGAAGTACAAACAAGAAGACAAAAATCATTAATAACTCAGAGGTAATTGCTCAGCAATAAACACGCCTCCTTTTTTGGGCGTATAATGTGGTGTGTGTTACGGGCTGCAGGGTGGCTAGCTCCATCCCATCATAGATCCTGGCGAGGAGCTGCCACGTAGACAGAAGGTTAATAGAGAACCATGAGCCCTTTGCAGACAGCAAATTGGAAAACGGAGACAAACTCCTTGGAAATGATAAATGCCCCGAACGGGCCGAAGACAAACGAGAAATCTGAATATTCCCATAACCATTAAGGAAATGGAATTCAGTTCTTTATCTTCCTATAAAGAACACGCTGCGCCCAGACGGTCTCGCGCCTCAAGGAATAGATGCTTTTATTCTTCCACAAAACTTTTCAGAGAGTATTTTTGCGAAATCAACATGTAAGACGTTAAAATGTTGCTATCAAAACAAAGGCCGGCGGAGGAAGGGAAATTCCCGGCTGACCTCAAGCGTGAACGTCGTGCAGAAATCCCAGAAACACGCTCACCGAATGCGTCTGTGGTGACGGAGCTGGTTTTAGTCAAGAAAGCAAACACTGAGAACAGACCCATTTGTTTCCATATTAACAGCCTGAAGGAAAAATACGTTCGGCTCGATGTAGCGGAAGTGTTTACTTAAATCCAGAGCTCTTTTATGATGAAGCTCATCTCTCTCAACCTGCAAAACAGCCAGGAAGATTCTGAACACCTTTCGCTGACATTATTCCCAACAGCAAAACCACTAAAGCGTTTTTTAAAGCCAAGAATGTCCGCTGTCCCCTGCTAGGAACATGGCTGCTGTGATGGAGGAACTAAACAGAGCCATAAGACAAGAAAAATAAAAGTGTAGAGACCAGGAGGAATAAATAAAACTGTTGTAGAATGACATGCCTGTCTTGGAAAAATCCAAACTACTGTAGAGGCAAATTGTACATATCATTTAGAGTATTTAGTAAGATTACCGGATATAAGACCAGTATACAAGCTAATTGCATTTCTGTACAGCAGCATCAATGAATTAAACATTTAAATTAAGCAAATGCACGGTAAAAATAGCAGTGACAGTAAAAGGAAACTAAGAACAAATGAAAGATATGCAAGATCTTTGTAGTGATTAAAAAAAAACAATCAGAATTTTTTTTAAATTTTATTTCAGAGAGGAAAGGAGAGGGAGAGAGGGATAGAAACACCAATGATGAGGGAGACTCATCCATTGGCTGCCTCCTGCCGCCCCCCACTGGGGATCGAGCCCACAACCCAGGCCTGTGCCCTGACCTGGAATCGAACCCTGACCTCCTGGTTCATAGGTCGATGCACAACCACTGAGCCACACTGGCCGGCCTGTCGTAAAAGCTTTAGAATGCTGTAGAAGACATCCGTATGTCTTAAATAAGTCGAGATCTACTGCTTATTTATGAATAGTTCACAGCGATATTGTAAACATGTCCTTCTCTCCGAATTGACCTGTAAGAGCCGTGCACTTCCGGTCCCAGTCCCAGGAGGGTGCTGTGTGGAGCTGTGATTTCAAAATTTATGTGGAAGAAGAAACGCCCAAAAGTAGTCAAAATGCCCTGAAGAAGAAAGGTGGAACATGGGGACTGCTCACCTGTTCACGGTGACAGGCCACGGCCTGGCCTCGGGGGGGGGGTTGGGGGAGGGCTGGCTCGGCCTGGCTCAGAGCACCCCTGAGGCTGGCGTTTGCCTGGCCTTGGTGACCCCCCTGAGCCCCCAACCTGCTGGCTTGGCCTCCCCTGAGGGTCTAGCCTGGGCCTGGGTCTCCCTCCAGCTTCCAGGCTGCGTGGCTGGCCACGGTTCTGCCTGGAGCCCAGTCCCCGAGAGCCACGACCCGGCTGCCCAAAGCTGGGGACCAGCCCTCGGGGCCGGGCTCCGTAGGGTGGTTTCTCACCCACGGCCTCGACACCACAGCACCTCCTCCTACAGCCACGTGTTGGCGCCCCCGGGGTAAAGTGGCGGGAACGACCCTGCCGGGTGGGGCTGTGGGGCGCATGCAACATCAAAAGGTAAAAATAATAGCCCAGCCGGCGTGGCTCGGTGGTTGAGGTCACCCTATGAACCAGGAGCTCAGGGTTCGATTCCTGGTCAGGGCACCTGCCTGGGTTGTGAGCTCCGTCCCCAGTGGAGGGCGTGCAGGAGGCAGCCGATCAATGACTCTCTCTCATCGTTGATGTTTCTCTCTCTCTCTCCCTCTCCCTTCTTCTCTGAAATCGATAAAAATATACTAAAAGCCTTAGCCAGTTTGGCTCAGTGGATAGAGCATCGGCCTGTGGACTCAAGGGTCCAGGGTTCGATTCCAGTCAAGGGCATGTACCTTGGTTGCGGGCACATCCCCAGTAAGGAGTGTGCAGGAGGCAGCTGATCGATGTTTCTCTCTCATTGATGTTTCTAACTCTCTATCCCTCTCCCTTCCTCTGTGTAAAAAATCAATAAAATATATTTAAAAAAAATAAAAAGACAGTGCTGCCCACTGGGTCCACACCCACCCTCCCAGGAGGGCTCTGCGGTGCCCCCGCCCTGGCCTCCAGCAAGGCCTGCTCCGCAAGCTCACAGGTCCCTGGGGAGCAGAGGAGGGACGTGCACCTCGGAGCAGCAGGAACCGGAGCTGCATCCAGCTCCGCGGGGCCCTGGGGGCAGCTCTGCGCTCGGCCCCAGGCTGGGGTCCGAGGGCCCGTGGGAGCCTGTGCCAGTGAGGGTTCCCACAGGGCGAATGGATCCCGCGCAGGCGCTGCAGCCCGACCGCCTCCTCACCCCCCAGCCCCCCTCCGCCCGGGCCCACCCCCCGCCAGGCGGTCCCCTGTGCTGGAGCCTGCGTGGCTCACCCCCCTGCTGTTTGCTTTTTGCTCTGACGGAGCCTCTCACCATCTAAGTGTCCCCTCCGTGGACAGCACAGCCCTCGATGGACAGGTCCCCTTGCTTGGCAGGGGTTTTCGTCTGCGTTGTCCACATGGAATTGTCCAGCTCCCAGGACGGGGGCCGGCACCTGGCACCTGGCAGGCCCCCCCCCCAACATGTGGAAGGTTGACCGAATGTCCGCATCTCGCCCTGAAGAGATGAACCGATTCACGCCGTTGAAGCTGTTTGCTGTTTCTCTCGGTGACCGTACTTTTCATTTTCGGAATTTAACGGATGATGTTTTATGTTACCCACTCTCCTCGTTCCACGTAACGTTTTCAGTTTAGTCCTCAATTTTTCCTGCAGGCGTGGAAGCTGTTTCTCTGTTCCCTTGGCACCTCGCCCGTGGGTTTGTGTTAAAGTCTGTGTCGTCGCTCCACGCAGGTCGCGTTACTCGCGGTGAATTCGTGCTGCGTGGCCATTGGGGTTTTGTTTATCGGCTCCCGTAGCGCCCTGGGCCGGCAGCTTTCCCAGGTGTCGGCTTGCGAGTTCTTCCTGCGTCAGAACCAGAGGCCTTTGGCTTTCTTTTGCCTCTGAGCTCACCCCTCCCGGCCCTGGATTTCTGGCGGATGTTCCAGCTTCAGAACCAGCGCTGGGGACAGCGACCAGGGCTCCTCAGCCCAGCGCTGGGCAGACAGGCAGGTCCTTGGTGCCTGGTGCCCAGGCTGCATGGGCCCTGGGTCCTGCGTCACAGCGTGTCCGTGGTGCCCAGGCCATCACCAGCCCGTAAGCGCAGGGCAGTGAACCCGGCGCCAGGGTCCTGCTTTGAGGGGAACTTCTGGTCCCATTACCTCCCGGCGGGGTGGGGGGGGTGGGACCACTCCCGCCTGTGGGAGCCCAGGCCTGGGGTCTGCAGATGGTCTGCGTTTAGGGCCTCTCTGGCCCACTGAGACGGGGGGGGGGGGCGGGGGGCCGGCGGCNCTACCCCCCCCCCCCCCCCCACTGTCTGCGTTAGCTCATGCCTTCCTCACTTCCTTTCCCGCATTCCTCCCGCCGCTCTGCACTCAGGGCAGAGCTGAGTTGTGTGGCTCCGTCTCCTCTGCATCAGAGGCTGCTGTCTTGACTCCTCTTGTGCCCCCGCTGTGTGCCTCTCGCTGGAGGAGGAGAGCTCTGGGAGGCAGGAGCCGGGATGCTCCCCC
>JAWPEG010064501.1:2197728-2209134 GCA_035771395.1 Myotis vivesi
CTGGTCACCTGGTCCCCTGGTCCCCTGGTCACCTGGTCACCTGGTTCCCTGGTCCCCTGGTCCCCTGGTCCCCTGGTCCACTGGTCCCCTGGTCACCTGGTCTCCTGGTCCCCTGGTCTCCTGGTCCTCTGGTCACCTGGTCACCTAGTCCCCTGGTCACCTGGTCTCCTGGTCCCCTGGTCACCTGGTCACCTGGTCCCCTGGTCACCTGATCCCCTGGTCACCTGGTCACCTGGTCGCCTGGTCACCTGGTTACCTGGTCCCCTGGTCATCTGGTCCCCTGGTCACCTGGTCACCTGATCTCCTGGTCACCTGGTCCCCTGGTCACCTGGTCCCCTGGTCACCTTGTCACCTGGTTCCTGGTCACATGGTCACCTGGCCACCTGGTCACATGGTCCCCTTGTCACCTGGTCCCCTGGTCCCCTAGTCACCTGGTTCCCTGGTCACCTGTGTGTATCCTATGTGTGTGTCCTGGTCCCCTGGTCCCCTGGTCACCTGGTCCCCTTGTCACCTGGTCGCCTGGTCACCTGGGCACCTGATCACCTGGGCTCAGTGGGATCTGCGTTTGTCTCCAGGAGCCCTGAGCCGATTGTCTTCTCACCAGGGACTGTGGTGGGTGGTGGTGAGCAGGTGGGGGGCACGTTTGTTTCCAAAGTGGCCACTGATGGCCCGACTCCTCTTCCAGCCACAGGGCTCACGTGGACCAGCACCGCCGCCTGACGGCATCGCCTGACACACGTCTAGATTTCTCAGTAAATAAATAAAAACTCTGCTGGGACTCATGACAGTGACCCGCAGCCATGCGGGGAACGTCACACACACTTGCTTGTCTAGTTTGGGGCGATTTTGGAATGTCGCGTTAATTTAATTTGTTGAGATTTGACTCGATTAAAGGGTATTGATCTGGGGTGTCTAAAATTGCTGCCATTCATCAATAGTAGCTTCTTGCGTGATCTCATTGCGAATAAATCAAGTCTCGTGTTCAATATGTAGTTATTACAGGCGGTGACGGACACGCCTCCCCTCCGGCTCCCGTGACAGATTGATGCCGTTGCCGTGGTGAATGCTCCTTTCAAAGCATTTGTATTTGCTTTTACAGCGGGGCCTTGACTTATGAGTTTAATTCGTTCTGTGACGGAGCTCGTAACTCAAATTACTCGTATGTCAAATCAACAGTGAACGAGTGAGACACGTGATGCTGGGCTGATGTGGCGTTCACTGTGACATTCGCTGTGCTAACTAGCGGTGGGGTATCTGAAGCTGGCTCGTAACCCGAACTTTAGCTCCCAACTCAAAGCAAAAAATCAGCCAAGAGACGGCTCTATCTCGAAAAACTCGTGAGTCAGGACACTCGTAAGTCAAGGCCCCACTGTATTTGGATTCTCCTCTATTTGGGTCCAAATGGGAAAGTTCAAAGAACTTAGAAGAGTTGTCAGGTGTTGGGGAGGGCGGCCAGGCCTGTGTGTGTGTGTGAGTGTGTGAGTGTGTGTGTGTCCTGTGGGTGTGTGTGTGCGTGTGTGTGTCCTGTGTGTGTGAGTGTGTGTGAGTGTGTTTGTGAGTGTGTATGTGCGTGTGTGTGTGTATGTGTATGTGTGTGTGAGTGTGTGTATGTGTGTGTGAGTGAGTGTGTATGTATGTGTGTTCTGTGTGTGTATGTGTTTGTGGGAGTGTGTGTGTGTTCTCTGTGTGTGTATGTGTGTGTGAGTGAGTGTGTATGTGTGTATGTGTGTGTGTGTTCTGTGTGTGTGAGTGTGTATGTGTGTGTTCTGTGTGTGTATGTGTATGTGTGTGTGAGTGTGTATGCGTGTGTTCTGTGTGTGTGTATGTGTGTGTGTGAGTGTGTATGTGTGTGTGTGTATGTGTTTGTGTGTGTGTGTTCCGTGTGTATGTGTGTGTGAGTGTGTATATGTGTGTGTTCTGTGTGTGTGAGTGTGTGTTCTGTGTGTGTGTGTGAGTGTGTGTATGTGTGTGTGAGTGTGTGTGTGTGTGTGTGTGTGTGTGTAGCAATTTCACGTTGGGACTGTGGGGTCATCTTGCTCCTTGGCTGGGAAGACGCTGTCCAGGGAGCCGACTGGGGACCACGGCTGCCCTGAGAGTCCCCCCTGACGGACGGTGCTGGGTGTGGGCCGAGGACAGGGCCAGTGTGGCAGCCGGGTTCTTGGAGCCGCCCCGAGGCAGAAAGAACGACCTCAGCGAATCAGCCTCCATGTTTAGGAATCGCCTTCTCTGCGGCCTGCTGGCGAGAGACATG
Source organism: Myotis vivesi (assembly GCA_035771395.1). Taxonomy (NCBI): domain Eukaryota; kingdom Metazoa; phylum Chordata; class Mammalia; order Chiroptera; family Vespertilionidae; genus Myotis; species Myotis vivesi. Next base: position 2,199,980 of record JAWPEG010064501.1, read on the forward strand.
ATAAATGTGTGTTAAAACATCATCTTGAGTTTAAGTAAGAAAGATTGCCAGTGGGCAGCGGGGGATGAGCAGGACTTGCAACTCACCCGTCCGGCTGCCTGGTTCAGAGAGGGACACGCGTCTTCCCACAGATCTGCTGAGGACTCGCGACAGACTGTGACCCAAGACCGGGGCCTGGGGCGGGGGGCGGGGGAGACAGGTCGGGGGCTGCTCTGGGGCAGGGTCCTCTGCAGCCTGAGCCAGGGATGGGGCGTCACCGCGGAAACCCTGTCCCTGGGTCTGCCCCCAGAGGAGCGACGGGCTTTTGCTGGTAGACAGGACTGGGGGAGGGGGAGGAGGGGGGCAGCGGAGGCAGGAGGCCCGACAGGCTGCTGGCAGAGGCGGCTGGGCCTGCATTTCTGTTACTGTCTGTGCGTCTTCTGGTCTCGGTGCCGAGGACCGGCCTCAGAAGTCCCCCGTGGAGTGGGGGGCGGAGGGACGAAGGCGCTTCAGGCCAGGCGTCCTGGAGCTGCACGTGGTGGGAGACGCGGGCTCGGAGGAGAGCGCTCGGGGCCGAGGGCTGAGCCAGGGGCCCCGGGGGCCGTGCTCCCAGCAGGCTTGTTTCCCGGGTTTGCCCTAAACCCACCTGGCCGTGAGCAGACCTGGCGAGGCCGGTCGCCGTTCCGCGTTAGGAGTTTGGTTGACGGCCCCACGGGCTGTGGGCCAGTCGCTCTGCGGGATATGCCAGTTGCTGTTTTTATCTAAAATCCATTAGGGCCCCCGTGCCGGGTGGGTGTGGATGGGCAGGGCAGCCTCTGTGTCCTTGGCAGCACACGGGAGGGCAGAGCTGGTCCCGAGCCCGCACACGCGCTCCCACGCCCCCTTCCAGGCCGATGCTCGCGCCTCGGGGGAGGGCCAGGGCAGGGGGTGGACAGGCAGGCTCGCCTCCCTCCCACGTGGGTCCTGTCTGCCATCAGAGGCTGGAGCTGGCTCCCCCCCCCCCCCCGGAGCAGTGCTAGGGGCCTCCTAGCTGGATTCAGTGGGGCGGGTGGCCATCCCCTGCCGTCCCCACCCCTGGCTCTAAACCTGCTCCCACGGCAGCACCAGGGAGTGTTTGCAAACACGGGCCCCGAGCCGGGAAGCAGGCGTATGTGTGGAGCGCAGCCACACCCACACTACGTGTCCGGGGATGAAGGACAGCGATGCCCGGCCGCAGGGCCAGCGGGGGCCCGGCACGTGTGTGTGAGCGAACGCCTGAGTGACTCCGTGCGGCTCCTGGGACCCGGAACCATTCCCTCGGACGAAAAAGAGTTTTTCAAAGTCGAAGCGGCATTTCTTGTTCTCGTGGACACAGACTTCTCCTTCTGGAAGGTTCCGCCGGGTGTCAGTGGGCGTTGCACACGTCTGCACAGGAAGAGCCTGTGGTCCAGTGGATTGGGAAGCATCGGGAGGAACACGATGCAGCCGACGCAGGACTTCTCAGGGCCTTTCCTCGGGGCCTGACCCCCCCCCCCCGAGCTCCNCTTTCCTCGGGGCCTGACCCCTCCCCCCCCCCCCCCGAGCTCACCGAGGGCCGTGGCGCCCCTGCTCCCACTCCAGTCCGAGAGAGAGCCCTTCCTCCCTGCACACTGAGAAACCCTGGAGTGACCGCCTGGGCAGGGCGTCCCACGCGCCCGGCAGTGACAGGCGGCTTTGCACATTCAATTCACTGAAACGCACCAGAGCTGGAACCCACCTCGTCAGCCGCAGTGGCCACACGTGGCCAGTGGTTCCTGCGGAGACCCGCCTGGACCGGAGCCGGTGGCCCCGGAGCTGCCGCCCCCCACGCCCGTCGGTCCATCCGTCCCGGAGGGTGGGGTGGGAATGGCGGGTAGTCACCCAGCGTCGACCACGCGCAGAGGCTGTGCTCAGGGCCGCACACAGTGTGTCTTGTTTAAAGCTCCGGAGACTGTGCCCAGAATGTGCCATTCTCAGTGCCAAGCCCTCCAGGCCGGGGTCCGAGAGGGGGTGACGGGGTCCAGGCCACACCGCTAACACATTATGAGGGTGGGATTGACACCCAGCTGCCTGCCCCGGCTGGCATGGGTCAGTGATTAGAGCCCTGGTCTGTGAACCGAAGGGTCCCAGGTTCGATTCCTGGTCAAGGGCATGCACTTAGGTTGCAGGTTTGACTCCAAGCCCAGCCGGCTGCTGTCATCTTTACATTCTTAATGATTTTTCAAGCTTTAAACTCGTGTTTGTGACCAAGTCTGATGGGCACTGGGTACGTATGTGTAGACCAGATGCACGTTCCGTGTGCCCATCGTCCTGCCCCTCTGTCTGCACAGAAGCCCCGTGGACCGTGATGGTGGCAGCTCAGCAGGACGTGAGGGCGGGGGACGTGTGCTGTGTTGATGGCCAAGTGGGGCCCGGCCGTGTGCGTGGCTGCGCCTCCAGCTGATCCGGAACCTGCGCTGAGAGCGGGAAGGGGGCACGGCCTAAGAAACGTCAGGGACGGGCCGTCTGGGACTCTCTCTTATCCCGTTACTCCCCCGAGTCTGCCACCTGCGCTGTGGACAAGTGACCTTGAAGGGACAGGAAAGACGGACAAGAAGGCGTTCCCTTCCTTCCCCTCCTCCTCCTCCTCCTCCCCCTCCTCCTCCCCCTCTTCCTCCTCCTCCTCCTCCTCCTTGCGGGCCGAGGCCGCGTGCGGGTAAAATGCACGAAAAGGAGATCACGTCGGTGGAGTTGGCTTTGGGTGGCGCTTCCCGTTCCAGGAAGAAGAAAATACATATTCACGCAGGAGCCATAAAACATGAATTATACAATTTCAGCGATTCTGCGTCTGTGTGGAGTGCCCTCGCATTTGCATTTAGAACTGGCACTGCACGCGAGAAAGATGAATGGTAAAATCCATGCTAATAATTTAAAATGTAAATTGTTCTTTACTCAGAATGACAGACGCCCCTAACAAATCACAATCGCCGTGGACGTCAGGGGTGGGGGGGGGGGAGAGGCAGGAAAGGGTGGATTTCAGGAGCCCGAATCGCTCTGTGCTGCTCTTTGAGTGAGAAGCACATCTCTGCTTCGTATGGGGCCATGCAGGTGTGCGGCTGCGCTGGCCGGGCCTGCAGGCGGTTGTCCGGCCCATGGCCCAGCCACTCCTCTCCCCCTGAGCGTTTCTCAGGTTTCTCTGCCGTCGGAGGGCGGACTGTGTGAGGGTCCTTCCTCCTGCACCACAGCGGGCAGGCCTCCTGGGCTCCGCCCTCTGCGCACAGTGCACGGCCTTGTGTGTGAGGGTCAATCGAGACATGCCCAGCTCCCACCTTCCCCGTGGCCGCACCGTGTGCCACACAGGGACGAGGAGCTGATGGCAAAGGTTCCTCTAGCATTTCTGCTGCTGTGGCCCCCCCTCTCTCTGATGGGGTCTCCCCCAGGCCTGCTCAGGTAGCTTTTGGTATGTGTGCATGTATGTGTGCATGGTCAGATGGATGGATGGTGGGTGGACTGACGAACGTATGATGTTGGATAGAGAGAGGGATGGCTGGCTGGTGGTGGAAGGATGGATGTATGATAGGTAGAGAGAGGGATGGATGGATGCGGCTGGATGGTGAATGGGAATGGACAGATGGACAGATGGGTGCGTGATGAATGAATGAATGAATGAATGAATGAATGAATGAGAGCCTGTTCTGTGACGGACACAGTCCTCGGTGCAGAGGAACCATCAGAGAGCAGAGCAGACAGCCCCCTGCCCCCGGTGAGCGCCCAGAGAACGAATGAGCGAGCAAACGAGTGAATGACCCCGTGTCTGTCCCAGGAAGAGCTCATCCTGGCAGCTCTGGGTGGAGACTCAGAGAGGTGGGCTGTTGCTTGGCAACCCAACACGATGGCTGTCAGGTGTCTGGCGGGTGGGCCGGGTCTCAGGGCTGGTCCTGGGCTGGTGTCCTGGGCTCAGCGGATCCTCCACGGGGCTGTCTTCTCTGCTTCTGCCATGGGGTTTGGACAACTGAGCGTGTGTTTCCTGGAATCTGACACTGGCTCCCAGCCCCGATTTATTTAATAGTTTTCAAATGTGTCTAATACGCAGTAATCAGCCCGCCGCAGGCCCCGGCGGTGGCGGTGACCCCATATTTCATTCCTCACTAACCTTCCATTTCCGCGCCCGACCTCTCTCAGTGAAATATTTCAGTATAAATAATGCCGCTTTGCAAACACATGGCCCTGATTACTGTGTAGGGCCCGGTTCTCCATGTATGAAAGTCTCTGAAGTGCGTGGTGATTTGTTCCCCTTCCTGGTAATTGCTGTTTTAGAAATAGCTTCCTCAGACGTCGGCCGCAAATTGGCATCTCCCGCCGCCACCCGGCTGCCAGCGCAGCTGCTGGGTGGGCGCCCTCCGCAGTCACGGTGCCATCCCAGAGGCGCCGCCCACGGCTGGGGAGGCGGAGGGGGAGGTGCCCCGTCCACGGGCCCTGAAGGTAGCCCCTGCCGAGGTGCCAGGAGGGAGGAACCCGACCCTCTGACCTTGAGGCTTGGGAGGTCAACAGCTACACCCCGGGGCAGGGGGACGTCCTGGTGGAGGGAGAAGGGGGGAGGCTTGGCAAGGAGGCAGAGCTGTGACCTGCCCTGGAAGGAGCGTGTGAACAGATGTGGAATTGGAACTTGTCCATCGCAAGCGTCTCCAAGGGGCCCTTTCCTTTAATTTCCAACATCGAACCCGTGCTGGGTGCCCCCTGCTGGCTGTGCTGAGCACCTGCAGCCTTTGCCACCAATTGTCCTTTGTTGGACCACTTTGCGGGATTGCAAAGGGATGGAATATCCTGGGAAGATGTCAGCAGCCGGAAGGACCACTGGGGAGCCCTGGGAAGAGGGCCTCAGTGGAAGACGGGAGCCAGCCCGGAGCCGTGACGATGCCGGTCAGGACAGGGACTTGACAGCCCGCCTCTCCGGCCCAGGTTCCTAAGATGCACGTCTGAGCAGCTGCTCCCACTGCTGTCCCCTCAGGAATCCTAAGACAACACCCCTCAGAGTCATTCTTTTTCTTAAAATATTTTTAAAATTTATTTCAGAGAGGAAGGGAAAGGGAGAAAGATTTAGAAACATCAGTGATGACAGAGAATCAGTGACCAGCTGCCTCCTGCACGCCCCCCACTGGGGATCAAGCCTGCAACCTGGGCATGTGCCCTGATTGAGAATTGAACTATGACCTCCTGGTTCATAGGTCGATGCTCAACCACTGAGCTATGCTGCCAGCCGGGCCAGAGCCATTCATTCATTCATTCATTCATTCATTCATTCATTCCTCTCTCTGCCCACCAACCCCTCCAGGCACTTGCATTTCTCCAGCCTTTTGGAACACCGCTGACCTCACCGCCCGGGCCCCAGCACCAATAATCATAACCTGGCCGGCAGCTCATGGAACCTGCACCTGCAGGAGCAGCAGCAGCAATAATAACAACCACTCCTGTGTGTGGTCACTGACTTGCAAGTAGGAACGATGTGGCCGGAAGCCTGATGCTCGGGGAAGGCAGGTGACGGACCCGTGACTACGCCCACAGACACCAGGTCAGGGGCTGTGCCAGCTTTGAACCTGGGTCCGGTTGCCTCCAAGTGTTGTAATGTCCCCTGCGAATCACAGAAGGACGCCTCAAGAAGTTGAATTAAAGAGTCACATTTATTGCAATCCGGGACTATGAGGGGCCATTCCCAAATCTCATAGTAGTTATTTGGTCGCAGCTCCAGGGTTATATAGGCAAAGATCACAAAGGTATTGATTACATCCCAGGGTTTGGAATGAGGAACCTGGTTCACAAAAAAGCAGTTTACAGAAGCAGAAATTAAGCATGTTAATTACAGTTTTGGGTCTCGGGGTCACTGAATTGACAGAAACACCTTATCTAGAGCCCTCGGGTCTTGGGATAATTGTGCTGTCCTGGTTCCCAGGTACAGAGGAATGTGCTTTCTAAAACCAGTAAGATCACAATCAATGGGATATTCACATCACAGGCATTGAATAAGGCATTCAATCAAATGGGATAATTTATACAATCCAGAAAATCAAAATAACTTTTCTATTGTTAAGCCAAACAACAGGGTTAGAGTTAAACTGTAGTTTCTACCTGAAATGATTGCTACCATACTTCACAAGCTGCTCTTTCCTGGAAAGCTGCCCCATGGTGGATGCCTGCTCATGCGTAAGACCAAGCGCAAAGTGTCCTCTCCTCCAGGGAGCCCTCCTGGCTTCCCTCAGGAAGCTGCTACGCCTTCCGGGCTCTCGGGGTGTCCGGTGCTGCTCTTGTCCGACTGTTGGGAGGATGTGGCTGCCTGTGTGTCCACTGCACTGAGCCCCCGCGGGCAGGGACAGGTCTGGTTAGCCCCCACGTCCTCAGCACTGATGCAGCTCCCGGCATGTTGTAGGTGCTCAAGAAATGCTCAAGCAGTGCCTGCAGGAATGTACATCGTAGGTGCTCAATAAATCCTCAAGCAGTGCCTGCAGGAATGCACGTCGTAGGTGCTCAATAAATCCTCAAGCAGCGCCTGCAGGAATGTACATCGTAGGTGCTCAATAAATCCTCAAGCAGTGCCTGCAGGAATGTACATCGTAGGTGCTCAATAAATCCTCAAGCAGCGCCTGCAGGAATGTACATCGTAGGTGCTCAATAAATCCTCAAGCAGTGCCTGCAGGAATGCACATCGTAGGTGCTCAATAAATCCTCAAGCAGCGCCTGCAGGAATGTACATCGTAGGTGCTCAATAAATCCTCAAGCAGTGCCTGCAGGAATGTACATCGTAGGTGCTCAATAAATCCTCAAGCAGCGCCTGCAGGAATGTACATCGTAGGTGCTCAATAAATCCTCAAGCAGTGCCTGCAGGAATGTACATCGTAGGTGCTCAATAAATCCTCAAGCAGCGCCTGCAGGAATGCACGTCGTAGGTGCTCAATAAATCCTCAAGCAGTGCCTGCAGGAATGCACATCGTAGGTGCTCAATAAATCCTCAAGCAGTGCCTGCAGGAATGTACATTGTAGGTGCTCAATAAATCCTCAAGCAGTGCCTGCAGGAATGCACGTCGTAGGTGCTCAAGAAATGCTCACACAGCGCCTGCAGGAATGCATGAGCCCATGGAGAGCAGAAACCTGCTTTTCTTCCCTCTTCCGTTGAGACCAAAACCCTTCTCTTTGGAGTGAGTGGCTGATAGGCGGACCCAGTGGGAGAGGGGCTGACCGTGTCATATATGATGGAGCCCTTTTTCTAACCCTGGGCCCTGGCTGCGGAGGAAGAGGCAGGCGGCCAAGAGCTGCTGGTTGGGCTCCCCACCCCCCCCAGTAGCCATATCCCCGAAGAGAGGGGGCTGCTGGGGGCGGGGAGAAGGCGGGAAAGCTGGGGTCCTTGGCCTGCAGGCTGTGAGCAGAGCCTGCTAATTTTCGGTTGCTGTTTTGAGCCATTTGGTGCTTAATTTCCACAGAAGGCTAAGATCTGAGAGGAGGGAAAAGTCAATGCTAATCTATTGCGCTGCCGGGGCAACGCCATCTACATGTTTCTAATGATCACTTCCTACCTGGGCGTCTGGCAGCCACGAACCCAGTCCGGTGCACATGCTCAGGTGAGTGCGCAGGTGCGGCCACCTCTGCCGGCTGGCGGGGCAGCTGCGGGGCAGCAGGAGGGGCCCCTGTGAGTGGCCCCCGGAGGCCGCTCTGCATTTGCTCCTCCTCTTGGGGTATTTTCTCGGTGCCTCAGGCTGCCGTGGGGAGGGGCTGGCAGCGTTTCTGCCCCCACCCTCTCCAGGGCCGGAAACCCACACAGGGCTGCTGGGCTGGCTCTCCAGTGTCAGCTGCAAATGGGACCAGCCCTCCCTCCAGGGACCGTGCTGCCCACCGGGCTGTGTCCCAGACAGCGGGGCATGGCACTTGCTGGAAACAGCATCGCGGGTCCCGGGGTGCAGACCCACCAGGGTGCTGTGACCTTCTCTGGCAGGCGGTTTGGAGTGGAACTGGGGGCCTCGATAATGTTGTCTTGCGTGGCAACAGCTGAGACGGTCGGTGCCCTTGGTCACTGTCCTGGGTGAGTACGTCTGCCCACGACTCACGTCACCTGGGACTTCGGGATGGTACCTTGTTGAGCAGCAGGGTCTGCAGTGGCGACCAGCTAGGATGAGGCCACCCTGCAGCAGGGCCGGCCCTGATGCCCACAGGCTGCTGTCCTCCAGAGGGGACACAGACCACGGGGAGAGGCCGTGATGACAGAGGCAGGGATTAGAGTGATGTGGCCACGAGCCAAGCTGGGTTATGAAAGAGTCCATTTCAGTAGTTTTCCCTCCACCCTCCCGATGTGGTGCTTTGTGACTGGAGTGACCCAGACTCTACAGATGATGGTCGGCCAGGCAGGCTCGCTGGAGACCATGCGTGCCGACTGGAGACCATTCATCGTGACTGCAGACCCCGCCTGCCGGCTGCAGACCATTCATGTTGGTTATGACCATGCATGTTGGGGCTATGCATGCTGGCTGAAGACCATGCATGTTGGCTGTGACTATGTATGCTGACTGGAGAACATACATGTTGATTGCAGGCCATGTGTGTGGATTGAGACCAGGCATGTTGGCTGTGACTGTATGCTGACTGGAGAACATACATGTTGATTGGAGACCATGATGTTGGCTGTGAATAGGTATGCTGACTGGAGAACATACATGTTGATTGCAGGCCATGCATGTTGGCTGTGACTAGGTATGCTGACTGGAGAACATACGTGTTGATTGGAGACCATGATGTTGGCTTTGACTAGGTATGCTGACCGGAGAACATACATGTTGATAGGAGACCATGAATGCTGGCTGTGAGTAGGTATGCTGACTGGAGAACATACATGTTGATTGGAGACCATGCATGTTGGCTGTGACTATGTATGCTGACTGGAGAACATATGTGTTGATTGGAGACCATGCATGTTGCTTGGAGGCTATGCATGCTGGCTGCATGTCATTCATGCTCCCCACTGGTACTTTTTGGTGAGACTCAAATTACCCCAGAACTGCTTGGCTCCTGCCCCCCAGACTTCCCTGAGTGATGCTGAGAGCGTCCCTCACATCTCTCTGGTAAATCCCACGTGTCCCCCCCGCAGCCTGCTGACACCAACCAAACTCTCACAGGGAAGGAGGGCGCCCACTTCACTGCTGAGCCCAGTACCCCCCCCCCCC